>JZKD02S2229988.1:124056-177700 GCA_000966675.3 Picea glauca
CTGATTACACCACTCAGGCACATGGTTTCCTTCACCTCTTACGTCATGGTATCCCATTCCAATGGGATGAACATTCCCAAAACACTTTTTATGATCTCAAAGAGGCCCTCTCCAATGCCCCATTTATTATTCCACCTGACTATGACTGTGACTATATCCTCTACTTATCAGCCTTAGCCATCTCTCTAGCAGGATTTCTCGTCCAATTAAGGGATGACGACTGGGAGAATTTTATCTATTATGTTAGTAAAAATGTTTCAGGGCCACCCTTGAAATACAATCATGAAGAGAAACTCTCCCTTACAGTTGTCCTTGCAGTCCATAAACTCTGCCATTTCATCCTACTTCGAACTACCAAGGTCGTAGCTGATTCCAACCCAATGCAGTACTTTCTCCGTCACTGACAAATTAATGGAAAATTTTCCCAATGGGTCATCATCCTTTAGGAGTACGACCTCGAATTTTCAACACCTAAGAGAAAGAAATCCCTCATACTTTCCGAACTCATTACAACATTTCCTTTTGATACTACCAGTACTCCCTTCAATACCGACTTCCCCGATGAATATCTCTTTTACATCCCCTTGGATGATCCTTGGTATGACAATCTCCTTGTCTACCTCAGAACACAGAATTTTGACAACCACCTCTCACAGGATGATCGTCGACATATTCGCCACCAAGCCCCTCGCTACCCCCTTATCGACGATATCTTATATCATTGAGGGGTTGACACCATACTTCGTCGATGTTTGACCATTTACGGAGCTGATAGAGTCTTGAATGACTATCACAGCAGTGCATGCACTGGCCACCTCTCAGGGATGTCCACTGCCCAGAAAATCATTCGAGCAGGCTATTTTTGGCCCAAATTTATTCACGACTACATCCACGCTGTGAAGTGATGTGCCAAATATTAGCTATATGTCCAAAAAGTGAGAGAACCACCTTCTCTTCTCCACCCAGTCATTACTGTTGGCCCCTTTTGAAAATGGGGCATAGACTTCATGACTTGCAACCCTCCATCTAGTAATGTACACAAATACATCGTCCTGGAAGTCAATTATTTCACCAAGTGGGATGAAGCCGTGCCCACCTTCAACAACACCACTGACACTGTCGCACATTTTTTCTTCAACCACGTCATCTTCCACTTTGGAGTTCCCCTACAACTAGTCTCCGATCATGGGAAACACTTCGAGAATGAGATTTTCGTCGAACTCTCCTCTAGGTTAGGCTTCTCCCACAAGTTTTCCTCCCCATACTACCCTCAGTCCAACGGATAGGTAGAGGTAGTCAACAAGGTCCTCAAAACCATGTTGCAGCGCACAATTAACAAACATAAGACCAATTGGCACCATATGTTGTTTTTTTCACTATGGACTTATCGCAGGAGAGTTAAAACCGCCACTAGTTTCACACCATTTGATCTTGTCCATGGATTCGAGGCCACTCTCACCATCGAATGAGAAATCCCCACATTACACACCACTATTGAGCTATTACCCGACACTGTTTCGATGGAGTAGTGTTTGCTGAACTTAAATTCATTGGATGAAGACTGCCAGTCTTCATTACAGAACAATGAGGCAGCAAAAAAATGGTCAAAGGCCACCTTTGATCACCATGTCAACCTTCAATCATTCAACGAAGGTGACCCTGTCCTTGCTTACGATATCACCCATGATACCTTCGACCATGGAAATTTCAAGTCATTATGGCATGGAAGTTACATCATCCAACATTGCCTCACTAAAGGTGCATACATCCTGGCCTCTCCCGAAGGCCACCCCCTCAAGGAACCCGTCAACGGGTTGTACTTAAATAAATTTTATGCCTGAGCATAGCCATGCTACACTAGGATTTTTCCTTTTGTAGATTTTTCAGTCTTATTTTTTCCTCCATATCTTATGTCTAATCTATCATTTTTGTTCATGACAGATGCCTCCTCCATTGACCTTCCACATCGGTTACACCGACAGAGATAGTCGTTGGACACAAAATCTCACTTCGACCGCTTGGGCCCTCTATACCCCCTCGCATGAATTGCTCCACTCCAGCGGTATATGCCTGGGCTCAGCTACCAGCAACCAAGCTGAATACACAGCCTTCATTAGCCTCCTTGTCAAGGCCAGTAGCTTCCATATTTGTTACCTTAGCGTCTTAATAGCTTCCCAACTCCTCGACCTCCATCTCAACAATGTGTACCGTGTACATGATCCATGCCTCTTCTGCAAATAACTGCAAGTTAGAATTTTATCTCGACATTTTGATTCAATCAAATTCACACATATTCCAAGACAATTTAATCAAATAGCAGATAATATGGCTAACCTAGTATTAGATTGGCATTTATCTCATCAAGTTACCATTACACATACATAACTCATCACAAGTCTATCACAACATATAAATTAGACATCATAAACAAAAAAAATCAACACATGTGAACATCACAAAGATCCAAAAATGTATATCCATATATATATATATATATATATATATATATATATATATATATTGGTCAAAAGTTCGATCAATGTTTACAAAAAATAGTACATATACAACCTCTATAGGTAAGTAAACCACCTCACCCCTATAAATACAAAATCGGTGTTCCAACACCATATACAAAATGGGCTCACAAGCCTATACAAAAATAACCATACAGGGGCACTCATGGTGCCTCTAAAGGTCCACCACCTGGTCCTCTCTTGGGAGGAGGTACCCCACCAACTAGGGGTCCCTCAGGTGCTGGGGGAAGTTTCCTAGTCATCGTTGCACCCGCTACAGCTGCTCTGCGGACCACGGTCTACCACTCCACCGGAAGGACCACACACTACTCCAGGACTCCCTCGTCCTGAATATGTGACCACATGCCCTTGGGCACTCCCTATAGTATCGCCTCCAAGCAACGACGAATATCATCGAACTCTCCCCCAGCCCCCGTCGGAGGAGCATGAGAAGGCCCTGCACCAAGGTTATAAAAAATTCACCTCCTTCCTTCTCTCTCATCACCATCCGGCCTCGCGCCACCCTCATCGCACCATCATCTCTCCCCGGCCCGTGCCTCTCCCCATGGTGGTCTCACTAGCCCTTGTTGCACTGACGCTCTAACCATATCAACCTCACATCCACGAGGTCCAACATCTTCACACACAACAAAAAAATGAGAGCGTTAGCATCCATCTATAAAAATAACATATTCTATACTATCTACAAATCAAACAACCATATAAATCCACATACCTCTTCGATTGAACACCTCTCCCGGGGGTAGCACCATCTCTGGATCATCCCGGAAGTCCAACCCATTGTATGGAAACTAGAGTATGATCTATGGCATCTGACGCCACACCCCTGTATCCTTGGCCATAAAATAAGGGCCACCCTCCCCCCAACCATAGTGAACCAAAATCATCACCCACCGCATCAGTCATGGCTCTCGCATACCCAGGCATATAATAAAACTCCTAGGCGCAACATGGGCACCCTCTCCAAAAACCATGCCACCAATATGGATCCAAAGGAAAACTCTCCTGAGTCAGCAGCTCAACACCTATCAAGATGCCCCACCATATTGGCGTGTAGCATCAAGCCCCAGGAAAAATGCTCACCCCCGAGTTCCCTCTACATAATCCTCAGCTGACCTCCACTGATCCATTGAGTCGCGAGAGATCCATACACTCTCACAATCATCGATGCAACACATCGATGCACCAGTGCGTCCATTTCCCCAATCCTCACCACAGAGCTGGACCTGTAGTCCTCTCCTGAAAAATAGGTACGGGCTAGTACAACCAATTACCCATCCCTGGGTACTACGGGCTTGGCAGGTAGCAGGGTCCCCCGAAAATGGAGCCTAGTCAAAAAGTATACATCCTCTACAATAGATAATTCCAGGTGCTCACCATGAACAATGAAACACTGTATCTTTGGACTCCACATTGAAATTAGGAACTGTAGAAGATACTCCTATGCCCTCACAAGTGAGCACTCAAAAAACATCAATAACCCACAAGTTGCCAAAGCACCACGTACAACTAGCTTCTCATCTCTCACTGCCTCTCTCGTGCACACCTATTCCCTCTCCCTCCAATGAATCAACATCATTGACTGGTCGCTTGCATCCACACATACAAGATTTGATCAGCCATCACAACTCATAAAAACACAAAATCTCCAAAAAGATTAGTTTTTACACCCTTCATCTTTGCCTCAGAGGCATGGATTTTTCCCCACAGGAGCGCACATATGCACGCCTTCTCACCCCACATTCTCTCACTCATGCACAACTGTTGGCAATACATGAGTGCACCCATGCAACCCTATCACTACAACAGATGTGAACCCTAGCGCGCTTGTTCACCCCACAGTTGCGCACACATGCTCAACTTTCAGGATCACAGTCGCGCATAGATGCGTTGTTGTTCTTTGCACAGGCACGCATCCCATGCGCACCTATTTTCCCCATTTGGGCACCCCTGTGAGTGGCTCTCCAAATTATAGTTGCACACTTGTGCGCACGAAACACTCGATCGTCTGCGCACTGAGGGGCCCACCCTCACAAAACCCCCTTGTACAACCATCCGTACAAGCCCTACCCAAAAAGGAACCCCTAGCTACTGTGCAGGAGGATACGACCACTAACCTGAAACTCATTGATTCTGAATCAGCCAGCTTGATCTCCCGGAATCTCCAAATCTCTCCTCAAATCTCTCTTCCAATCACTCTGGAAGCAGGTACAAATGAGGTGGCAATGTGGGCCCTACAACTATATATAGTCCCTTTTTCCAAACTTCCATACTCCATTCCGAGAGCTCCAAGTGTCTGTTTTTTGATCTGTCTTCAGCCATGGGACCAAGATCCCACCACCTACACAGTCATGGTCCCTAGGCCAAAATCCATCCTCGGCCCCGGGGAGAATTTTTCTCACATCATGCCCAGGTATGCATGCTTATGTTCAAAATTATCAAACAACCATTATATGTTCTTTATCTTTAGATATTGTTCACGTTAGGTATTTGGTTTTCATGTGTGCAGGTACTTGGTCACCACAAATCAGCATGGCCCTTTCAGGTATAAAATCGTTACTGGCATGTAATCATTCCCTCTGAATATCAATTGCATCTCCCAGTCACACCCTCCGATATTTTCCTCTAAGCTCCCCCCATCTGGCTCTGTGATACTCACACCTCCATTGCATTTCATTAATGTCACCCAATAGCACTCTTCCCCACATTATTTGTCCCATTCATAGCCGCCCTTGACACTTTGACACTCACTTTTCTTTTACCCCCTAGGGCTAGGAGTCCTCATAATATTTTCATTCCCGAGGATTAGATGCATGCTGCTTCTCCTCATTTTGCTAACTTCCCAATAATGGACTCCCACGTAATCTCGTCACGTTTCACATTTTGACTACACCTCTATAGTATCATTATCCCTCCATCTCATCCACCATCATTTTTCCCATCTACAGATTTCCCTTCATTCATTTTACCTAGTACAGAAACCCACCTATGGGGCCCTCACCCTCCACCCATTTTTCCATGCAACTTGTGCCCTTAGAGGCCAAGCCATATTGCACTGGGGAACCCGTTTATGTATCTGTACGCTCATCCCCAACTGATTCTTTATTTATTTGGTAATTGTAAAAATCCTTTGTTTCCAACCGTTACATAGCCTTTTGTCGTCACCCTTAGCAACCTTCCTTTTCCAGCAGAAGCAACCCATGTCACACTTGGTTGGGGCATTCATTACCTTCTCCTCCTGTTGAAATCATTCATAAACCCTGAGTATCCCACAGTCCATTTACACCTGATCTCTGTGTTTGTCCACTTTGTCACACCTTTGGCACAACTTAACCCTAGTCTAGTCGTCCCCCTGATGTTAGATTCAATTCCACGGTTGCTACCACTTATCCTTCACAAATATACCCAACCAAGGGAAGTCTTGAGTCTCACCGCATATTGACTTCATCCATGTATCTCCTCAGTCCCTGATCTTACCATGTGTATTTCATGAAGCCCTTTGATTTTTAGCGTCATGTCTCCCTTCCTGTCGACATCAACACAGTTTCCTGTAGGGTGACAATATCTTGACCCTCATTACGTTTCCAATGAGGTGTATCAAACGGCACAAGGAGAACCATCATTTCTCCCTGTTTTCGTTGACCCCCACGACATTCGACTTCAACACATTATCATGTTGCGGTGGGTTTTACTTTGTGACTATTGCAGTTTTTTTTTATATTTGTCTAAGACCTCTGAAAATTGTTAGGCTACCAATGCCTGTGTATCATAGACACTTCTTACAGGTGTCCTCACCTCTTTTCAGAGTTTGTTCACCATCAGAATTGTCCTCTTCTATTATCAACATGCCCTCGAGGGCACTGTAGTCATATACACCAACACACAACTTCAGTTACTGTATCACACATTTTTGAGTTACATGACACGAGCATGGGGCATGATCGCCTCATTTGTACACAGTTTTATTTTTCCACACCTTGCGAAAGGTTTGGGTCCTACAGGCTCCCCTCTCCCTCCAATGGGTCTCTCTTGAAATCCCCCTCAACACTCTTTCTTACAAAGGTACTCTCAGTAGAAGAAACATTGATGTATTTTGGTTATACGTATGCTCCTAACCTCACACATCAGGGGGCATCTATTATCACTAAAATTTCATTCGTAAATGGTTACAGGAATCCAGCATCTTCAAAACACCCATTAGTTCATCCATGGCCTAGAAAATTCATTTCCAAAGGGCACAAAACTATACAACTGGTTAAAAAATCAGCATGCGCTAAGGATACAAAGGCAGCGCATGCACATGCGACAATCGAATAACACCGAAAAAGTGCATATGCACCCGATGCACGACTATGGACACAAAAATCCGTGCACACCTCAGAACGACACATTTATGATTTTGATCAGCCTTCCACCCACTTCTGGTTCATCTCCCAAGTCGATTTGACACCCAAATCCGAGTTGAATCTAAGTGGGGGGTTGGTCAAAGACCTAAGGGTGCCCTAAAGATCTCCTTGTTCACACTAAAGACTAGTTGAATAATGATTCAAATCTTTGCTATAAAAAGAAGCCATGGGTGCACTATATTTTCAAGGAATTCATTTGTATTGTTATGATTCCTATGTTCTCTTGGAGAATCCTATTTTCTCACCAAGAGCATACAAGAACCATTTCATTTAGCCATTCACATCACCTCTTGAGTGATTGGGATTTGGATTTCTTCACCATTTCTTTTTAGTTTCCTACTTGTAAGAAGAGCTCAATCATTGGGGGTTCAAGATCCCTCCATTGGAGGAAGAGGGGACCCATAATCTCCCTTTCTCTTTGGTGTTTTCCCACTAATACAACTTATCCATTGGTGGCATGCATGTTGTTTAATTTTTGTTCTATTTCTCCTATGCACTCTAGTTTAGTTTCTTTTATTGTTATTAGCATTAGTTCTTTGTTTATTTCTTATGCTTGATGTTTCTAACTCTTGTATTCACTGTTGTCTTGTCTAGCTAACCCAAATGGACTTTTAAGCATCCTTATTTTACTCATTTAGGTGATGAAAGGGATGCAACACCGCGTGAATTACGCAGTAAGTTATTTTTACACCCTAATTTTTGTTGAATATGTTTTCCAAGAAAGATGTATTTTACAGGAAAAGAAGATGGCCCTAGTATTGAATAATTCATAAAATGTAGGAAGTCATTCAGTAAAGAGCATTGGAAAGTGATGATAAATTTTTGTTTACAAGGTGATGCAACCATTTGGTGGAATTCACTTAGAAATAGAAAAATGATGGCACTCTCTGATGAAGAATTTGAAAAATTCCTTTTATGAAAGTGGCCTTGTGCCAAAAGTAAGGAAAGAAACAAAGGTTTATTTTCACGTGGAAATTCTATATTATAGGTTCATGGATTTATTCATAAAGAAAATATCATTGTTTCTATTAGCCCTAGTTTCCTGCATAATTTTATCAATGTTAAGTTGGTTAATATATTACAAGTTCATGCAAAGATTGTTCAAAGCACACAAGTTGAGGGTGAAAATGTTCAAATTTTTAAAGATTTGAAGATCGTCATGGAAGAATATGTGTTGCATTAAAATTTTTATGCTATGGATATGGATGAAGTGGATATTGTTTTGGGATATCCTTCGATAGAATCCATGGGTACCATTAATATTAATGTGCAAAAGAAGTTTCTAAAGCTTTGGTACAAGAAAAAGAAAATTACAGTGCAGGATGTGTCTCTTAGTAAGAAAGATGATGCCATGGAGGCTAGCAAAGAAGTTATTGTCGAGTATGAAGTTGAATAAGAGGCAGAGTCTACAAAAGGAGATGGAGCAAAACTACAAGAAGGAAATAATTAGGAAGCTAAGGAGGTCATTGACTCAAAGGCACAAAGTGTTGCAGATTTGAAGAAAAAAGAACAACTTCCTACAATTGTTGTATATCTCCATCTACATCATATAGAGAAACAACTGTCATCAAGGAAAGGGCATGTGCATCAACACATTTATGCACTATATAGGAAACTGATCAAGAGGTCCATGGAGGACTACCGACACTACGGGAAGAGCTCAGGCTAGAGAAACAATCCCATGGATATTGGATTATTGAGAGGGGGGGTGAATCAATAATAGAGCAATTTAATCCTTTTTAAACATAAAATGCAAGTGTTAAATCAATGTAGCATTATCATCCAATAGTTTTTGAGTAAATAAAAAATGAACAAATGAGCAATCATACACATACATAATACACCATTGTTTTTACATGGAAACCCAAAGTAGGAGAAAACCACAGAATGATTTTTCTTATATGTATTTAAGAATTACATTCATTGGAAGAACCAACTTCCTTTGTTTTTCAGATGCAACTGGAAGGAGGTTCCAACCCCCTAGTTTCTCAAGCTACAAGATGAGGAAATATCCAACTCCCATATTCTCTGGCTACAACCAGAAGGAGGCTACAACTCCTTATGTTCTTTGACTACAACTGGAAGGTGCCTACAACCACATGTTCTTTCCCCATCTGACCACCCTGATGTACAAGTAGAATGATGGAACCACTGTCACACTATCACTGTGAGATATACTGTTGTAAACATGTACCAATCAACCTGCACCAAACAACCTGTACCAATAACCTGAACCATGCATCAACCTGTAATCAACCTATACCATAAACAAGTGCATCAACCATGAACCAACCTATAATCAACCTGTACCATAAAAAATTGCATCAACCATGCACCAAACTTTACCTCAACCTATACCATGAACAAGTGCATTAACCATGCACTAAATGTGTACAAATAACATGTCACAACAACCTGTTCAAACAGCCTATCCAAACAACCTATCACAACAACCTGTCTCATCAATCTTATCAACCAAATCAGTTCTACTCACCAAGATCAATCAGCAAGACAACTCTCAAATATGTGTATCAACCAAGCATAACACAACAACTCATAATCATCACCAAGATCAATATGTTCTTATGATAATATATCAATACAAGTATGCTACATCATCCATAAACCATGTGTCAACAATACTACTAACAAGTGCCTCCAACCATGTACCAAGTATGTACAAATCATCTATCAACTACTCATCAACTATGACTCATCAAGATGTACCAACATCATCAACTATACACCTCATGTATGTTCCAAATCATAAAATACTTGTCTCAACCATGTACCCAACATATACCTTAACCAAAATACCTCATCAATTTCATCATCCAAATCTAATTTGTAACTCTATAATAGACCGAGTGTATATGATCACATACCTACAAACCTTCCTTAACTTTAACAATAAAAGACTAAAATTTTCATCAAACTTTAATTTAGTCTTACATGACTAGTTTTGGATTAGTCAACAACCCTAACTTGAAATAATCATAACTATGTACTTGTAATGAATAAAGATCTAAGAATGGTACACAATTTTCTTTTGTTTCTTTTATGCAATTCCTCCATATTTCACTACTTGGAACCTCTCAAAAAAGGAGCTATAGAAAAAATGGCATACCATGTTGAATTTTGGCTTATTCTAGAGAGCGAACTTGTAGAATTCTATCTTATTAAGACGTTATGACAGTTTTACCCAAAACACTTGTTTTAGACTAGTTTTAGGACTAGCCACAAACCCTATTTTCCATGGTGTGTAACTCCAAAACTACAACGACCCACAAGTTGAAAATTTTATCACATCTACTTGGATATGTTTCCTCAAAGGAATCCCAATTTCATGGTCTGAATCATTCTAGAAAAAACATTATTGTGAAAAAGGTGAGATGACCTGTAAATAACATACCTTAGAAAGTATCATCAACATAATTTATCCTCCCTTGAATTTCAGCCTTCTTTACTTCACCTTCCCTCTAAAATTTGGCTTAGATATCCTTTGGCTACCTCAACCACTTGTAGATATTCAATATTATCAAGTGTGATTAAAAATTAGAGACCCTTGCCTCTTATTTATACTTTCATGTAGCTTCCTCAAGGGGTTACCTTCTAACCATCTTAACCCACTTTCCTTATTTTAGGGCTAACCCACTTCTAACCACTTGTCCACTTAGTAATTTCTCCATTAAATTTATTATTTAAATAATTTTTTTTGTATCCACTTTGACTTATAGTACACTCATCACTTCACATTATTATTTAAATTACCTTCTAACCATGTTAATCCACTTTCCTTATTTTAGGGCTAACCCATTTCTAAGCACTTGTCCACTTAGTAATTTCTCCATTAACTTTATTATTTAAACAATTTCTTTTGTATCCACTTTGACTTATAGTACACTCATCACTTCACTTTATTATTTAAATAATTTCTTCTTTGCAACCACTTTGATTACTTTGACCTTTCGGGGTGTCTAGATGACTCGTGAGGATTCTCCAGCTTTACATGGCCATAACTCTCTAACCGTGAGGAGTTATGTGATGTTCCACATACCACTAGAAATGAAATGACATGTACTATCCATATAGAATAGTATTACCTACAAATATATCAAAACACATACCATTATCCATCAAACAAACTTGGGTCCATTACCCAAACCATTGTGCTATCGAAATTCTCTACCATACTTTCTTCAAGGGTTGACATCAATGACAACCAACCCAATTAATCAACAATATCCCCCTTTAGCATTGATAGCAACACTCTGATGCAATATGGAAGTTATGTCACTCATGCTCCCTCTGTGACCATCACTCCCCCTGGAACCATGCCTCTGTGCTCTGCATCTGATAAATCTCTCCCCCTTTTTCATCAATGGAAAATGTATCTTTCCATCTGGGGCTGCTCCCCCTAACTAAATTATCCTTGGGGATACTCCCCCTGACTAAACTTTCCTTGGGGATACTTTGTATGACTGAACTCTTCCTGAATCTGATCCCCCAACATGAATTGTTCTCTTTATGGTGCTTCCTCGTGTAAATATAAGACATATAAGATAAGCATTCAAAAGCATTCATTTTGGAATAGAAATTACTCCAAGTCTTTGGAGAAAATAATCAAAGGATTCCCTTGGTAGCGGTTTTGTAAATATGTCTGTCACTTGTTATTTTGTGCCCACATATTCAACTCTGATGTTCTTCTCTACAAGTTGTTCCCGTAGAAAATGATAGTATATTGGAATGTGCTTCATCTTGGAGTACATCATTGGGTTCGTTGAGATACTGAGGGCTCTTGTATTATAAAAAATGATTGGAATGGGCTCATCATACTCAACCTGTATATCTGTGAAATTTTTTTTTTATCCATAAACCTGAGTACAACATCATGTTGTTGCAATATACTCTGCTTCTGTTGTAGATAAAGATATTGCTTATTGTTTCTTTCTTAGCCAAGATACTAAACACTCACCCAAGTAGAACGCACCTCCATTGGTGCTTCGTCGGTCATCAATGAAACCTTCCCAATATGCATCTGTGTAGGAAATAAGTGATATATCCTTTCCTTTTGGATACCATAATCCAAACTCTTATGTTCCTTTGAGATATCTGAAAATCTTTTTCACTGCTAAGACATGTGATTCCTTTGGTGCTGCTTGAAATCATGCCACCTGTCCAACTTCCTGCATTACATCTGGTCTGGATGTTGTCACATATAGTAATCTTCCAATCATTGACCTATATTTCATCTAGTCTGTAGACTTTGAATCGTCAACTTTTCTCAATTTTCAACTAGTTTGCATAGGAGTGGTAATTGTTGGCATGTTTACTGGAATAATGTGTTTGTCATTGATGGAAAGAACAATAGTGAACCAAACCTCGAGAGCGTAGAAGATGAGAAATCTTAGATGAGATAGCGGTTTCCAGAAGTGTAGACGAGGTCCAAGAAATGGACTCGCAGGTGGAGCAAAGGTCGAGACCCATGAAAACTTAGAAAACCTTCTAAGTCAGAGAGATCAGAAGCTTAGGAGGAAGAGAGAAAGTAGTCACTGGATCACCGATCCCGTGGACCAACAACCTTCAGATTGAATTAATGGAAGGATAGGATAAGTGGGGCAAAACGATTGAGAATTTGATCATCTGAATTCCCATCAACCGTCGAATTGATTTAAGTGGAAGAACATGATAATCAAGAGCCATTGATCTAAGATCTTGATCAAATAACAAAATTTGTTTTGGTTCTAAATATGTGAGGAGGTTACGCTATGGAGAAATCACTTTGAGAGTTTCGTTTTGAGATCTGAAATCCCCGAAGTCTGGAGAGCTAGAGATCCGAAGTAAACGTCAGTCGTTAGATCATTTTAAAGTGGAAGTACATGATAATATATAAAATCATCATCGTAGAAAGATTGAGCCATCAATCTAAGAACATGATCGATGAACAACATTTAGTTCAGGTTTAAAAGTTGTGAGGAGGTTCTAGTTTGGGGATTCTCACTTTAGAAGAATTGGCGACTTGAAAATTCTAAATACCCAAAGTTTCGAAGTCCCTAAGTAAATTTGGATCCACGTCAGCAATACTACATCAGCAAGGACATGTGGTGCAATCAGACAATGAAAAGTGACAAGTTGATTCGGCATTTCAGGTATGTGCAAATCAAAAATCTGAGTGACACGTGGCAGCTACTAGGCTCTTGACACATCATCAAGTGACGTAAGTAAGTAACGTCACTCCGGGAGTTTTACTTCAGGAGCTTTACCACTAGAACTTACCCAAAGTTTCAAAGTCCCGAAGTGGTTTGGGGTCGTCCATCATCGAGGAGGACGGGTGGCAAGAGATCCACAACTTCAGAAGTTTGTGGATGGGGAGAACATGAAAATCGCTGAAGACAAATATCGATCGTTGATCGTCAAGGGGAGTACATGTCAGCTGATCTGAGATTTTAGAGAAATACCACTTCAAGGATTTCCAGTCGAGACTTGAGAATTGCGAAGTCTGAAGACGCGAAAAGATCGTGATTGTTGATCCAAAAAGGACACGTGTCAGTGGATTGTCAGCTCTGAGAAAAGGCAAAGGAAGGTTGAAAGGTTGGAAAGTTGAGATTTCTGAACCCCACATATGCGAAAGAATCATGGTCGTTGATTCGAAAGGGACATGCATTAGTGGATTGTAATCTCCAGGAAAAATCAAAAGAAGGTTGAAAGGTTATAAAGTTGATATTTTCGTACCCCAAATACCCAAAGGGATTGTGACCGTTGATTCGAGAAGACCACGCATCATTAGATCGTGGAATCTGGGTGAAATGATCTGGGAGAAAGTGAATTTTGAGAATAGAGACTCTTGAAGCCCAAAAGGAGAAATAGATCTTGTCTGTTGGTTTGGAGGGCCACATGTCACTTGGTCGTTGAGACTAAGGATCATGCATGGATGGAGGAAAGAAGGCAGGAAAAAGACAATAGATCAGAGCTGTTGATCGAGGGAATCTATCAAAGACTGTGATATTGAGGGAATCTATCAGAGACCGCAATGAAGAGGATGCAAAGACATCACATAGCATAAAAGGAAGAAGAGAAGATGAACAACAGGTGGTTTTGAGCACAGGAGGAAAAGAGAAAAGCATAGAAGTTGAATGATGAAGAAGCAGAACAGAGTATAGAAGATGAAGAAGGCAAATGAGACATGGAGTTGTAACAAAACATATCAGAGATAGAGCAAGTAAGTAAAGTTTTGTAAGATTCATTCAGGGTGGTAGGGTGGTGCTAGGGAGGATTGTAGTCCTCTAAATTCTAGGTGGTGCTAGAAGATATTCTGGGAGTTAGTGCTTCCATCTAGTGGGTGCTAGAGAAACCTCGGAGTTGGCGCTTCCATCTAGTTGGTTCTAGAGAAATCTAAGAGTTGGTGCTCTTTGCACATTGTATCTTTCTATTAGAGGTTGTAGCCTCATATTTGAGTTGGATCTCAAAGACTGTGATGTACATGAAAGTTGGAGCTTGATTGACATCCTAAGAAGAAGAGGTTTTTACCCTTTATGGGTTTCCTCAGGAAAATCAATGTTTTTGTGTATTCTGTGTGGCTGATCATTGTATATCTATACATGTTAAGTTATCATCAACACATTAAATAATAATCTTGAAAGAATCAGAAAAAAAAAATAGGAAAAGTTTCAAGCTTATATACATAAGGTAGATCCAAAAATTGGTATCAGAGCCGATGCCTTTGATCAAAGGTAGATCCATAAGCTTGAACATGACTAGTCATGATGGAAGTTCAACTAATAGACCCCCTTTGTTTCATGGAACAAACTTTGTCTTCTGGAAAATTGAAATGAGAACACATTTGGTGTCTTTGGGTGCTGATGTTTGGGATGTCGTTGAAACAAGATATGTGAAGCCTGTAGTCTTGGCCTCAAAAGATGATAAGTTGGAGTTTATATTTAATGAAAAAGAAATGAATGTCATCCTCAATGGACTTGCTAAAGCCAAGTTTTTTAAAATCATGCACTGTGATTTAGAAAAATTTATGTGGGACAAGATGATAAGTAGTTATGAAGGTAATGAAAAGGTGAAAGACACAAAACTTCAGACTCATAGACTGAAATTTGAGCAGTTAAAGATGGATGAAGAAAAAACTATTAGTAAGTACTTCTTATGTATAGAAGAAATTTTCAACACTATGAAAGGCCTAGGTGAAATTATAGATGAATATTTTCTAGTCCAGAAAATATTAAGATCTCTTCCTGATAGATTTAACTCAAAGGTATCTTCTATAGAGGAAATAGTTGATCTCAAAACGTTGACACTAGATCAACTTATTGGAACGCTAATGGCTTATGAAATGAGAATCACCAAAGGTAAATCCACTAGAAGAGAGGCATCGTTTAAAGTAGAGAAAAACACATACTCTGCTATAGATGAGATTGAAGCAAATTTTGTGAGAAGACTGAAGAAAGGATCAGGCAAATACAAAGGTAAACTGCCCTTCAAATGTTTCAACTGTGGTAAGATAGGTCATTTTTCATCTAAGTGTCCTCACAAGATAAAGGATGAGACATATGACAATGAAGAGAAGCACAAACACAAGAAGGTCTATAAAGAGAATAATTTTAAGAAGAAAATCCTTTGTGTAAACAATGATGATGATCCCTCAGATGATGAAAGCAGTGACTCTTCTATTGAAGATAAAATAAATGATATCATGCTAATATATTTAGAATATCTAAAAACTAAAGATATAGGAAGTGATTTCATTGATTGTGAAGAAGTAGTAGATCTTAAAGGAGAGCTTGTCAGTGCCATGGAAGAGATTGATAGACTCGGAGAAAAGAAAAGAAAAGAAAAGCAACTACTTATCAGGTATGATAAAACATGCAATGAACCATCTGAAGACATCCTCAAACAACAATTAAAAGAATCCAAAACAAAAGGTAAAAAATTGGAAACTAAAGTAGTGACTGTCAAAAAAGATCTAGATAAATTCCAGGCCTTATATCATCAGAATCTGACAAGTATTAAAGCCTCAGAAGGATTAGCCTCCATTCTGAATCAGAAAAGAAATTCAAAGTTGAAAACTGGTTTGGGTTATGAAGAGGGATAAAGTAGTGGTCATCCAAGCATCAAAGAATCCATCAAGTTTGTCAAATCTACAACCATTGACAACAACAAACCTACAGAAACAAAGGAAGAGAATCAATTGCCAAGGAGGAGTGAAGGAAAAGCAACCAGAACTGAGTATGTAGAACAAAGAAATAATACACCCTCTTCTAAAGGAAATCATCAGCATGGAAGAAATTGACCTGCTCAAAGAAGACGACCATTTTCTAGGTAGAAATATTTTTTCTATGGATATTGTTTTTAATGCTCTAACTTTGTCCACAAAGCTGTAAATTGCTCTTTAAGATTTAGACATGAGAAATCAAGACAACCAAGGAATACATATCTCCCACAACAAAGAATGAGACAGACAAGTAACAAACAACCACAGACTACAAATCTTGTGATGGCTGGGAAAAGGACGCAGATTACACATAACAATCATTATGATCCTTTATTCAATGAACCAAAATGTTACATATGCCATAATTATGGAAATAAAGCTACATACCGTCGCTTAAAAAACTATAAGCCAAATTCAAATCATAGAGATAAAAACGTCCAAGTTTGGAAGAAGAATGAAGATAACAAGTGTGGATTAGTGTTGTCAGCTCAAATACAAAAAGAAACCCGGTATATTGACAACGGATGCTCCAGTCATATGACAGATGACAAAAGTAAGTTCTATTACTCAAAGAAAATAAATCAGGGAGTGTGACATTTGGAAATGTTGCTCCAGGAAAGATCAGAGGTAAAGTTCTAGTAAGCTTAAGTAATGGAAGAAGAAAAGCTCAAGATGCATTATTTTTTGATGGTTTAAAGAATAATCTTCTTAGTGTCAGTCATATATGTGACAGAGGATGTGAAGTCACTTTCACTGCCAAGAATTGTAAAATAAATACAGTAAACACAGGAGATTTGATTGCAAAAGGGGTTAGAACTGAAAACAATGTATATGTTCTGAAGGAAGATACAGAGAAATGTCATTTAAAAAAACTTGATGAAAGTTGGTTATGGCATAGAAGGCTTGGACACCTTAATTTTGATCATATTGTCAAACTGAATAATGAAGGCGTTGTGAAAGACCTTCCAAGAATATCTAATCCTAATAACTCTGTATGCGAATCCTGTCAAATGGGGAAGTTGACTCATGCTCAATTCAAATCAAAGAGTTTCACATCTTCATAGAAACCACTTCAAATTGTTTATATGGATCTGTGTGGACCATCGCGAAAGTAAGGAACTGGAGGAGAACATTACTTTATCCTAGTCATTGATGACTTCTCCAGACTTACATGGGTTTCCTTTCTAAGAGAAAAATATGATGCGTTTGAGAATTTCAAAACTTTTAAGGTGTTCGCTGAGAATAAGACATGAAGGAAGCTAAAAGCAATTTGCTCAGACAGAGGAGGATAATTTTTTTCAATAGATTTCAAAGAATTCTGTGACAGGCATGGAATTAAAAGAGAATATACTATTCCAGGTACTCCTCAACAAAATGGAGTTAATAGATCAGTTCACAAGATGGCAAGGGCTATGATGAGTGAAAGGGACATTTCACAAACCTTCTGGGTAGAGGATTTTCACATGGTCGTTCATATTATAAACAAAGCGCATCTAAGGCCGAACAATGATAAAACTCCATATGAGTTGTGGTTTGGTTGACCTGCATCAATCAAGCACTTCAAAGTATTTGGAAGTAAATGCTACATCAAGAATAATGATGATCATCTGGGAAAATTTGATAGTAGAGCCGATGAAGGTGTCTTCTTAGGATATGCAACGAACAGTAAAGGATACAAATGATTTAACAAAAGAATGCATAAAATAGTAGACTATATTGATGTTCAAATTGATGAAGAATCTCATGTAAAAGATCAACAGAGCATAAGCACTAAGCCAGATGAAAAAGATTATGAGAGTAATGAAGATAAATAGCAACAAATCTTAGAGTCACAAGAAGATGATGAATTAGGTGGAGAAGAGACACCCAGACAAGAAGAATCAAGACATCAATCAACATCAAATCCTTCCTCCAGAATTACTCAAAAGAATCATCCTGAAAATCAGATAATTGGTGAGAAATACAAAGGTGTACAAACCAGGAGAAGGATAATCAAAGACACCAAGCCATCACATATAGCCTTCATATCCATGGTGGAACCTAAGAACTTTAATGAAGCCAGTAAAGATGCAAATTGGTTAGAATCAATGAATGAGGAACTGGACCAGATTGAAAAGAATGACATTTGGGAACTCATTCCTAGGCCATAAAATAAAAACATGATAGGATCCAAATGGGTCTACAAAAACAAGATGAATGAGCAAGGAAATTTTGTGAGAAATAAGGATAGATTGGTCCGCAAAGGATATGCTCAAATAGAAGGATTGGATTTTGATGAAACATTTGTGCTCGTAGCAAGATTAGAATATATTAGAATGTTTCTTGCCTATGCGTGTCATAAATAGTTTAAAGTATATCAAATGGATGTCAAGTCATCTTTTCTAAATAGAGATCTAAAAGAAGAAGTCTATATGGAACAACCAGAGGGTTTCCAACTATCAGATAACCCTGACTTTGTCTGCAAACTGAAGAAGGCCTTATATGGGTTGAAACAAGCTCCCTGTGCCTAGTATTATAGACTAGATAAGTATCTTCAAGACAAAGGGTTCAAGAGAGGAACATTTGACAACAATGTATATATCAAAACAGAGGGTAATGATTTTCTCAGTGTTGGTCTATGTAGATTACATCATCCTCAGAAGCAATAATGCTTCATTGGTACAATGGTTTTCTTCTGCCATGCAGTATGAATTTGAAATGTCTATGATAGGGGAACTGTCATTTTTTCTTGGTCTTCAAATTACTCAGAGGTATAAAGGAATATTTCTTTCTCGGGAGAAATATCTAAGAGAAATGTTGAAAAGGTTTCAAATGGAAGATTATACACCTATGAGCACACCTATGGTCACTGGATGCAAGTTAAGAAAGGATGATGACTCACCTGATGTTGATCAAAGTTCATATAGGTCTATGATAAACAACCTATTGTACATCACAACATCTTGTCCAGACATAATGCATGTTGTTGGAATGGTAGGAAGGTATCAGGTTGCACTGAAACAAAGTCATATGTTAGCTATCAAAAGAATATTCAGATACTTGAAAGGAAAAATGAACTATGGCCTATGGTATCCTAGGATTAAGAATTTTCATCTATCAGTCTATTCAAATGCTGATTGGGCTAACTGCGTGGATGAAAGGAAAATCACGAGTGGAGGTGCATTCTTCTTAGGAGATTCTCTTGTAGCATGGTTGAGCAAGAACCAAGGTTCCATTTACTTATCGACTACAAAAGTTGAATACATTGCAGCTGTCACTTGTTGTACCCAAGTGTTATGGATGATTCAGACACTTGCACACTTGGAGGTAAAATATACTGCACCAATCCCAATTCATTGTGATAATACTAGTGCGATTAGTGTGTCAAAGAATCCTATATTTCACTCCAAGACCAATCATATACCCATCAAGTATAACTTCTTGAGGGAATAGGTAACCAACAATGCTATTTCTTTGCATTATATTCCATCCAAAGATCAGATTGTTGATATCTTCACTAAACCGCTTGCAAAAGCCCAGTTTGAGTATCTACGCTAGAAGTTGGGCGTGACCCTGTTATCAAGTTAAAATAGTCTATCTGATCAGGGGGAGAGTGCTCCTAGTATATCTGATCATGGGTAGCATAGATTCATTCTCTATTTTCTTTGACATTGATCTCAAAGGGGGAGAAAAAGGTGTTTTCTGTATGCTACAATTGGAAGTCTAAGAAAAATAGTGCAGCCTTTCAGGGTTGCCATCAATGCCAAAGGGGGATATTGTTGGCATGTTTACAGGAAGAATGTGATTTTCATTGATGGAAAGAACAAAATCAAACCAAACCTCGAGAGCGTAGAAGACGAGAAAGCTCAGAAGAGATAGCGGTTTCCAGAAGTGAAGACGAGGTCCAAGAAACAGACTTGCAGGTGAATAAAAGGTCGAAACCCGTAAACACTTAGAAAACCTTATAAGTTGGAGAGATCATAAGCTTAGGAGAAAGAGTGATAGTGGTTTTTGGATCACCAATCCAGAGGACCAACAACCGTCAGATTGAATTAATGGAAGGATAGGATAAGTGGGGCAAAACGATTGAGAATTTGATCATCCCAATTTCCGTTAGCCGTCTGATTGATTTAAGTGGAAGGACAAGATAAGAAATATCCCTTGATCTAAGATATTGATCAATGAACAACATTCATTTCATTTCTAATTATTTGAGGCGGTTATGCTCCATAGAAATCACTTTGAGAGTTTCGGTTTGAGATCTGAAATCCCCGAAGTCGAGAGAGACGGAGAGACAAAGTAAACGTCAGTCGTTAGATCATTTTAAAGTGGAAAGAAAGGATAAGTTAGAAAAGTAGCATCATAGAAATATTGATCCATCAATCTAAGAACATGATCGATGAACAACATTTAGTCTGGGTCTAAAAGTTGCGAGGTGGTTACTGTTTGGGGATTCTCACTTCGGAAGAATTGGCGACTTAAAAAGTTGAAATAACCGAAGTCTTGAAGGTTGAAGTCTAAAAGTAAATGAGGATCCATGTCAGCAAGGACATGTGGCGTAATTAGACAATGACAAGTGTCAAGTTGATTCAACATTTCAGGTACATGCAAATCACAAATCTGAGTGACACATGGCAACTAGTAGGCTCATGACACATCATCAAGTGACGTAAGTAAGTAACGTCACTCTAGGAGTTTTAATTCAGAATATTTACCACCAGCACTTGCCCAAAGTTATGAAGTCCCGAAGTGGTTTGGAGTCATCCATTGTCGAGGAGGATAGGTGGCACGAGATCCACAACTTTGAAAGTTTGGGGATGGGGAGAACGTGAAAATAGTTGAATCCAAATATCGATTGTTGATCTTCAAGGGGAGTACGTGTCAGCTGATCTGAGATTTCAAAGAAATCTCACTTCAAGGAATTCCAGTTGAGACTTGATAATTCTGAAGTCTGGAGACGCAAAAGGATTGTGAGCGTTGATCCGAAAGGGACACGCATCAGTGGATTGTCATCTCCAGGAAAAGGTAAAGGAAGGTTGAAAGGTTGGAAAGTTGAGATTTCTGAACCCTGAATACGCGAAAGGATCATGACCGTTGATCTGAAAGGGACACATGTCAATGGATTGTCAGCTCCGGGAAAAAGCAAAGGAAGGTTGAAAGGTTGGAAAGTTGAGATTTCTGAACATCGAATACCCGAAGGGATTGTGACCATTGATATGAGAAGACCATCCGTTGTTAGATTGTGGAATCTAGGTGAAATGCTTCAGGAGAAAGTGGAGTTTGAGAATCGAGACTCCCGAAGCCCGAAAGGTGAAATAGATCCTGTCCGTTGGTTTAGAGGGCCACATGTCACTTGGTCATTGAGACTAAGGATCGTGCATGGATGGAGGAAATAAGGAAGGAAAAAGATAATGGATCAGATCTGTTGATCGAGGGAATCTATTAGAGACCATGAGATCAACGATAACACTTGAATGTAGAATCAAAAGTTGCTCAGAAGTTAATTCTCTGAGGGTAGGCTTCAATTGAAACCACGGTATCAGAGAAAGGGTACGTGGCAGCTGGAGGTAGATTGCAGGAAGAAAAACGGTTAATCCCAAACCACTGTTGGATGTGCCCACAATTGTTATCTTACGCAAGGATGTAGCCCAAGGTCACATGTGAGAGGGGGATAACAAGAAGAGATCTCGCGCCCGCAATCACATGGTCATGTGAAGTTAATCACCCTAGTTCAGATCAGAAAATAGAGAGCTAGTGCTCGCTAGACCAAGAATGTGAAGCGCCTTTTGAATAGGCATATGGTCACTACCAGAGGTCAGATAAAGGAAGGGACTTAGAATCCAAAGAAGACAAATACAATGACTGGATGTAACTGCCAGAGAAGACGAAGACTTTCAACTGATAGAGAAGAAAATGATTCTCAGAATAAATGTCAGAGAAGCCAAAGAACATTGAATAATGGCCAAAGAATATGAAGAGTTTGCATGATGATCAGGAAGATGACTTGACATGTGAAATACATGAATAATTGAGGAGAGATTGAGTGTCTCTCGGAGAGTGATGCATGTGGAGATGTAGTGCATAATCTGAAGGGGAGATCTGTGGCGCAGTGAAGAGGATGCAGAGGAAGAACATAACATAAAAGGTAGAAGAGATGTTGAATAATAGGTGGTGTTGAACGTGGGAGGAAAAGAGTAGAGCATAGAAGCTGAACGATGAAGAAGAAGAACAAAGTATAGAATATGAAGAAGGCAGAGGAGACATGGAGTTGTAACAGACCATATCAGAGACAGAGAAAGTAAGTAAAGTTTTGTAAGATTCATTTAGGGTGGTAGGGTGGTGCTAGGGAGGATTGCAGTCCTCTAAATTCTAGTTGGTGCTAGAAGATCTTATGGGAGTTGGTGCTTCCATCTAGTGGGTGCTAGAGAAACCTGGGAGTTGGTGCTTCCATCTAGTTGGTGCTAGAGAAATCTGAGAGTTGTTTCTCTTTGTAATTTGTAGCTTACTATCAAAGGTTGTAGCCTCACATTTTAGTTGGATCTCAAAGATTGTGATGTACATGAAAGTTGGAGCTTGATTGACATCCTAAGAAGAAGAGGTTTTTACCCTTTATGGGTTTCCTTAGGAAAATCAACGTCTCTATGTATTCTGTGTGATTGATCATTGTATATATATACATGTTAAGTTATCAGAAACACATTAAATAATAATCTAGAAAGAATCAGAAAAAAAAAAACCAAAAAAAAACAGGAAAAGTTTTAAGCTTATATACATAACTGACTCACCCCCCCCCTCTCAGTTATATTTCCAACAGTAACTAGTTTGCAATCTTCCATTCTGAACCTCTTTAGCATTTATTTTATATACTTAGTTTGAGAAATAAAAATTCCTTGGTTGCTTTGACGTATCTGAAGACCCAAAAAGAAGGATAGTTATCTGAGTAATGACATTTCAAATTCATTTTACATATCCTTTGCAAATTTCTTGATGTAGAGGTTGTTGTCTGCACTTCCTTTTATAAACCCTGCCTACTGTAGATATTTATCCAGTCTAGAGTACCATGCTTTAGGAACCAGTTTTTCAATGTAGACTTCTTCTTCAAGTTCCCCATTCAGAAAAGTTGATTTCACGTCCATATATGTCCATACTTTTCAAGACTTAGTTACACAACTATCCATAATTTTGACTCATATGTCATTGTACTATCATGAAGTACTACTACAACTGATTAATCTATCATATTGTACTTTTGCTAACTAAATTCAATGAATCTATCTACTCAAATTCTGCAAGCTACTTGAAGGATGGTTCTCTGCTTTGTCTCAGCTCCCACATAGACTCCCCTTGTCTATTATTCATATTACCTAGGGGTCTCTAAGATGGATGGCTCAGAACAATTCCTACTCTGAAGTGTATTCATCATCCTCTTCATTAGTAGATTTATCATATCTTTGAGCTCTGACTTCTTTCTTTGTCTGTGGATTCATCTTTCACTACAGTGCCTAAAAGTACAATCTCTTGAACATATTCCTTATTTACTTGACCTTATTTTCTTTCAGTTATTTTCCAAACCTTTTTGTATCTAACGTCTTTCTTTGTAGAATTTTCTTCATCTCGTTTTATTTCCAATATTGTGATATATGGGACGCGGTCTTTGTTCACATGTTCTTTGTGTTTTCTTATCCATAATTTCTTATATCTAATATCAATGTTCTCTTTCATGGAAGTATCGATCATTCTTCTACAATCACTAGCTATGTGTCCATAGTTATGACATTTGTAACATTCAATGTTACGTGGGGCCACATATGCACTTCTTTCTTGAACATTTCTTTTATAATCCCTGCAATCTACAACCTTATGTCTAAAATTAGTACAATAAAAACAATGACCATAAAAGAAATTTGCATACCTGGGAGTGAATGATCTTCTTTGTGGTGTAGTCCTTTCGAATTTTTTCCTTGACTGATCATGATCATGATTGAAGATTTTTTGTGGCTTGAACATGGATGGTATTCTTGACGATGTATCTTCAATAGTTTTCTTAGATTCTGGTTTACCATGATTCCTTCCTTTGAATACTTATGCATAACTCTTTCTATTTTCTTCATTCTTCTTTTCTAGCAACCTAGAGTGCTTCTCTTCGTTATCTATAACTGATGTGGATGTTTCTATCTCTTCAACGTTCTTTTTGAGCTTTACGATTTTACTTTTGAATGTGACAACTTCTTCTTCAAGCTTCTCAAACTCTTCTTCTTTCTTCATTATCTAAGACTTCGTGACTTGTTCTGTTATTTTCGCTTCTTCAAGTTGAATTTTTAAATTGATTATTTCTTCTTCAGGTCCTTTCTCTTCTTGACCAAAATCTACCTCAAGATGGTTTAGATCGTTAGTTCCTTTCTTAAGATGATCTGTCAATATATTCTATCTCATTTCTACTTCTTCCTTTTGTGCTGCTATGTTGGCTTCCAAATACAGCTTTTGATTTTCAATATTTTCTTCGATATTTTTGGCTTCTTCTAGCTGAGTTCTTAAGTTCTCAATGACCTGTTGGGCTTCTTCAAAAATGTGAACACTTTCCTTTCATTTCATCAATTCTTTCTTGAGTGACTGGTTTTCTTCTCTTAGTTCATCTAAAGAAATAATCAATTATGTTTCATAATTGTCTTCCTTTTCAATTAGTTTTTCTGTCTCATTTCCTTCCTGGCATTCTATTTCAATATGTCCATGTTTTTCACAATTAAAGAAAAACAAGTTACCTCTAGTGATTATGTACTCTCCATCTTCTTAATTGTTTTGACATGGTGAACATGATTCTTCTTGATTTGTATCTCCATCTTCTTTTTCATTTTATGAATCTGCGATGCATGAAGAATATATGTCATGTAACTTATCCCAAATTTCTTTGGCTAATGAAAATTTACCAACCTTTTATCTTACCAGATTAGGTAATCCTTCCCAAATGAAATACCTTCTTGGCTGCAAGATTTTCCCTTTTTGAACTATCATATCTTGTAACGACTGATAGCCAAATATAATACCCCTGTGCATGTAAAAATAATTTCATCCTTCCACTCTATAACTCATACTTTAAACCATTATGACCATTAAACAATGGTACTTCATTCTCATAATAATCCATAATCACCTTCTAGTGGTTAAACTATTTCCTGAAGGAAACTGCTTTGATACCAATTGTTGGATTACTGAGAGGGGGGGTGAATCAATAATAGAGCAATTTAATCCTTTTTAAACATAAAATGAAAGTGTTAAATCAATGTAGCATTATCATCCAATATTTGTTGAGTAAATAAACAATGAACAAATGAGAAATCATACACATACAAAGTACACCAGTGTTTTTACGTGGAAACCCAAAGTGGGAGAAAACCACAAAATATTTTTTCTTATATGTATTTAAGAATTACATTCATTGGAAGCACCATCTTCCTTTGTTTTCCAACTGCAACTAGAAGGAGGCTCCAATGCCCTAGTTTCTCAGGCTACAACTTGAGGGAAGCTCCAACTCCCCTATTCTCTGGATGCAACTAGAAGGAGGCTACAACCCCCTATGTTCTTCAGCTACAACCGGAAGGTGGCTATAACCACCTATCCTTGCCCTGTCCAACTGCCTTGACATATAAGTAGAATGATGGAACCACTTTCACACTATCACTGTGAGATATACTGCTATAAACTTGTACCAATCAATCTGCACCAAACAACTTGTACCAATATGTTATGAACTTAAAATATACATAAATAGATATTCATAACATAAACATAAAATATACATAAAGATATATTCATAACACAATAACCCGAACCATGCATCAACCTGTACCATAAACAAGTGCATCAAACATGCACCAACCTGTAATCAACCTGTACCATAAACAAGTTCATCAACCATGCACCAACTTGTACCTCAACCTGTACCATGAACAAGTGCATCAACCATGCACCAAACATGTACAAATAACCTGTCACAACAACCTGTCCAAACAACCTATCACAACAACTTGTCTCATCAATGTTATCAACCAAATCATATCTACTCACCAAGATCAATCAACAAGACAACTCTCAAATTTGTGCATCAACCAAGCATAACACAACAACTCATAATCATCAACAAGATCAATATGTTCTTCTAATAATATACCAATAACATTATGGTACATCATCCAAAAACCATGTGTCAACAATAATAATAACAAGTTCCTCCAACCATGTACCAAGTATGTACCAATCATGTATCAACTACTCATCAACTATGACTCATCAAGATGTACCAACATCATCAGCTATGCACCTCATGTATGTGCCAACTCATCAACTACTTGTCTCAACCATGTGCCCAGCATGTACCTCAACCAAAATCCCTCATCAATTTCATCATCCAAATCTGATTTGTAACTCTGTAATAGACCCAGTGTATATGATCACATACCTACAAACCTTCTTTAACTTTAACAATAAGAGACTAGCATTTTCATCAAACTTTACTTTAGTCTCACATGAATAGTTTTGGATTAGTCAACAACCCTAACTTGAAATAATATTAACTATGTACCTGTAATGAATACAGATCTAAAAATGATACACAATTTTCTTCAGTGTCTTCAATGCAATTCCTCCATATTTCACTACTTGGAGCCTCTTAGAAAAGGAGTTATAGAAAAAATGGCATACCTTGTTGAATTCTAGCTTATTCTAGAGAGTGAACTTGTAGGGAGTGCCCTGCATGGAATATTTATTGTATGGATATGAAAATTGTATAAATAATACTACAGAATGTAATCTAACCAATACACTTGGTCTTACTAAATTTGGATCTGTTATGAAAAAGTTATGACGCTTTTACCCGAAACACCTTTTTTAGACTAGTTTATGGACTAGCCACAAACCCTATATTCCACGGAGTGTAACTCCAAAAATACAATGACCCACAAGATGAAATTTTTATCATATCTACTTGGATATGTTTCCTCATTGGATCCCAATTTCATAGCCTGACTCATTCTAGAAAAAAAATTATTGTGAAAATGGTGAGATGACCTGTAAATGGCATACCTTAGAAAGCATCATCAAAATAATTTATCCTCCTTTGAATTCCGGCCTTCTTTACTTCACCTTCCCTCTAAAATTAGGCTTAGATGTCCTTTGGTTACCTTAGTAACTTGTAGATATTCACTATGCTCAATTTTGATTAAAAATGAGAGACCCTTGCCTCTTATTTATACTTTCATGTAGCTTCCTGTAGGGGTTACATTCTAACCATCTTAACCCACTTTCCTTGTTTTAGGGCTAACCCACTTCTAACCACTTTTCCACTTAGTAATTTCTCCATTAAATTTATTATTTAAATATTTTCTTTTGTATCCACTTTGACTTATAGTACACTCATCACTTCACTTTATTATTTAAATTACCTTCTAACCATCTTAACCCACTTTCCTTATTTTAGGGCTAACCCACTTGTATACTTAGTAATTTCTCCAATAACTTTATTATTTAAATAATTTCTTTTTTATCCACTTTGACTTATAGTACACTCATCACTTCACTTTATTATTTAAATATTTTCATCTTTGCAACCACTTTGACTACTTTGACCTTTTGGGGCTTCTAGATTACTCATGAGGGTTCTCCAACTACACATGACCATAACTCTCTAACCATGAGGAGTTATGTGACGTTCCACATACCACCGGAAATGGCATGACATGTACTATCCATATTTAATAGTATTACCTACAAATATATCAAAAATCATACCATTATCCATAAAAAGAACTTAGGTCCATTACCCAAACCATTGTGCTATCAGAATTCACTACCGGACTTTCTTCAAGGGTTGACATCAATGAAAACCAACCCAATTAATCAACAATGGAAACCTCGAAATGACACAAAGAAATATCAGGGTGGAAAGGTATCATATGAACATGATGTTCGACTTCCATTGGGATGGATGGATGTTCGTACTTGGTACATGTTGGCTACATTGCTTAACCGATCATATTGTATGGTTTCTTCTCATGTTTCAAGGATGAAACATGTGAAGGGAGATGGAATGTAGTATACCTAGGGAAATAATATGGGGTACCTAGGGAGGTACCCAATGGGGATGTGGTTATGTATTATTAGTGGAATTGATTTAATATATGAGAATGTGGTCATTAAATGTAACGTGGACTAGGTCCACTATATTAATAAAGGCCCATTATGGTAGTTAGATGTAATAAATGTGAGAAGGCTCTCTAGAAGGTTCCTAGGAGATAGAAAAAGCTATATAAATAAGTGTAAGTAATGTAATGAAACATAGTGAAGTATATTGTCATTGTAACAACCAAGTATTGCTTGAGGAGTGCATTCCTTCCATAATGAATAATATATGGTGTTTACCCTACCTCAAGGGTTTTAACTATTTATTGTGTTCAGTATTTGGTGAATGGTTTGGATTATTCTGGTTGATATTGTGGGTTTATTTTGAGATTTATCTTCAGATCTATTCTAGCAGTTAACATATTTAATGGGACTATATAGATACTGCTTAAAGTTTATAAAGGTTTTTTCCAAGATTGGTCATCCCATTACCTCACTATAGAGGAAGGGGAATAAATTTGTTGGTCAATAGAGTGTGAATCCAACTTTCAACAACTACAACATCTTTTGACCAACACCCCAGTTTTGAAGATTGCAGACCTTGAAAAGGATTTCATGGTTTGCACTGATGCTTGAAAGGAAGGAATCAATGGATTTGTTATGCAGGAAGTATATGTTATCTGTTATGAGTCAAGAAATCTAAAAGAGCATGAGAAGTGGTATATCACCCATGACTTGGATCTTGCAACAATTGTGCATGTGTTGAATATGTGGATACACTACTTGATAGGAAGAAGGTTTGTCTTGATGAAAGACCATTGTGTTCTAAAGTATTTGTTTAAACAACCAATATTGAACAATAGATAGACTAGGTGGATGACATTGATTAGTGAGTTTGATTATGAGATCAAACACATAAAAGGGAAAGAAAATAGAGTGGAATATGCCCTCAGTCAAAGTGTGTAGACAATACACTTAGTAACATCAAGTGTAGGAGAATATGAAATTAAGAAAAGGATTAGAATCCTCTTGCGAGAAGATGAGTCTTTCAATTAGATAAGAAAAGGATTACAACAAGAACCTAGTGAGAAAAGGTATGAAGTGTATTGGTTTACATATGATGATTTTTTACTATATAACAATAGTTTGTATGTGCCTAATTCAACATAGTTGAAACACTTGATCATGGATGAATTCTATAGGAGACCTTATGCAGGTAACCTTGGTTATAAAAAGATGGTAGAAATAGTAAGGAAGTTGTATTACTGACCAAGAATGAATCAAGACATTGATTAATACATTGCCAATTGTTTGGAGTGTTAATAGGTCAAGGTTGAACAAAAACACCCCGCATGATTACTGCAACCCCTACCAATTCCAGAGTGGAAATGGGAGACAATATCCATGGAATTTATTACCAGTTTTCCAAACACAGTTAATGAAGCAAGACATTGATCAATACATTGCCAATTGTTTGGAGTGCTAATAGGTCAAGGTTGAACAAAAACACCCCACATGATTATTGCAACCCCTACCAATTCCAAAGTGGAAATGGGATACAATATCCATGGAATTTATTGTCGATTTTCCAAACACAGATAGGAAACATGATGTAATCATGGTAGTAGTGGATAAGATGAGCAAGGGATCTCACTTCACTCCCATAAAATATAATTTTAAGGCTATAGATGTTGTTGACATTTTTAAGAAGGACATTTTTAGATTGCATGGCCTACCCATGATTATAATTTCAAACATAGATGCTAAGTTCACTTCAAATTTTTGGAAGAGCTTGTTTACAGGTTTGGGAATGCAATTAGCATTTAGGATGACCTACCATCCTCAAAAAAATGGTCAGACCAAAAGGGTGAACAAAGTGATGGAAGACATGTTGAGGATGCATGTTATGCATCAACCCAAGCAATGGGAAGAATATGTACCCCTAGTAGATTTTTCCTATAAAAATGGTTATCAAGAGTCACTGAAGATGAACCCATTTGAGGCTTTGTATGACATGAAATGTAGAGTTACAATTAGTTGGGACATTCCATTGGATAAGATCACAATTGGACCAAAATTGTTAAAGGAAATGGAACAAGCAATGATAAACATAAGGTAGAATTTGAAGATAGCTCAAGATCGAAAAAAGAGTTAAGTAGATAACAAGAGAACGCATAAAGATTTCAAGGTGGGAGATCATGTGTATCCTAGGGTGAAACCTAAGAGGATATCCCTAAGTATGGGGACTTGTGCTAAGTTATCACCCTAATATTGTGGAACATTTGAAGTCTTGGAAAGAGTGGGACCAGTAGCCTATACACTTTCCCTGCCACCTATAGTTAGAGTCCACATTGTGTTCCATGTATATTTATTAAAGAAGCATGTTCATGATTCTAATCATGTTATTGATTGGACTGTGATATAGGTGGAACCAAATGGAGAATTACAGTCTAAACCTCAACGCATCATGGACAGGAGAGAAACATTGCTTCGGAACCAAGCTGTCATGCAGGTCAAGGTGAAATGGAATCATTTTGGAGAAAATGAGGCTACTTGGGAAATGGAATATTCCATGAGGATAACATACCCACTCTCTCTCTCTCTCTCTCTCTCTCTCTCTCTCTCTCTCTCTCTCTCTCTCTCTACACACACACACATTCATTCCTTCTTAGTTAGTTGTATGGTGTTTTTCACTAATCACAAACTTAATTACATGCTTCATAATCACATTACATGAAGTCTTAGCATAATTACAATTATGGGTGGAAACAGGGTGTTACATTCCCCTCCCCCTTGCCATAATTACAATTATGGGTGGAAATAGGGTGTTACATAAGAAACAACATCCTCAGTGAGTGTGTGTGTGAGAATTCATGTAATGTGATTATGAAGCATGTAATTATGTTTGTGAATAATGAAAAACACAAGACAACTAAATAATAAACAATGAAAGCCTTGAGTACTAGACATGATACCACAAGTGGGGCTGGTGAGGTGGAATTGAGAAGTTTCAATGAAGAGAATAGGAATCTTTCTCAACATTCCAAACTACACTTGCAAATATAAATACACCACCTACCAACATACCTGGAATACATGAAACCACATGACCAGTTATGGAGACTAGAATTGGTGGTTGAAGGAGTTATAATTGTTGACGGATTTGGTGCTTGAGGGAGAAAATGAGTCAACTAAAATCTTGACATGAGAAAGTACCCAGATCACCCCTTTGAATTAAAGAGCCTCACTGGAGGGTTGCATTTGAAATTAGGCCACGGTAATCTCGAGGAATGTATGGAAGAAGAGACCAAAGGTGGAAAACATCACATAATTTTTTTTTTGGAGAGAACATAGCGGAGAATACAATTTGCAACAAGGAAAAGAGGTAGGGAAGAGCATGAGAACCAACACACATGCACCCAACAGAAGAATCCTCATAGAGATAATTATGATGGAGTGATTTATAGACTCATGAATAGATGGTGCGATGAGAGGATAGGTTCACACATAGTTTTGAGTAATAGAGCGAACGATAATTTTTCTCCAAGGAAAAAACAAATCTTGCACAAGGAAATTAATGGTCACCCTGGACCATAGAAGACCCAAATCTCGACTAAGGAAATATAGGGTCATGACTTGGCACTCACTGGAAAGAATCCAACATCGGTAATGGGAGGTCACCATGAAATCATGTAGTGGATAAGGGAATCCCTTGTGAAGAGGAAATCTAGTTGGGATGGTGCATGATAAACCCACATAGGCCCTTGGATTAGTGGGAAAAGGGAAACTTCTACTATTTCTAGTGGAGTGAAGGAGAGTAAACTTCTTGAACCATTTTCTCAATTTGGAAGTCAACTGAATTAGTCCCCTGGTGGTATCATGGCTTGGCATGGGGCTTGCATGCTATGAAAGGGAATATTGAAACATAGCCTACAATTAGGAGGAAAGGATTCCTCTCTCAGTTAGTTGTATGGTTGATATTCTTCACTAAACAGATAAGTATTGTTTCTTGTTGTGTTTGATGCATGTGTAGTTGCGAAGATAAATTGTTTGTTGTTTATATGATAAATGTGGATGAATAAAAGAATGCTTGAATTCCTCAGTAAAATGGATTTTTTATGATTGTTTCCACTAATAATGATGGTAAATATGAATGACCAAGTGAGTAGAGTTAACACATGATATGACCCTGTGAAACTACAAGCCTTTGGAATGGAAATCTTGCAAGATCTAAATATTCATTGGAGGAGTGGTGGCAGAAGTGCTCTGGTTCTTGGGAAGGTCTTTATGTACTTTAGGGAGCCTTAATCCCAATGAAACCTCCTCCCTTGAAATGGAAATCTTATAGTATGAAAATCCTCAACCATATTTTTTAGTAAGAATATCGTAGTCAGTTTTGGGGTGTAACACAGAGATTAAGAGAATCTGGAATAACCTTAGTGAGTATTCCTGAAGAAACCTTGAGCCATTATGTATTGAATCAGAACTTTAACCATGAGAAAAACCCATGTTTTGAGTCAAAAGTATTTACAACCATTGATTCGGTGTAGTGAGAATATCTTAACTGTTGGTCGGCATATGAGACCATCAGAGTGTCCAAGTGAGAGGTTACAATGGGATACTGATGGGGAAGACTCCAAGTCAATGATAATTGTTTATATATAAGAGGGGTAGAAAGTGAAATCGGGACCATTGATGTCAAGTGTGAGGTTGTAATCCCGTCGAAATATAGATGGTCAGAGGCATGATAAAATTTCTGGAGGAGAGTCTAATGACAAGGGATTCTAAGGACCATCGATCTATTAGAAGGTGTCCCAATAAAATTTATCCTTTATATCTAATAGGATTTGTTTTGAGGAGGAAGTTATAAGACCTCAACTGTTATTTAGTTATGATACTCTGAGCCAATATTACCCATCCAGTGAGGTGTCATGAGGATTGTTAGATTCATCGAAGGATGATGGTCAAAATGGTCTATGATTCTTGGAGTAGATGCACTCCAAAGATGAAGGACGTTGAGAGAAAACAAGAATCATAGATCTGAGAGTGGGTGCACAATATAATATAAGTCGTAGATATATCGTGGGTTCCACTTATTCACATGAGGAAAGGATAAAGGGATGCGAGATAATTGTTTAGTAGGTAAAGGCACCGATACATTCGGGGCCATTGAATTTTCGAGTCTGAGAACCATAGGACCTGTCAGAATGATCCATAAGAAAGGAGCCATAAAAATGAGAATTCTAAGCCTATGACCTGCTGTTCTAATGAGCGAGGTTTTGAATAGCTTCTGATCAATGATCTGGTGGCGAGGAGCAGTCCTAGTCATCTGATTTTTGATGCTCAGGTCCCTAGTTATTGTAACGAACTCTTGGAGGACATTTGTTGGTAAGTGGGGTCGAACAAGTAAGATTTAATATGATAAATATTGTCATATGGGAATTACTCACTCAAATAGCAATGAACCAGAACCAAGGAGAGTAAAATTGAATACTCACATGAGGAAAGGATGAAAAAATGAACATCCCACCAGCCTAATATGGATAAGGTGGATAAGTCCATTATAGCTAGAGTAAAATATTTTTTCTTGGAAAAAACATTATAGATTTCTTTAACAACACCATTAAACATTCTAACATAGACATCTTCATACCATTGAATTTCATGATACATTTTATGTCGAAAATGATCCCCTTTTTTCTCATCTATCTTAATTGAAAATATTAACCATTTTTTATTACCTATTATATATATTAAACTCTCCAAAATCAATAATCCATGTGTTATAGTAATCCATCCTAACTACAAGAATATTTTGTATGAAAAAAATCATTTCAAATATTTCATGTCTTCATCATAAAAAAATCATTTCAAATATTTCATGTCTTCATCATTTCAAATATTTAATGTCTTCAAATATTTCATAATATTCAAATATTTCATAATATTGGAACCTATCCTTTTTCTTATTAAAGAATTCACTTATTGAAGTTTATTTGTCCCTCATAAATTGTAAATTGTACTTGACTTTTTACCTTTTCTTTATTATTAGAGATGTGTTATATTATTTTCATGTAGATAGTGAACTCATGCACAAGGCATTAGTGACAATATTTGGATTATACACTCATCCATGTTGTTAGTGAGTGTTTAGGGTAACAACCTCAATTTTTATTTTTTTTTCACTCTTGCGTCAATTTAATTTCTTTAATTTGTAAGATTGTGTGAACATGCTAAGGAATTTCTTAAGATGTTATATGATTGAATTTTCAATATAATGATGCAAACATACTTATAAAATGGTACTATTCATAATGGATATTGGTTGTCATGTCACAAAATTTATTGTTTCAAGAAAAATGAAATTTAGATAAAAGTGTGCTCATAAGAGTCTATAATTTTAAGGACAAATTTTGACATGTAATACTCGAGGAACAGATGCATATGTTAAAATAACAATAATACACACACACACACACACACACACACACACATATTATAAATATAACTATAAGGAATAAGGTGTGCCTATTCAATATCCTTAACATTGCAGAAGCTACTTGAAAAGATGAAAAGACATAATAATTGAACCCAAAATTCTAAGCCTAAACCAAACTTACTAGTTATCTAGTTCATTTTTAGTGATTTTGTTATTCCTCTTCATTTTGTGACACCAAACAAAAATAACTTTCATTGGAGGAGAAATCAACACTTATCTGTTTTGAAGTACTAAAATGAAAATCCATTGAACAACCATCATTCCATATTGTAATCAAATATAAGAAGGGAAAAACCAAGAACCATCATTCCATATTGTAATCAAATATAAGAAGGGAAAAACCAAGAACCATCATTCCATCTATTAAACAAATATAATAAGGGAACAACTTAAAACAATTATCTTTCAACTACCTTGTTGGTAGAAGGAAACAACCAACAACCATCATTCCATTTTATCATCAAATATAAGAAGGGAACAACTCAAAATAATTATCTTTCAACTACCTTGTTGGTCCTTCGCTAGGTATATAATTTCACATTCTCTAAATGAACTTCAATGCAATATTCTTGGTCAACAATTCATGTCAGTTCTAACTTATTTTCATGCATGAAACTATCTACATAAATCCTCCTCTTTTATCTATATTCAAATTAAGGAAGAGGAACTTATAATCAATCAATGCTCATAATCGGAAGCTTTGCAATTAAAGTATCTATTATTTTTCATCAATACAAGGATAATATGCCTAACTACTTGGTATAAATCAAAATCAAGTACTTTTTTAGCTCAAATATATGAATGCAATACATTCAATAAGAATATTTGCACACACATATATTACCTTTTGTTGATCTAAAAGATTGTCTTATAGTCTTTAAGTCAACCTCGCGACGATAAATTCCCCTACGTTATTAAAGAGGTGGTACCAGGGATGATTTTAGGCGATAAATTTCGCTCATGAATAATTTTCCATGGTTTTTCCAAAAACGAGATTCGTTATTTTAAAAATGATTCGCCCAAATTCTTTAAGATAAAATTATTTTACCTTAAAAATCACCAAAAAATTATAAAAACTATATAAAATCCTTATAAATTTGAATATTTTTACAAAAATATCGCCAATCATTTATAGTTGGCATATGAAGGATTAGGAATATTTGCCAATGTTTCTACATTTTAAAATAAATTTCCATCCTTAAAATCATCCCTGGATGGTACTCTATTTTAAATAACATAGAGTGGACAAGAACAAATAAAGTCCTTGAGAGAGGACCAAGATTATTCTTGAAATAAATATTCACATACAAAGAATACCTGAGAAATGACCAGGTATCTTATAAGAAGAAAATATTTACACTATGTTAAGAGATTATAAACCAAAAGAGTATGCAGTAAAATAGGACAACATCTCCATCACAATATTCATCAAAGTAGAACACAATATTTAGGAAAATGGAAAGGAAAATATGGAAAACATATAATATTGAACTCTAAATGACCATTTCATTAAACCCAATAAATATTCTGATAGACACATATTTGAAATATCATTCTTAAATTTAAAGTCTTTAGAAATCAATAATGTTATGTACCAAACTAGTTCTATATGAACCTGGAAGATAATATATGTCTTTAAATAAATAAGCGGTAATGTCTTGGGTTACAAATAAAATAGAATACATTTGTCCTTCAAAGAGGACTTGGATGGGGCTCCCGTGGACTATAAAATGAAAGATAGACATGGAAGACAAAATAAAAATATTCAAGCGTCAGCCTTAGGTTTCACAAGTTTTTTGGAACATAAAAGGAACAATGACAAATGAATGAAGAAGAAAGATAGAAAGGGAAAGAATAAGGTTGATACTTGACCTACTATGATGAAAATATTCCAACCACTTACTTGCTTGTTGAGGCATCCTTTGTAAATGGTTTTGGTTGTGATGGAGGTGGCATAACCACTATAACCACTTCATGTTGATCTTTCTCAATGATCTTGATCAATTTTTTTCTTAACCATTCTTCTATGTACTCCCGCATCGGAGCAACCGTTATTTTTGCTTGGTTTTTATTTCAAACATTTCATTCTCTATTTCTCTTAAATCAATATTTAATTGGTGCAACATGTCCTCAATATCATCATTTTTATTAATGTAACAAATAAGCCACCTTTCTACCTCATCTTCAGAGAATTGCATTGAGTCACTAAACTCACTTGCCCATGCAACTTTTAATACTTCAAGTTGTTCCAATAGTTTCTATTTAGACATAAGTATAGTATCCATTAATAGGTTAGGGCCATTCAATTATTTTGTAAGATCAATAAGTCTTAGAAATAGGTCACCCCTCTTATTTTTCACAGCATCTAAATCAAACAACATGTCCCTTAAAAATTTAATCATTTTCAGTCAACAATCATGGATCTACTTCATTCAGATACTAGAAGGAAGGTTTTGTTCTCTTCTTTGGGTGGCACTTATACTTGAATCTTTTTCGAAAAACGTTCCCATAACTTCTTGGTAAAAACCTTCGTCATTCTGTAGATCCTTTTGGAGATATTGTTTGAAATGAATAATCCTTGTTGAAAAGATGGTTGAACTCTGTGCTAGCTCCCAGATTTCATGGATTAGGTCTATTGTTTTCTGGAATCCATATCTAATGTATTTTCTCACATGAAATAACATACTAGAGGAACCTTTCAATTTAACAATTCTTTTTGGGACATCCTCAATAGTAAGTGTTGATTGAATTGTACTTAGAGGTTCGAAAAACTATGGTTTCAAAATTATATATTTTTCCAATTCCTTTATTCTTTCTCTTAAAATTAAATTCTCTTACTCAATATAAAAAATGGATTCCTTTAGTTCTTCCCCATTTTCCTCGTGAAATTGTATAATTTTTGAGTGTGTAACCCCATGAAAATCAATTTCTGATTTCCATTTTTCAGGCACTTTCTTATTTTTCATGTTGACTTTCTCTATTACCAATTTCTTGGAATTTTTATGGTAAGGCCACATGGTGAAGTGTGACAGATTATTCTTCAAATATCTATGGCTCTTGGGTAACTAGAGCCTCAACAATTTCCCTAGTTTCCAACAGTCTCTGCTTTGACCAGCTAGGTTCGTCTATCACTTCATCTACATCCATAGCTCGAGGAATTTCCTCAATCTCAGGTATTTCCAATATAGTTTTTCAAGTCTCTCTCTTTATTTTAGCAGAAGTATGTACAACATGGGATTTTTCTGAATTTTTCTTTGTAGGGTCTTTATCATTGCCATAATTGTAATTTTTGATAGGTGTTTTTTTTGGTTCTAGACTGCTACTTCTAGGTTTTGTTTTAGCAGGAGCAATTCTCTATAAAATGTTGGGTGAATTAGGGTTTTTTATTATTGATTCTATGCCTTTTATCTGTAGCATTGATTAGTGCTAACTAGCTCTTTGATATCGTTATGGAATTATTTAATTGAGGACCCGGGGAGATTTTCATTGTCTCCTCCTCTTTTCTTGAATTGTTCAGATTTACAGAAATAAGAAGAATATCTCATCAGGGACATGTGTGAAAAAAATGTCCTTAGGGTAAAAACCCTCAATACATATAGCTTCCTTTAAACCAATTTCATCAAATTGTCCTACAAATTCATACGAGTGTGAAATATGTTTGATAGTAATTTCTCCAACTCTCTAGTGTAATAGAATGAAATCCTTCTTCCTTTTTTCATTTAAGAAGAGTGCCCATTACTTGTACCATATTCACACTTTGGTGACAAAGAGTTTATCCAATGCAAAAACATGAGAAAGAATGGTTTCCCTTGGAAATCAAATAGTCTCAACTAACTAAAATCATTGTTGTAAAGATTTCTAGAATTAAACTGTATGAATATTTTTTAAACATCTGACATTTCGAATGGACACTCCACTCATATTCAAGGATAAGATAAGCTAAGTGATAATCCTCCATACTCTCAAAAATTATTTTCTCAGTGATAAAGGAAGAAGCCTCTAGTGTCAGTCATGATGTAGTAGGACCAAAAATTAATTTTTTGAAATCCGGAATAAAACTATTTTGGAATGCATAGAAATTATATTGAGCTTAATGTCTCCATAAAGCTAGATACTAGAAAAAGAATGGTTCCACCTTGAAATCAACACTCCTTTCCCTCGGAATTTTTTTTAATATGTAGTATTAGGATATGGAAAATACCAAATAATAAGTCATATAGAATTTTTGGGTTCTTTTCAAACCACCCAGTTGAAACTATATCTCATTTGAAATAATTTGGACCTATTCAATCAGGGCATCTTCATGAGAAAAAAAGTGGAGACTATAAACAATATATTTTGGATCATATGCATGGAATATAGTCCAATGATATGGGAAAACAACCAGGCAAATTCCTTGTAGGGTTATTTTAAAGAACTTACCTTAATCTGAGTGGAATTGGTATCGACTCTCAGGTTGGAGAGATAGTTGTTGAGGAGCTATGTTGCTCCTCTATGTTCCTTAATAAATTAATTGGCTTCTTCATTATTGAACTACATGGTGGGTTTTGGGAGTCCCAACATTCTCTTGAAAATTGAAGGAGTGAGGGAGATTGGTGGCCTCCCCTGAACTTGAATTATCCTTCTTTCTGTATAAAAATTTTTTGTGCATGAGAGAACTAGCTCTTTGAAATATGTCACCTCAAGTATACATCTAGCCAATGTTATTCTTGAGCTCCAAAATTGGTTTGTTTCCTTCTCGGTGGGAGGAAGAGCCTTCTACCACTTGTATGTTTGCGACCACTAGAAATTGTGATCTTCTCGTTCGAGAGTGTTAAATGTTTCTCTGAAATACAAGTCCTTTCTTATACTGGGCATATATTTACACTAATTTCTATTCTTATGAATAGGTGGCGCTACTGTTAATGTAAAATTTATAGAACATGGTGTATTAATCCTTTATTAAATTTTCCATGTATTGCATTGATTATTAACCACCATTTTGCTTATTTTAAAGTTGTTGACTTACACGATAAGATTTAGAATTTATTACAAAGCTTTACGAAATCTTTGCCACTTTAATAATGATATTAGATTCATACAAGTGGAAGATGACATGGTGGAGGGGAAAAGGCAGCTAGGAAATTGTGTTCTTCATTGCAATACGATCCTGTAAAGTATGAAATTTCTACTCAGGGAAGGTCTTGGTGAATATGTTGGTAGTCTATTTAGAGGAAGGACAAAACTGCAAATCAATGATCCTGTCATGTACTAAATATCTGATGAAATGCATGTGGACCTCAATGTGTTTGGTTTGATGTTGTTGTACTTGATCTCTGAAAAATATCATTGTACTCTAATTGTCACACCATATGATAGTCGGACATTGAAATTGGATATCAAGCTCGGTAAGAAAGTGTTGAATCCAAAGTGTTTGAATGACATAGTTGACTACTCCTTTATACTCGGCCTTTGTGGAAGATAAAGAAATGGTTGATTTCTTCTTACTTGACCAACAAATTGGACCTGACCCCAAATTGAGAGTGTACTGGGATTTGGACTTGCGATCTGTGCTATCACCAACCCAATATGAATATGTAAATCCTATCGGATCTAATGCAAAACCAACTACATAGTGAATCCCATAACTCATGGTTCCCTGCACATATTTGAGGATGCACTTGGAAGCCTTCCAATACAGATCATGGGGTTCCTGCATGTATCTGGAAACTTCTCCTACAACATATGAGATATATGGACGAGTGTGGGTGAGATATAGTTCCCCACCAACTGTCGATACAAAGTGTTATCCACTAATGGTGTATCCCCACCATCCTCAATTCTGATCCCAGATAAGAAGGGTGTAGGTGCAGACTTACATTCTGTCATGTGGAATCTATCCAGAAGATCCATGACATACTTATACTAAGAAATTTTGATGTTGGAAGCATCCCGACTTATCTCAAGACCAAGAAAAAAGTGTAGTGGACCCATGTCCATCACAGAGAACCTATCATGAAAAATATATTTGACCAAATAAATGGATGAAGAAGAGCTACCAGTGATCAAAAGATCATCAACATAGAGTACTAAAATCATCATAGAGTCAGTAGTCCTCAACATGTACACATTGGAATTAGATTTACATCTAACAAATTCATGTGAAAGAAAGTAAGAATCCATATTTTCATACCATGCTCTAGGTGCCTCCTTGAGGCCATAGAGAGACTTCTTCAGTCTGCATACTAATGATGAGTTTTGAATGAACCCTTGCAACTGCTCCATGTAGATATCCTCTGAAAGGTCACCATGAAGAAAAAAAATATTCACATCCATCTGGTGAGCTTCCCATCCTTTGGTTGTTGCAATGGCTAGAGCCAAGCGAATGGAGTCCATATTTTCTACAGGAGAAAAGGTCTCATCATAATCTATCCAATGAATCTACTAAAATTCTCTTGCAACTAATCTAGCCTTGTACCTACTCACTTGACCATTTTTTTCTCTCTTCTTCCTATAGACCCATTTGCATCTAACAAGTTTCCTCCCTGGTGGAAGTGGAACCAAATCCCAAGTCTGATTCTCGAGGAGAGATTCATGCTCCTCCTACATGGCTTCTTCCCATAGTGGATTTCCAACAACCTCATTGTAGGTATGTGGATCAAAAGATTGAATCATATAGAAATGCATTGACATCGTTGGTTTAGAAGATGAAAGTACATGAGAAGGATCCACATGTTGAGGTTGAGTCCTCCTCAATCCAATGGATCCCCTACAAGGTTTCCTTCTTCCTGAAGTGTGGATTGTTCCCACTTGGTCATTTGTTGAAGCTCTGACATTGGATTCTCATTTGGTTGTACTACCTACTCATATGCATGTACATAATCCTCAGAATCTGTGTCTGAATATGTAGAATATGAGTGTGTGGAATCATCATCTCTGATTTTTGGAACTTATGGAAGCACAAGAGTGTTTGCATGTTGCACTAGAGGCGCATGCAAAGGACTCTCCCCAAATTGAACATTGCACTCAATGATGAGCCAGTCTGTAGAGGGATCAATAAATTTGTACCCATTCACATCATCTGGATATCCCACAAAGATGCAAGGTGTGTTATGTGGATATAAGGATTCCTCTTTTCAAAAGGAATATGGGCCCATGCTCTAGATCCAAAGATGCGAAAGTGTGTGACATCTGGTTTGTCACCTATCCAAGCCTCAAAAGGTGGCCTATCCTCAATAGATCTGTGAGGTTCTCTGTTATGTATGTAAGAAACACAGTTAAGTGCCTTAGCCCAAATCTTGGAAGTAAGTGATATTCCATGCAACATGCAACTGGTCATCTCCTTGAGAGACCTATTCTTCTTTTAAGCAAGTCCATTATGTTGTGGAGTGTATGGAACTATGTGCTGCAACTGGATACTAGCTTCATGAAAAATATTCTGAATATATTTTTTGATATACTCCCCCCCATTGTCTATTCAGAAGATCTTGATTTTCTTCCCAGTCTATGTCTCTACTAGAGCTTTAAAGTCTTTGATATGATAAAAAACTTCAGACTTTTGTTTGAGAAAATAAACCAAAGTATAACATGAGTAATCATCAATAAATGTAAGAAATTACCTTGCTTTTCTTATGGATGGATGTGGAAATGGACCCATGAGATCATTGTGAAACATATCTAAGGAAGAGGAGGCTCTCCTTGCCCTCCCCTTTTCAAAATTCTCTTCAGGATGCTTGCCAAGAATGCATCCTTCGCAAACCACTTCAAAAAATTGAATGTCTGGAAATCCTTTGACCATTCCTTGCTTGGAAATTTGTTTCATGTACCTAAAGTTTAAATGACCAAATCTCTCATGCCATACTCTAGTAATCTCATTAGCATGTATAAGTAGCAAAGAGGAGTCATATTCAGTAAACTTAGTGAACTTATACAACTGTGCTTTGTGATCTACCTCACCAATTGCAATAATGGAAATTCCATGCATGTGAAGTACAACAACTGAATCTGATGTAAATTCAACCCTTTTACATGTTTGAGTGATCTGATAAACTGAGAGTAGATTTATAGAAATATTTGGAACTGTTGGTACATGTTTAATAGTCAGCATATGCTTGTGATTGATGGCAAGTACAGCAGCGAAGATGGAATAAGTACAAGAAGAATGTAATAGACGGGAACCAGAAGTATTTTGGGAAGACGCTACAGATAAAACTCAATAAGTTCAGAAGAGATAGTGCAGAAGATTGTTGGCAGGTTTAACAGGTAATGTCAGCTTTCCATTGATGGAAGGATCAGAGTGTGAATTGATAGCAAGAACAGCGATGGCAAAGATCAGCATGATCAACAGTGCAGTGATAATGGAAGAGGAGGAGCATCAGTGATCATTGGATCCCATCCCGAATCCCCAATGATCATCAGATATGAATTCAGAAAAGAAGAATGCGTAGAAGAGGAGGACAGATATTAGGCATTAGATATGAGCATAAGATCCGACCATCATTGGATCAGGGAGCACCTGCACACTCATTAAAGAGAAAGAAGAGGAGAAATGAGAAATGCCGAAATATGTTGGTCTAACTCCATTTTGGAGTTTCATAGATCAGGACTTGAAGGCTTGAGACCCTTCATCATAAGAAGGCGAAATCACGAGGTGGCGAAATCGCGAAGTGGAAAAATCGCAAAATGACGAAACAATCTTAGTTGTTGGATCAAGGTGTGATCTGGGTCATCAGATCCAGGAGGTGAATATGGTAGACCACATAGAAAAGGACAGTCATGGATCATTGGATCAAGAGGACACATGGCGAAAGATCAAAGCACCACAAAGACTCCATTTCGAGGTTTCGTGAATCGCAACTTGGAGAGGCCAACCACAGTAATGCCGAAATCGTGAAATGTGAAATAGAAATATGATCTGAGCCATTGAATCAAGATCAGATATGGACCGTCGAATCATAGGACAAGTCGTTTACTTGGAGTCAACGAAGCAGAGTGTGGAAAATCGTGAGATGCGAGATCGCGATAAGATCTGGACCACCAATACACCAAAAGACATGGACCATTGATCTGAGTTCCATCTCAGAGTCTCACCTATTGCGACTTTGAGCGACGAGAATCTCCATTTAAGAAACCGCGAGATGTGAATTCACGATGAGATCTGGACCGTAGATTTATCGAGATTGTGGACCGTTGATCTCAACTCCATCTCGGAGTCTCGCCTATCGCAAATTGGAGTGACGAGAACCTCCATCTAAGGAATAGAGAGATGTGAGATCACAAAAAGATCAAGACCGTCAGATCACTAAGAACGTGGACCATTGATCTCAGCTCCATCTCGGAGTCTCACCTATTGCGACTTGGAGGGACAAGAACCTCCATCTAAGGAACAACGAGATGCGAGATCACAAAGAGATCAGGACTGTCAGATCACCAATAACATGGACCGTTGATCTGAGATCCATCTCGAAGTTTCGCCTATCGCAACTTGGAGGGACGAGAACCTCCATCTAAGGAACAGTGATATGCGAGATCGCAAAAAAGATCTGGACCGTTGATTCATCGATATCATGGACCGTCAATCAGGGTCGATGAAGATCACGAGTTCACAACACCTTTTAGTGCAGCCTGTGGTCACCGCGGGTAGTCACAAGAAGGGAAGGAGTCAGTTTAGATAAGCTCCATTTCGGGGTTTCAGGGATTGCGACTTGGTGATTCGAGATGCCTCATCTCCAGATTCACGAAATGCGAATTCACAAAAAGAACTTTATGCATAAGCACTTGGTAATGGCCATGGTCATATAGAGGAAGGAGCTAGCATAGAAAATCTCTGTATCAGAGCTTCGGAACTCAGGACATGAAGAGTCAAGATGCCTCATCGCAGAATCTCCAAATTGTGAAAGTGCAAAACGCATAAAACATGACAATATCCTTCAGAGATAATCCAATGGTGCATATGAAACTGAAGGAGATCGGAGGGCTACTGTTGCACATCACATTGTAATTGCCAGAAACCACTGATGGTTTCTACCAGAGGACTCGAAGATAGTTCAGGGTGATTGACAGAGGAGATGAAGAGTATCTGGGAATCTTCAAGAGGGATGAAGATTCTCATGGAGGCGATTGACATCTGGATGAGAATTGAAGCCTGTAACTAGAATAGAGAAGGTGAGCTCGACTGTCACAGAGAAGACGAAGAGTCTCAATTTCCAGAGAGGCTGACAAATCTCAGCATAACATACAATGATACTGAATGAGTGGAAAAATGGCCAGAGAAGCTGAAGAGTCACGATGATAATCAGACATAGCACTCGAGTTGTGGAGGATATCGACGTGGTGTGAGTATGCAGAGGGATGGTGCACATTGCATGCACAAGGTGCACAGAAGCTATAAGTACAAGGTACATAGAAGAGTTGCGGTTGTTGTTGTTGTTGTTGTTTGAGTTTCTATGGTTGTTGTTGGTGAAGGTGATTCATGCGTGAAGAAGGAGGAAAGTGCAGCAACTGAATTGAACAGAAGAGGAGGTGTGTAGGAATGTAGTGAGGTGGACAGAGCAACGAAATGCAGCAGAACAGTGATGAGTCTGGTAATCCATTGTTGAACATTATATCACTGTAATAAGTTTCAGTAGCAAAGATTTATAAAACAGGGTGGTAGGGAGGTGCTAGGGAGGACTGTTGTCCTTAGAGGTTCAAGTGGGTTCTTGAACATAGAGAGTTGTAGCTTCCTTCTAGTTGGTGCTAGAAAAACTAGGGAGTTGGTGCTTCCTTCTAGTTGGTGCTAGAGAAACCAGGGAGTTGGTGCTTCCTTCTAGTGGGTGCTAGAGAAAACAAAGATTTGGTGCTCTCGGCAAGTTGCAGCTTGCAAAATCAGAGGTTGTAGCCTCACAATGAGTTGGTTCTCATATGTATGATAATGTAAAGAATGTAGATAATACTTATCATATAAATAAGAAGAGTTTTTTACCTTGTATGGGTTTCCTCAAGAAATATCTGTCTCTGTGTTTCTCATATATGTGACTGGTGCTAAATGTGTCATTGATTATATCCCTGCATTATTGTGATCATCATTGAGTGCCTTGTAAAGTTTTTAAAAGAATCATAATTTTTTAAGCATGGTAACAATGGATTCACCCCCCCTCTTAGTTTTCCAACAATTGGTATCAGAGTTGGCCCCTTTTATCTAAGGGTAGATCCTAGAGATTAAACATGTCAAGTCAAGAAGGAAATTCAACCAATAAGGCTCCTCTGTTCAATGGAACAAACTTTGCCTTTTGGAAAGTTAGAATGAGAACTTACATAATGGCTTTAGGTGCAGATGTCTGGGATGTGGTAGATATTGGTTATGTAAAGCCAATTGTACTAGATAATAAGGATGAAAAGCTAGAATTTAGCTTCAATGCTAAGGCTATGAATGTTATCCTGAGTGGGCTTGCAGAAGCAGGATTCGTAAAAGTTATGTGCCTAGGAACTACCAAAGAAATGTGGGACAAACTCATTAGCAGTTATGAAGATAATGAGAAGGTAAAGGATGCCAAGATTCAAACCTAGAGAACACAGTTTGAACAGCTGAAGATGAAGGAAGAGGAAACAGTTGGAAAATACTTTCTGAGAGTAGAAGAAATGGTAAATGCAATGAAATCACTTGGTGAAAAAGTTGAGGAACCTTCTTTAGTTCAGAAAATCTTGAGATCTCTCCCAGATAGATTCAACCCGAAAGTCTCTTCCATAGAAGAACTTAATGATCTAAAAAACTTGGATTTTGATCAACTTCTAGGAACATTGACTACATATGAAATGAGAATAGTTAAAGATAAACCCACCTCCAGAGAAGCATCATTCAAAGCTGACAAGAATGAGGATTCTGAGCTGGATGAAATTGAAGCAAAATTTGTGAAGAGACTCAAGAAGGGATCAGACAAATGCAAAGGTAAACTGCCTTTCAAATGCTTCAACTATGGTAGGATAGGTCATTTTGAAAATAAATGTCCCTACAAAGGAAAGGATCAGACTTTTGATGATGAGGAGAAATACAAACACATAAATTTCTTTAAAGAGAATAACTTTAAGAAGAAAAGTCTTTGCATAAACAATGATGATGATCCTTCAGATGATGAAGACAATGATTCATCTATTGAATATAAACTAAATGAATTCATACTTATGGCCAAAGAGGACTATGACAATAACAACACAGGGAGTGATGTTAATGAAGAAGAAGTTGTGGTTGACATGGAAGGAGAATTGATCAGTGCACTGGAATAGATTGACAGACTAAGAATCAAGAACAGAAAGCAAAGAAAATTGTTGATACAATTCGAGAAAGTTAGTAAAGAACCTGATGAAGAACTTGTCCTACTAAAAGTAGAATTGGAAGAGGCAAAGAAAATCGAAGAGATTCAGAAACAACAACTATCAGAAAAGAAGGCAATATGTGAAGGCAATATAGGAAAGAAATGGAGAAGTTTCAAGCCTTGTATAATCAGAAGTTTCATCATCCTGGAAGAAATCGATTTTCTCAAAGAAGACAACCATTTTCCAGGTACAAAGAATTTTTCTATGGGTATTGTTTCTATTGTGCTAACTTTGGTCACAAAGCTGTAAATTGTTCCTTAAGACTTAGACATGAGCAATTAAGATTTAAAAGGAATAAATACTTGCCACAACGAAGAATGATGCATCCAAGTAACAAACCTTCACTGATTTCCAATTGCCAAATTAAGTCTAGGGACATGCAACTAAAGAGGTCAAGAAATAATCAACATTCAATGAGTAGACAACGTTGCACCAATAAGTTTGACCTGTTGAAAAATGAGATTGAATGATACATCTGTCATAACTATGGACACAAATCTATTGACTGTCGTTTAAGGGAATATGAACCAGATTCGAAATCTCCTACTGAAAATGTCAAGTTTTGGAAGAAGAAGGAAAGTGACAAGTGTGGATTAGTGTTGTCCGCTCAAAGAAAAACGAACCCTTGGTATATATATAGTGGATGCTCCAAACACATGACGGGAGACAAAGGCAATTTTCTATCTCTAAGTGAAAGAAAATTAGGAAACGTAACCTTTGGAAATGATGCTCTAGGGAAAATAAAGGGCAAAGGGATAGTGAGCTTAAGTAATGGAAAAGGAAAATCCCAAGATGTTCTACTTGTAGATGGCATAAAACATGATCTTCTCAGTGTAAGTCAAATGTGTGACAAAGGATGTGAAGTGGTGTTCACATCCAAGGACTGCAAGATAAAATCTGTAACCTCAGGACAAGTGGTGTCGAAAGGCATAAGGACAGAAAATAATGTATATGTGCTAGAAGAAAATAGAGAACAATGTCATCTAAGAAGACATGATGAAAGTTGGTTATGGCATAGGAGACTTGGACATATAAACTTTGACAACTTAATCAAACTCAAAAAACTCAAGGAAGTAAAAGATCTTCCGAGGATATCAATGCCCCAAGATTCGATGTGTAAACCTTGCCAAGTAGGGAAGCAAAACAGGATACAGTTTAAGTCCAAGAGTTTTACCTCAACAGAAAAACCACTCCAACTAGTTCATATGGATTTATGTGGACCATCAAGACAGGAAGGCATAGGGAAAGAAAATTGCTTCATGCTGATTATCGATGATTACTCCAGACTTACTTGGGTTTCCTTTCTCAAAGAAAAAGCTGAATCATTGGAGAAGTTTAAAATATTTAAGGCTTTAACTGAGACTCAAACAGGGAAGAGGTTAAAGGCAGTAATATCATATTGGGGAGGAGAGTTTATGTCAAGAAACTTCAAGGAATTTTGCGATGAGCATGGGATCAAGAGAGAATACACAATCCCAAGAACTCCACAACAAAATGGAGTAGTTGAGAGGAAAAACAGAACAGTGCAGGAAATGGCCAGGTCAATGATGAATGAGAATAAAATTGGTCAAACCTACTGGGCAGAAGCAATACACACAACATTCCATGTTCTTAACAAATCCCACCTCAGACCACAAAGTGAAAAGACACCTTATGAACTATGGTTTGGAAGACCTGCTTCAATTAAACACTTCAAAGTTTTTGGGAGTAAATGCTATATAAAGAATAATGATGAAAACCTTGGCAAATATGATGACAGGGCTGATGAAGGTATCTTCTTAGGGTATGCTACAAACAGTAAAGGATACATATGCTATAATAAGAGGTTGCATAAAATGGTTGGCTGTATTGATGTAAAAGTTGATGAAGGAATCCTAGCAAGAGAGATGTACAGAAATGAGTCTTCTACAGAAGACACAACTAAAGATGAAGATAAATAGGTCCAAGAATCAGAAAACAAATACTCTGAATCAGATGAAGACTCAGACACTTAGACAGACTCAAATCAGTAGTCAACTTGAAATTCCTCCTCCAGAATCATTCAAAAGAATCATCTTGCAAGTCAGATAATTGGAGAAAAAGACAAAGGTGTACAAACCAGGAGAAAGATAATCAAAACCACTGAACAATCTCATATAGCTTTCATATCCATGCTGGAATCTAAGAACTTCAATGAAGCCAACAAATATGATCACTGGGTTAAAGCAATGAATGAAGAACTTGATCAGATTGAGAAAAACAATATGTGGGAGATGGTTCAAAGACCTGAAGGTAAAAAATCCATTGGCTCCAAATGGATCTTTAAGAATAAGTTGAATGAGCAAGGACAAGTTATCAGGAACAAAGCAAGGTTAGTCTATAAAGGCTATGCTCAGATAGAAGGACTAGATTTCGGTGAAACATTTGTGCCTGTAGCAAGATTAGAAGCTATCAGAATGTTTCTTGCCTATGCTTGTCATAAAAGGTTTAAAGTCTACCAAATGGATGTCAAGTCATCCTTTCTAAATGGAGATTTAAGTGAAGAAGTCTATATGGAACAATCAGAGGGTTTCAAACTATTTGATAACCCTAACTTAGTATGCAAGTTGAAGAAAGCTTTATATGGTTTAAAACAAGCCCCTTGAGCCTAGTATCACAGACTGAATACATATCTCGAAGACAAAGGGTTCAAGAGAGGCACAACTGAAAACAATCTGTATATTAAAATAGAGGATAATGATTTGCTCATCATATTGGTCTATGTAGATGACATCATCTTTGGATGTAATAAGGATTCATTGGTACAATGTTTTGCTTCTACCATGGAGCCTGAATTTGAAATGTCTATGATAAGAGAACTGTCATTTTTTCTTGGTCTGCAAATTACTCAGAGGTCCAAAGGGATGTTCATTTCTCAAGAAAAATATCTAAGAGAAATGCTGAAAAGGTTTCAAATGGAAGATTCTAAACCTGTGGGTACACCTATGGTTACTGGATGTAAATTAAGAAAGGATGATGACTCACCTGATGTTGATCAAAGTTCATATAGATCAATGATTGGTAGCCTATTGTACATCAGAACATCTCGCCCAGACATAATGCATGCTATAAGAATGGTAGGAAGATATCAGGCTGCACCCAAACAGAGTCATTTGCAAAGATGTCAAAAGAATATTCAGGTATTTAAAAGAAACAATGACTTATGGTCTGTGGTATCCCAGAAATCAGAATTTTCAGTTAACTGCGTACTCAGATGCAGATTGGGCAAATTGTGTCGATGAGAGAAAAAGTACCAGTGGAGGAGCATTCTTCCTGGGTGATTCTTTAGTAGCATGGCTTAGTAAAAAGAAAGGTTCCATTTCTTTATCAACCACAGAGGCAGAGTACATTGCTGCTACTACCTATTTCACTCAGGTATTATGGATGATTCAGACACTTGTAGACTTAGAGGTAAAATACACTGCATCGATCCCAATTCATTGTGATAACACTAGTGCCATCAGTGTGTCTAAAAATATTGTATTCCACTCCAAGACCAAGCATATTCCCATAAAATATCATTTTCTGAGAGAGCAGGTCACCAATCAGATTGTTCAGGTAAATTACATTCCCACTACAGAACAAATTGTAGGCATATTTACTAAACCCCTAGCCAAGACACCATTTGAATATCTCAGACAGAATCTAGGTGTCATCTCGTCTCACATCTAAGAGACTCCATCCTATTAGGGGGAGTACTGTATTGGTTGCATATATGATACCTCCTAAAATTACTACCACAACTCAGGGGGGGCATGTTCTCTTTGACGTTGATGTCAAAGGGGGAGAAAATAATTTGGGTGCCTTTGTTGCCATCAATGCCAAAGGGGGAGATTGTTGGTACATATTTAACAGTCAACATATGCTTGTCATTGATGGAAAGTATAGCAGCAAATATGGTGTAAGTACAGGAAGAATGTAATAGACGGGCACCAGAAGTATTTTGGGAAGACACTGCAGATAAAACTCGATAAGTTCAGAAGAGATAGTGTAGAGGATTGTTGGCAGGTTTAACAGGCAATGTGAGCTTGCCATTGATGGAAGGATTAGAGTGTGCATTGATAGCAAGAACAACGATGGAAAAGATCGGCATGATTAGCAGCGCAGTGATAATGGAAGAGGAGGAGCATCAGTGATCGTTGGATCCCATCCTGAATCCCTGATGACCATAAGATATGAATTCAGACAAGATGAACGCGCAGAAGAGGAGGACAGATCTTAGGCTTTAGATCTGAGCATAAGATCTGACCATCATTGGATCAGGGAGAACCTGTACACTCATTAAAGATCAAGAAGAGGCGAAATGCGAAATGTCGAAATATGTTGGTCTGACTCCATTTCGGAGTTTCTTAGATCGAGACTTGAAGGCTTGAGACCCTTCATCATAAGAAGGAAAAATCGTGAGGTGGCGAAATCGCGAAGTGGAGAAATCACAAAATGACGAAACAATCCTAGACGTTGGATCAAGGTGTGATCTGGGCCGTCAGATCGAGGAGGTGAATATGGAAGACCACGTCAGAAAGGATAATCGTGGATCGTTGGATCAAGAGGACACGTGGCGAAAGATCAGAGCACTACAAAGACTCCATTTCGAGGTTTCATGAATTGTGACTTGGAGAGGCAAACCACAGGAATTTCGAAATCATGAAATGTGAAATAGCGATATGATCTGAGCCATTGAATCAAGATCAGATCTGGACCGTCGAATCATAGGACAAGTCGTTGACTTGGAGTCAACGGATTAGGGTGTGGAAACTTGTGAGATGCGAGATCACAATAAGATCTGGACCGTCAATACACCAAAAGACATGGACCGTTGATGTAATCTCCATCTCAGAGTCTCGCCTATCGCAACTTTGAGCAACGAGAATCTCCATCTAAGAAACCGCGAGATGCGAATTCATGATGATATATGGACCGCAGATTCATCGAGATCGTGGACCGTTGATGTCAACTCCATCTCAAAGTCTCGCCTATCATGACTTGGAGTGATGAGAACCTCCATATAAGGAACAGTGAGATGCGAGATCACAAAAAGATCATGACCGTCGAATCACCAAGAACGTGAACCGTTGATCTCAGCTCCATCTTGGACTCTTGCCTATCGCGACTTGGAGTGACAAGAACTTCCATATAAGGAACAACGAGATGCAAGATCATGAAAAGATCAAGACTGTCGGATCACCAAGAACATGGACCGTTGATCTGAGCTCCATCTCGGATTTTTGGCTATCGCGACTTGGAGGGACGAGAACCTCCATCTAAGGAACAACAAGATGCGAGATAGAAAAAAAGATCTGGACCATTGATTCATCGAGATCGTGGACCGTCAATCAAGGTCAATGAATATCACGAGTTCACAATGCCTTTTAGCGCATCCTGTGGTCACTGTGGGTGGTCACGAGAAGGGAAGGATTCAGTTCAGATAAGCTCCATTTTGGGGTTTCGGGGATTGCGACTTGGTGAATCGAGATGCCTCAACTCCAGATTCAAGAAATGCAAATTCGCAAAAATCACTCTATGCATAAGTTCTTGGTCATGGCCATGGTCATATAGAGGAAGGAGCTAGCGCAGAAAATCTCTATATCGAAGCTTCGTAACTCGTGACATGAAGAGTCAAGATGCCTCATCGCAGAATCTCCAAATTGCGAAAGTGTGAAATGCATAAAACATGACAATGTCCTTCAGAGCTAATCCAATGGTGCAGATGAAACTGAAGGAGATTGGAGGGCTACTGTTGCACATCACAGTGTAACTTCCAAAAACCACTAATGGTTTTTGCCAGAGGACTCGAAGACACTTCAGGGTGACTGACAGAGGAGATGAAGAGTCTCTGGGAATCTTCAAGAGGGATGAAGATTCTCGTGGAGGCAATTGACAGTTGGATGAGCATTGAATCCTGTAACTGGAAAAGAGAAGGTGAGCTCGACTGTCACAGAGAAGACGAAGAGTCTCAACTACTAGAGAGGCTGAGGAATCTTAGCATAACATATAGTGATACTGAACGAGTGGGAAAATGGCCAGAGAAGATGAAGAGTCACGATGATGATCAGACAGAGCACTCAAGTTGTGGAGGATATCGACGTGGTGTGAGTATGCAGAGGGATGGTGCGCATTGCATGCACAAGGTCCATAGAAGCTATAAGTACATGGTACAGAGAAGAGTTGAAGTTGTTGTTGTTGTTGGAGTTGCTATGGTTGTTGTTGGTGAGGGTGATTCATGCATGAAGAAGGTGAAGAGTGCAACAACTGAATTGAATAGAAGAGGAGGTGTGTAGGAATGCAGTGAGGTGGACAAAGAAACGAAATGCAACAAAACAGTGATGAGTCTGGTAATCCATTGTTGAACATTATATAACTATAATAAGTTTCAGTAGCAAAGATTTATAAAACAGGGTGGTAGGGAGGTGCTAGGGAGGATTGTTGTCCTTAGAGGTTCAAGTGGGTGCTTGAACACAGGGACTTGTAGCTTCCTTCTAGTTGGTGCTAGAGAAACCAGGGAGTTGGTTCTTTCTTCTAGTTGGTGCTAGAGAAACCAGGGAGTTGGTGC
>JZKD02S2229988.1:195811-224232 GCA_000966675.3 Picea glauca
ATATGGGGTCGATCCCACTTGGGATTTTTTTGTGGATGCGGTAAAAGAACAGTATTACCCTATTGGCAACTATGAGGACCAGTACATGAGATGGACCACACTGTGGCAAGAGAGGAGACAAGCAATTCCGGAGTTCACCAATACCTTCCATACCTTGCGCACTAAGCTGGGTATCAAAGACTTCGAGTGACATTTGGTTCTGAAATACTGTGGGGCTCTACATACATACATCCAGAATGAAATGGATTTTCTGGACATCTCATCACTCGGTGCTAATTATCGATATGTTGTTAAAAATGAGAAGAAATTTAAGCACCAGAACAAATAGGAGTTCAGGTCTGCAAATCCGCAACAACCAAAGTATGACAAAGATGACCCTAACAAACAGTCTCTCGAAAACCAGTCCAAGACACAGGAAAAGAAGGGTCATGGGAAGACAAAGAAGGACATCGGAAAATGGTGTGATTTCCACAAAATCCCTTGGAAAAACACCAATGAATGTCGCTCAAAAGAATCATTGGTGGCCGAGATCAAAGACAAGGAGCCAAAACCTGATTCTGAATCTGATTCTGAAAATAATGGTAAAGTACAAATCATTGACACAAACCCCACTGCTATTGTCGCGACCACAACAATTCAACCAAAAGAACCAACAGATCTTGAAGAGGGGGAGCACCTTTTTCATTCATAGATGTGGGTGAAGGGGACCTTGCTGCATTGTATTGTTGATACCGGAAGCCAAAAGAACCACACCTGCAGCCATACAACATCGGGTGTCAGCCAACAATGTCGATTGTCATATGGAATCCAACCCTTCAAGGATGAGGTATTATGTGATGTTTCCCCACTAGATGTCTGTGATGTTCCCTTGGGCCAACCATATATGTGGAAGCGCCACGTTGTTTATGAGTCTCGACCCCGCAGTGTCATTGTTTCTTTGGGGGGTCATCTCTACAGAATACCAGAGGTATTTCCAACTACTGTTCCACCTAAAAAGTGCCACAAGTTAGTATCTCATACTGTAAAATTCAGCTTATTCACAATCTGTTCAAAAGGGGAACAGAAGGACACTGCAACCACTACAGTTTCGCCCCAAGCACCTTCTGTCGAACAGAAGAAGGTTGACAAGGTTGCAACAAAGTGCAAATATTCCTTCTGCACACCATCCTCTCATGTATCCTAACCTATTGAACAGCCTCATCCTCAACAGGTTCGTGACAAACTTCCACAAACTGAGCAACGCGACGTCTCCAACAAGGCAAGCAACTCACCAAGATGCAGATTCAGCAAATTCTTTTCCCTCTCCCCCGAGAACTCAACAAAATAGATACCATTGCTTCCTAAGGAGTGAGGATTTATCTAGGTGGATATTGGTGTCCACCCACCTTTTTCGTCTAGCTCAAAAAACAATTCTAGCAATTTTGGAAATTTACTATTTTTAGCAGTTTTTAACTTTCAGGGACATTTTGAGGGCCCAAATGAAGGTTTTTCAATATCAAGGTTCTTAATGATCTCCTCGAAAATACCTTTCCAACGATCTATCACACGCCTAAAACAGAGATCGTATGCAAAAGTTACGACCCCGAGAAGTTGATGTACTCACTTACCCAAACGGGGCCCACATGACTTTTGGCGCTTCATCTCCTAGGGTTAGGTTTTTGGATGTCTAGGGTTTTTGGAAATCCTGCTTATTGTAAAAAGGCCTTCAGAGCCTCATTGTAATCATCTTCTTGTGAATGCGAGTAGCCTTCACATCTCTTCTCAGAGATAAGCTGCCACCATTCTAGTGAGTCTTTCACTCTGTATTTTTACAATCTCTTCTTTCATTAATAGAAATCATGTATTACTGTATCTCTGTGTTTATGGTTGCATCTTTGATATATTTCTGTTATATTATTGTATAGACACGATATCTCTGTGCACTTCTTTATTATATCTCCGCTCTCATTTCGTGTCAAAAATAATCCGGATCACAAAAGTTGCATACATGAAAGAGGGGTTTTTTGGAATTTTTTTAGGGGATTCAAATATATGAGTGGTCTAGCATATTTTATGTAATTGATCTAAGATACCTTTTCTTATTGGTAAAAAAAATTTCCCTTTTTCTCTCACCAAGTACAAGTTAGGCTTAAAGTTCGTTATTTAGAGTCCCTTATTGCAATGATGCAAAAATGAAATGTATTTCATTGGAAGCTCAAGGAATGTAGAGTATCTTAAGGAGGCTAATATTGATATTCATTTTATTTCTAGGAAACTATTGCCAATGATATTTTGCAGAGACCTTGATGGGAAGTATTGTTCTGTTGAGTTGAATGTGTTTCCATCTTACCATTCCATGAATATGTTTCAAGTAAAGAAATGCATGAAGAATAAAATTATTACAATTGAAATTGTCTAAAACTAGTTATTCCCCAATTATAGCTCTGATTGTAGCTATAATTAATGACCATGCAAGTTCTTATTTTAGTTCATTAATGTGCCTCATTCTTCTAAGCATTACATTTTCAAGATTTATTCTTGCATCTTCGTATATTTTTAATTAGTGTATGGCTTACTTATATCCACTAGTTTACCGGTGTTTCAAATGAATTTCAAGTCAGTGGATTCTTTAGATGTTATGGTTGTCTCAACAAGCTTGCTAACCAGGGCCTATGGTTCTATGTATATTGTTTTAAATTTTTGGTTAGATGATTACAATACATATACATGTTATGGTTGGTTGTTGCATAGTCATACCATCAAGATATAAGTTTTGAGGACTCAAACGGTGAGCAGATTTTGTATACTATAGTAAGAAAAGTTTCAAGATAGAGCAGACTGAAAACCCGTCATCTATTTATTTTGATAATGGATACAAACTAAGATAATTTTTTATTATTAATAAAATGTATAGCAATATTTTACACATAATGAATGATTATATTTTGTATATGCCCTCTAACCCTTTGAAAATAACTTGAAACCAAGTTTGAAACTAAGTTATTTTCATACAAAGACATTCTTAATTTAAATGGAACCATCTTTTCTAGTAAAATGTAAGAGACACTAGGAGTAAACATGTGAATTTCATTCTCTAATAACCTGCAACTCTTTGACGAAACGAATCTGCTACATGTCACTTGCAACTCTTCAAGGTAGTTGATTATCTACACATCACCAACAAACCCCATGTTCAATCCAAAAAAAAATACACCTAAAAACCTCACAAATCACTCATCAGAGCATACACAGTTCTTTGAGGGTGGTGAAACTCGCAAGAGGATACACATGTTTGAAACCCCATGTTGAATCCACAAACAAATAAACCTAAAAAACTCACAAATCATTCAGGATCACTCATGAGGGAATACATACCTAGGTCTGTGAGGGTGGTGAAACTTGTGGGAGCATACACAGGTATGAGGGTGGTGAAATGGGTGGAGCATTGACAATGATTGCAACCAAACTATGTATTGTCCAACGGGTCCAATATATATAAACTATACTTCAGCCGAATTGTTTTTGGTTGAAAATTGTGTTGTCAGACAAAATATTCCGAGAAATGTATCTGGTGCGAGAATGTTGTGTTGGACATGGTGTTGGAATTGATGTCAAAGGAGACCAATATGGTCAATATTGTACATAGTGTATGATGTTAGCATTGATGGAAAGAGGATAAATATGGTCACTGACAACTTGATTACTTTGTATGTATTCATATCGGTATTCTAGAAAATGTTTATGTTGAATTATGTTAGTGGAATCCATTCATAGAAGAATCAAATGAACAAAAGTGAAGGGATTGTGTTGATGTTTTGGTAGTTGTAGGAGGTGTTAACCTCAAAGTGTAACCCTTGTACTTAGAATAGAATATTTTGGCAGTAAGAGAACCATTAAATAGATGTGTAAAAACCATAGAAGAAAATTCAACCCAAGGAGAATAATAATAATGAATTACAAGGTCCCAAAAAGAGAAGTCAGCCCCATATGGAAAATTCAATTGACAGACTAGTATAGATAAAGGTATGCATTGGCTCATTTGACACACACACACACACACACACACACACACACTTACAAAAAAACTAGTGTGCAATTTTGAGGAGCAACAATTACAGTAGCTGCAATGGTGACGCAGAAGGGGGGCACAAGTCTTAGGAAGGTGACGTAATAGTTGCAGTGATGAAGTCTCTCATTGCTCAGTATTTCTAGTATCTCTCTCTTGTGTGCTTCTCTTGGTGAAGTTACGCTCTATTGGTATTGAGCTTCTATTGTAGAAGTGACATTTTTGGTTAGGGTTTATATGTTGGTTCTAGTGTGGACTTACTAGAATCATTCTATCTAAGAAAATGTTAGTGTGCTCAGGGGTAGCATAGTGAATGCCTATGGTTGGGTGACAATGATGTGACATTGTCTATGGCTAAACAAGCATACCAAAATTTTAATATGGTATCAGAGTTGGTTTCCTTCGTAACAACCTAACTGCTGGAAGGAAAATCCTTAGTTTACCCCATTGTCAAGATCGTTGAACACTTACTGAGCCCACCAATAAGGTCACCTAAGTAGGGTGCATCTTTTCCCTAGATTAGATCTGAAATTTTCTAAAGTTGAGAAATTAGGGTTTTCTCATAAAACCCTAGTTCAAGGCATATGGAATTTAAATAATAAGTTGAATTTGATTCTTGGAGAAAGGAGGTCTCCTTGGCATAGCAAGATTCATTGAAGAATAAAATGAAGAGACAGAGGGAGAAGACACAGTGTTAGTTGCAATGCCAGTTGGAGCACCATTTGCAGTACTAGTTGTAGTTCCTCTGGACTAGTGAATTTTCTATGAAACGTTGGGCCTAATATTTGGTTGTCCTAGTGCGCCTTACCCTAGTGCATCTCCAAATACCTTTAGGTTTCAAGTTGGAGCACTTTGAATTTTTAGGATTCATTGTTGCTTGCCACTATTTTACACTGTTACCGGAGGTATGTACTTGTATATGTTTAGATTGTATCATTGTCTTAAGGGTGTTTGTAGGAGAAAGGGATAATTTTTCCAAAAAACAATCATAGATCCAGAGGGATATCATATCCAACATATTCATAGGAACAACACACTCTAGGTTTGATTGTTTTCATATGTCTTTAGTTGTTATGGAATTATTGTAATATTATGAACATCTAGGTTGCATTTTGATCTATTAAAGTTATGATTATTTCTGGTCAAAGTTAAAGTTATAAGCTAACCTTAGTCAAAGTATTAGATTGATTGAGGTTGATATTTTAGAGTTTAATTGCATAATATTCTCTAACTCATATTTTTGTCAAGTAAGCATATTATCTTAGTACAGGGGACATGTTGGAGAGAATACTTGTCATCTTGAGTGAAGGAGAATCGAAAGAAAAGAAACAACACTCATTATTGAAGATAAGACTCCAAGTTCCAGGTTTGATTGGCTAAATTGATACGTATCCAATTTTCATATATCAAGTTTGATAATTGCTAGATTACAAGTAAACACTATAATAGTGACAAAAAACTTTGAAAGGTCCTATTACTGTTAGACACAATGAATACTTGGTAGCATGTGAGTACTATTGATATAAATGCTTATTGTTTGCAATATGAACTAACATCTTGTCTAGGAGATATTTTTTTTTTCTTCAAGTAAGATCACCTCGGTATTTTTGTGAAAATTACCATGCATTTATATTTTATTATTGTTGATATAGATATGTTCTTATGAAAATGCTATTATATTGGAAATACTTTTTCTCTTGTTTCTCTTGTCTCGGGCAGGTTACCATGGAGGAATGATTGGTCACAACATTGGAAGAGTGTTGTTCCTATTTATTACTATTGCATTTTTATTTTGGCTCTTGTTCCAGGTAGGTCACAAGTGATAGCTCTGAGAGGGAGCTACTATGACGATTGTTCTCATTTTATTATTATTATAAGAGTATTACTCTTGTCTATTGTTTTCCCTTGTTGTCAGTCTTGTTCTGGGAAGGTCACATGTAATAAATGTGAGGGGAGATACAGTGATGGTTTTAGAAGGAAACACATTAGATGTCCTCTCATTTGAGACATGGAAAAAAATATCCAGATAATAAGTTGTATACACGACCGTATACACCCTTGCACCGAAGAAAAATAGGATGAAGTTAAAACCTTCTAGCAAGAAGGATACTTTTGTGAGATACAAAGTATCTCTTACGAAGATTTATTGTAAGGAGGCTCCAAATATGTCTGAAAAAATCCCTCGAGTTCAATTGATTACTCTTTAGATCATCAGGAAGAGTTAGTAGAGCTAGAAGGGCCTACCCAGAATCATTGCATTAACTAGGAAGAGACCATCATGGTCCCTTAATAATTTGTAGGATGCAACATGGATATAGATATGTGGCATTGATAAGCCATATCATGAGGAGGAGAATATGGATCCACTAGTGGTAAGGCATGCGGCCCCACCAAGTACCAACTTAGAAGGAGCTAGAGTTTAGAGGAATTCATCCATCATGATCCAGTAGGGAGGAGAAACCTTCCTTGGACCATTCATAGGAGAGTAGACTTCAAAGTATATCATCACATACAAAGGGAGAAGATGGCTCCGAAGATTATATAGAATTAGAAGGACTCAAACTTTATAGGGAGCATGGAGACTCAGAGTGAGCATGATCTTAGAGAGAGTCAGTGGCTTAGAGACTTTCATTCAGAAAGAATCCCTCCTCATATTCATATGGAAGAGAGAGACATCTTCCAGAACTGACAGACATATTCCATGGGTTGAGGAGGTTAGATCGAAGATTTAGAGGCTTCAAGGAGATATGATATCTCCTGGGAAGATTCCCTTGTTCCAATGACTGAGGAGAAAGCTAGTTAGAAGGATTGGGATATGGATTTTACCTTGGTTCCAAGACTAGAAGGGAAGTTAGTGGTGACTTCTAAGTTGATCTACAAGATCAAGCATGTTGCAAATAAAAGTATAGAGATGTACAAAGATTTATTTGTGGCTAGAATATTCTCCCAATAAGAGGGAGAATAGTATGACGAGAAATTTTCTCCATTAGCTAGAAGAAGTGTACATAGAGTAGCCACAAGGTACATGAGAAGGAGTCTCACGTCCAAATATTGAAGAAGTCTTTGTATGGGCCTAAGAAGAAACCCATGACATGGTATGGTAGACTTGATAGTTTCTTGATGAGCTGGAGATTTACCAAGAGTAAAGCAGATTCCAACCTTTACTACAAGGTTGTAGATGGTTGACCATTGATATTACTGTTGTATGTGGATGACTTGTTTCTAACAGAAGATGAGAAGCTCATCACTGGAAGTAAGAGGAAGCTATCTACAAAATTTGAGATTAAAGACCTGGGGATGATGCATTATTTATTAGGTATAGAGGTATGGTAGAGGCCAAGTGATATTTTTCTTAACCAAGGAAAATATATTGTAGAGATTCTAAAGAGATTCAGAATGATGGATTGTAAATCCATGCCTACAATGATGGTGACGAATATGAAGTTATTAAGTGATACATCTTTAGAGACAGTGGATACCACCATGTATAGAAAACGATTGGTTCATTGATGTATTTAATGAACACAAGGCCAGATATACGTTTTGCGGTGAACACATTGAGTCAATACATGGTCAAAAAATTGATTACAGAATCATATATGTTTAGTGAGATAAGCCTACAAGGATTTACTGATTCAAATTGGGTTGGTAGTGTCACAGACCAGAAGAGTGCATATAGATGTTGTTTCATTTTGGGATTAGCTATGATCTCATAGTTTAGCAGGAAGCAAACTAGTGTGGTGCTTAGTACAACTGAGGTAGAGTATATAGTAGCTTGTTCAACTAGCAACGAAGTAGTGTGGCTTAAGAATATGCTTGCAGGATTGTTTGATCTCAATTTAGAGGCAACTTGAATCTAGTGTGACAACAAAATTTATGTGAAGTTGTCAAGAGAACCTAGTGTTTCATGAAAATTCCAAGAATATCGAGAACATGTACCAGCATATCAAAGATATGGTATAGAAGGGAGCATTGAATCTCCAATATGTCACTAAAGATGAGTATATAGTTGACATGTTGATCCAACCTCTATCAAGAGTCAAGTTTGTGTACTTCAGGGACAAGCTTGGTGTGGTCCATAAGGACTTCTCTAGTAAGAGGGAGTGATGAGTTATAGGTGTGATTCCAGGGAAGTATCATTAGAGTGTGGAAAAAATAGTGGGTATTCATTCACGGGCACATTACTGAATGTGGTGCCAATCAACATGACCTCGCACAAGGTCAATAGATTTTGAGCCTTCAGGGATGGATAGCTTTCCATATTTTCAATATGGAGGGCCAACTTGTGTAGTTGGAGGTGTTTCCTAGTCTTGGGCTAGATGGGTAGTGTATGCGTACTACATCTCATAATCCTTGTGATTAGATGCCAGGTCACTATGGACCGATTTACTAGTGTTCCAACTAGAGGTTACTACTTTTGTATGAACTAGATGCCAGATTCTATGTGAGTTGGTGAGTTACTAGTTATGTATGGACTAGATGTCAGATTCTGTGTGAGTTGGCGAGTTACTAGTTCTCTATGAACTAGATGCCATATTATGTGTGAGATGGAGAGTTTCCTAGTTATTTATGAACTAGATGAAGCCCCATGATGACATAAATACCAGAAGGATGATGAGACCCTAGATGCATGAATATGACATCACCATTAGATAGTCTGTGTGTGTGACTATGATAGAGCCTGTATGGCTATGATGGTGATACTTATGACATGATCTCTTTGATCATGAGATATCTTGTGTGGCTATGGTGATGCTACCTATAGACTGGTCTACAATATCATGTGAGTCTTTTCCATGCCATGTGAGATGGATGTATGTGTTTGAGACCATTACATAAATAAAATCCTAGTTAATACCTCCCTAGATAAGAGGGAGTGGTTATGTTTTGTTAATTGCGGGAGGTATTATCATCCAAGTGAAACCCTTGTACTTAGAATAGAATATTATGAGAGTAAGAGAACCATTAAAAAAATGTGTAAAAACCTTAGAAGATAAGTCGTCCCAAGGAGAATAATAATAAATAATTAGAAGGCCCCATAAAGAGAAGTCGGCCCCACCTAGAAAAGTCACCTGACAGACTAGTATAAATAAAGGAATGCGATGGTTCATTTGACACACACTCACTCACTCACTCACAAAAACTAGTGTGCAAGTTTGAGGAGTAGCAGTTGCATTAGCTACAATGGTGATGAAGAAGGGGGGCACAAGTTTGAGGAAGGTGATGCATCACTTGTAGTGGTGAAGTCTCTCCTTGATAAGTCTCAATTGTTCGACAAAGAAAACTAAGACAAAATGGCAGAGAAAAGGATGGAAGACATGATTTATGAGGCTTTTGAAGGTGGAGGGGGCATTACACAAGACAAAGGGCATGACCAAAAACTCATAGTGGCCCTCATGAGTTCTAAAGGTAGTCTTGGGAATGTCTACCTCTTTCATACGTATCTGGTGGTAGCCTGAATGAAGATCTAGTTTAGTGAAGAATTGGGTGCCACTCAATTCATCCAGGAGGTCATCAATGACGGGAATGGGGAATTTGTCTTTGATGGTAAGTTTGTTGAGGGAACGGAAGTCAGGACACATTCACCAAGAACCTTATTTCTTCAGGACCATGACCACAGGAGAAGAGTAGGGGCTTGTACTAGGGTGGATAACGCCTACATTAAGGAGTTCCTGGACCATTTTCTCAATTTCATTTTTTGGGGAAAAGGGGTGACGATATAGACTGATATTGGGAGGAAGGCTTCCGGGTACAAAGGGAATGGAATGATCATGAATAGCATGGGAAGGAGGGAGTCCTTGGGGAGTGGAAAATACCAATTGATGTTTAGAAAGGATGGCTTGGAGGTCTTGCAGGACCGAGGGTGTCTCTATTTCTTGTATGGCATGGAGTTGGGCGATAACACCAGAATGACCTTTTATGAGCAGATTTTCCATGCGATGGGAACTAATGATCTCGGGTGAACCGACGGTGATTCCTTGGAACTTATATTGGTGTCCCTCCTGGTCAAATTGCATGGTTAAGTATTTAAAATCCATGAGAATGGAACCCAAAGTCCTTATCCAGTTTGCACCCAACACAATGTCACAACCTCCCATATCGATAGAAAACATATGGGATTTCAGGTGGTAGTCAACAATTTGGAGACGCACATTTTCACAATGCCCTCCGCATTTCATGGAACCACCATTGGAAATCATGATTTGGAAATTATTGATGGCATGGATGTAGCAAAGAGTTTCTTGGGAAATGTGGTGATGAATATTATTATGGGTGCTGCCACTATCAACCAGAATGATGACCTTTCGATGCTTGATGTAACCAATTAGCTTGAGGGTTTGGGGAGCAGAGAAGCCAGTGAGAGCATTGAGGGAAATGACTAGTTCTACTTTAGGAGGGTCCGAGGGAGGGGTTATGTCAGTGGATTCAAATGAATTGGACACACAGGGAGTTTATACATCTTCTTCTGAAATATCCTCGGAGATGGCCATAAAAATCTTTTGTTCTTTACACTTGTGGCCCAGGAAATATTTTTCATCACAATTATAACAAAGGCCTTTGAGTTGGCATTCAACCATTTCAACCCTGGTCAATTTTTGGATCTTTAGTGGAGCAGAGGGAGTAGTGGGATTTATTGGTTTAGGGCGAGGGATAAAGGAGGGTTTTCAGTTTTGATAAGATACAACCTATTGTGCTTCTTTATCTCTTTTAGTATCCTCCACCCAACTCTGAGGCCGAACCATAAGGACATGGGCCCGAATCTCATCCTTGAGGCCGCTGATAAAACACTCTCGGAAAAATGCATCAGACATGCCCTCTATTCTAAAATCCAGCCACTCAAAGGTAGCTTTAAAGCCTTCCACTGTTCCTAATTGTTTCAACTTTGTCAAACGACCCAAATGGTTGGTGTCATTGTCAAAGCGTTCATAAAGCTCTTCCACAAAGTATGTCCAAGCAATATACCCTTGACGAGAAGTTTTTCTCCATTGCCACCATTGCCATCGTTCTTGATCTAGATGGAGAACACCATACCAGAGTTTGGCCAAGTCATCTGTAATGTCGTATAAAAAGAAATAATGTTCCATTTGGGTTTCCCAACCAATGGGGTCCAAGCCATCAAATTTGGTCACTTCCACCCATGGAATGCGTAGGTCACGTTGAAAGTGATGGTTCTCAAAGTTATGGGAATGAGAGGAATGGTCACCTTCAGTATGTGGAGGTGAGGAAGAGGAAGGGTTATCTGTAGGGATATGCAGTTTGGTGCAGAGTGAAAAAAATACTGATTCAAGCTGGGTGGTAAGTTCTTGTTTGTGTTATTGGATAAATCTGTAAGTGCGTACACAAACCAATCTCCCTAGATCCACCTAGATCTAGAACAAAGCAAGACAGAATAATACTCTTTCCCTAGATTCTAACCATTGAATGAACTAAGAGGCAAGAATAAGTTGCATACCTTATAATCGCTTTCGTTGGTCTTTATTTCTCTTGCTTCGCTCCAATGCTCTCGTATAGTTAAGACCTAAATGATACAAACCAAGTGGAGTGAAGAAAGCACAATATATTCAATGGTGAATCTATGTATATGATCAAGGAGTTATACAATAAAGTAGAATTAGCTTTATGGGAAAGGGACATATTACTGTATCATATTGATGGAAAGTAAAGATTACAACCTGAGCCTTGATGTTGCAAACTTCCTTTCAATGGCCCTTAGCTTCGACACACACACTTGCTCACTTGCATGAAGAAGATCAACTACCTTTGATAAACTTGCAGGAGTTCTTAGCTGCTGTAGCTTCAGTCCTTCACACAATCTTTCACCAATTCTCCAATGTCTCACTTAACCTTGTTTTCTTCTAACTTTTTCCATGAGAATTCACTCAATATATAGGAGAGAATGAATTGGTTACTTGGATAAGAATGATCCCAAAATATCAGGGAATCTAGTACTAGGATAACCATTCGAATGCCATCTCATCCTTCTAGAAGATTCCCTTCTAGAAGCTTCGAGAATTCATATTTTTCCCTTCTTTAGAAAGTGTTCACACCCTAGCAGTTATACACAGTGCGAACCCCTCACACCTTGGCTTAAGGCAGCCTGCGAGAATCATGCATTCTCGCAGGAAAATGTATTAGCAGCCTGCGAACCTTCCTCAAAAATGATATTTCTGGAAAGAGAAGAAAGTAACTTTTCTCATGAAAAAGTTCTAATGAAGATCCTGAGTACACCATTATGAATACATCATCATGATGACCAAAATATTGTGTAACAGAATGCCCCCCAAAGCGTGAGGTTGGAACCAGTGACAGCCGATATACTTTGTAAGTTGCATGTGTGTGTCAAGAACCAAGAGCACATCTAATTGGAAACCTGTGAACACCCAAGCATCTGCAGAATATCATATATACTAATTCTGAGGTAGGCATTCCCATACTTAGATCATAGACTGATGACATTATAGACATGGGTCATGGCCACCAATCATACACTGTGGATCCATGCGGTCAAACTATAGCATAGCCACTGGAATACACTGTGGATCTATGCGAGAAATTTCAAGTTAAGACGACATAGCCACGAAACATACACAGTGGATCTATGTGTCGCAAATTATACATACTCCATCGCAACCTGGATCACAAAGTAAATACCCAGGGTCTTCAATCTCGTCGCCCTAAAGTACGAATCTAACCATGTGATTACATGAGTTGAAGTCAAACATGGTAGAAACCACTTGATTACTGGTCAATGATAAAACTGTTAACAAGTGCAAGGGAAATCACCATTGATGTCAATGACTCCCAAGGTAGCATGGTACAATCCATAGAGTGTGAATAAATGAGTTGATGTTGAACATTCGATGGAATCTTTCGATCAGGGGTCAATGATGTAAACCCACTGTCGAAAGAAAGGAAACTTGCCATTGAGGCATGCAAGCTCCAAGGTACTAAAGAATTTCTAAGTCTTGATTCCGGATAATGAGCTGAAGTTGACGAAACAAAACTCGTCACAGGAGGGCCTTGATGTATCCCCCATCAATGACATGAAATGAGTAACAGATTTTGAAGGTGAAACAGAGTTTTTTGCAAATGGACACAGGGAAGGCCGACACGGAGAGAATGGGCAACTGCAGATGGCCGACTCGATATAGGTTTTAGATGGACTTTTCTTGAACATATGAATGACACGACCAATGATTTGGCAGCATTGACTCAAAAACAACATAGGGAATGACCTTGTAAGGAATCGAATGAGAGACAAATGGATTTCCCAAACCAACTTCAAATGATGAATAGGGGGTGTCATGTTCAAGAGCGACACTTACTGCCAATCAATATGAAGATGAAACATATCCCTTTCCAAAATTTTCCCCCACCATTTCTGGCAAGTACCTCTTTATTTTTATGCAAGATTGAGGAGGCTAGCATATGCTTGTTGATGTAAGCTCATCCTTCGGACGAGTCCCTCAAAGTATATTTAATGAACCCTAAGAAGGAGTGGTTTGGTCCCATCATGGGTCTATCAATGTTTGTTTAACGAGTCCAGAGATAGAAAACTCGAAGGTTTTTCAAGATTATAGAGTTTGAAAAAAAACTTAAAAGAGAACTCTCTCAGTTCCTTTTTCGTAAAGTAGTCTGGATGAGACCGAAAAAGATATAAATTATCGCTCACCAGATGCATACTTCAAATACTTTAGTGAGCGTGAAAATAGCAAGGTCGCTCGGCGATCTTTTCATGTTTAGAGAGTCTGAAAAGAGCTTAAAGAGGACTCCAGGGGGGTTCCTTTTTTGTATAACCTTGTTGAGCCCGAAAAAGTGATAAAACTATGCTCGATCACATTCTCATGTATTTACGAGCGTAAGAACGAACAAAAACGACGCTCGAGGTTTTATGTAAAAACCGTAAAAACAATTAAAAACATGCCATAATGAAGAAACATATGTCCATACCCTTGTATTGAACTATCAACATCATCACACCTGCAAGTCATTACACTCATCTTGATATTAGGGATTAGGTTTAATCAATAAATAAGCATAAAAACCCAAAATGACATAGTAAAAAGTAAATCAACTGAGTAAATAGTCATTTTTACCATATCATTTCACATTTCCACTATTGAGCTCCAAACCCCCCTTTTTACCCTCTGAGTTTGGCATTAATTTTTGGGAGTTATAGGAGACCATTCGACGAGATGTCTATAGTATTAAGGTAAGCTCTTCATTCTTGACATTTTCATGGTTGAAACTTTTAATTTCATTGGTTAGTTTTTCAGTTTCAAGTGGTTTTTTGAACCCTACATGCGCATAGGCATTCTCGCAGGCAGCCCATACAAGACCTGCGAGAATGATGCGTTCTCACAGGTGATCCTTAAGCCACCTGCGAGGTTCTTGCACTGTGCTAATGGGGCACCTGCGAGAACCGCAAACTCCAAAAAAAAATTAAATTTTTAGCCAATGAAAAAGATCCAGATCATGAATAAAATCATTAATCCTCCTTTTATGTTCCTTGTGCAGATAAATAGCCATAAACATGGTGCTTGAGTGGCGTGAAAGAGAACATGAGGAGGATAATGCAAATGCCGAGAACCATCCGCCTACCATAGCTGCATTGAGAGATTGTGGGCTCCTAAAATACTTCCACATCCCGGGCATGAGGGCCTAAGTCAGACTACTAGAGTTCTTGGTCCGTATGTGAGATCCAGACCAACAGTTTTTTCATGTGGGAGATCACACACTGTCCATCGATATAGAGGACATTTACTTTTTGACCGGATTGTCCCGGCATGGATACTATGTCAACCTGACCAGTAGCAGAGGTGGCGGGCTAAAAACGAGTGAGTACTGCAATCAATACTGTGTACCTGAGGATGAAAGGAAAAAAGGAAAAGTGGCTATTTGGGGGGTACAAGACTTGACCCTTCGTACTATCCTTTTCATAATAGCTCAGATGGCTGGGAGTTATGCTCCTCATATTGCATTATAGAGCTACTTCCAGTACACCATCGAGTGTACTGAGCCCCGAGTATTCAATTGGGCGGATGTTGTGCTTCGTAGTATCAAAAAACAATTAACCAAATTAAGAAATTTAGGAATGGATCGTTACTAGTATCCTTCTTCCTCAAGAGAGTCCCTGTATTTAGACTACAGGTTGAGTTGCACATATCGGGTCTCATGGATCCAAGGATGTTGAGATGGTGTCGGCTCATGGCCCAGCACGTAGCAGGGCCAATCGTCAAATACGCCGATATGTTCTTCGATTGGCTTCAAAATCAAATGTTGATGGTCGATGATTACGCTTATGCCAGGTTGGATTTCCGAGGAGATCCGGATTTGGCATTTCCTGAGGATGCTCAATGGGGAGACCTTGGTAAGAAGGACACACATTTTCTTTTTTTTTTTAAATGTTTTTGAATTTTTATTATATTCAAATGTTTTTTTGTTTTATATATTTATCCAAAGTCTAACACAAAATGTTCATTGATAACACAAATGTTGGACCGTATAGACCTCCTGGCACTTCTCCTATCCAGCGACGAGGAGAGCTAGTAGCAGCACCACAGTATGTCGAAGATTATCAGGTGGTGGAACAGAATTTAGAGGGTCTGACAACAAACATTCCAGATATGAGGCCTGACAATAAACATTCCAGATATGACTCTGGAAGAGGTTCCACAACGTGATCAACATCATATTGTAGGGGTATCAGCAGTTATGAGTCGACTGCTCTGTAGAGTTTCTAGAGAAGTTGTGTGTTACCGTGAACATCATCCATGATGTCACTTTGTAGAAGCTATAAGCTTCCATTTTTGATATTTTGGTCTTCAGACAAACTTTTGTAAAAAACCAACTCTTTTGATCGTTATATATACAGATGGTTTCTACCAGTTTACTTTATATTGTGTGAATTTTAATGTGTTTGATTTATAAATGGTTCAAATGTCTGTCCAATACATAATTAGCTAATGCATCTATTAATGTATTAAGACATCTAGGAATATGTTGATATTCAATGTGATCAAAACAACGTTCCAAGAGGCGAATTCACAAATACACCCGTAACAAGGTAGGGCTTCGAATAGAGTAGATATTACTTAGTTTTAGTACTACTAGCTGCGAGTCAAGTCGCATAGCCAAATGACGAATTCTGAGCGAGATAGCATCAACCAATAATTCAATGACGACGTTATACTCTGCAATGTTGTTGGTTGCACGGCCAAGGCATACACCTCATAAAGATACAAGTTCATTTGTTGGGGCATAGATTGCCCACGCAACGGAAGCTAGGTTCTGAGTACTACAGCTAGCACCATCAGCGAAGCCAATATAGGGTAGCGAAGACTCCGACATCTGACAATCAAACACAACGTCACATAAGGGCAGAGACCAGATAACGTCAAAGCAAACTAAAGTAACACACACAAAGTATGATACATAAAAATACAAATACTTGTGCACAAATGATTTATGCATAGTACTTCTTCAAGTATAACCCATTCCTGGGTTAACTCAAAGGGATACCATCGTAATCGACCAACTCATATGCTCCTTTTTCCAAAATGCGGTGAACAATATAAGGTCCTCGCCACATTGGTTCAAATTTCCTAGCTCCTAACACATCTCGATCTTGTTCATAAAGAAGAACAAGATCACCTTTAGAGAAAACGCGAGGCTTGACATGCTTGTCATATTGTGCCTTGACACGTTTCTTCTAGGCTTGTATTACTAGGGTGGTGTCACGTCGAGTTTCGTCTAATCGCATCAGATACAATAGACGTTCTTCTTTAGCAAAAGTATTGGGTAAGAGTTTGACAGCTAGCTTCAGAGAGGGTATCTCACATTCTATAGGAAGAATGGCTTCCACACCATAGACTAATCGAAAGGGTGTAAAACCAGTAGCGGATTTGACAGATGTTCGATATGCCCACAATGCCGAAAACAACATTGTGTGCTAGCTTGTTTTATGAATTCCTATCATCCATCGAAGCATAGTTATAAGAACTTTGTTGATCGCTTCGACCTGGCCATTAGCTTGTGGATAATAGGGTGTTGAGTTATCATGACGAAGACCCAACTTTTCTGTAAGTTCAGACATCATAAAATTTCTAAAGTGACTACCGTGATCAGTGATGATAGCTTGAGGAACACCAAAACGAGCAATGACATGGTTAAAAAGAAACAAGGTTGCAGTCTTCCCAGTATTATCGAATGTTGGCATCGCCTTGGCCCATTTTGTAAAGTAATCAACAGCTACAATGATGTAACCATGCCCCCCGGTCGAGTGAGGGTGATATGCCATGAAATCAATGCCCCATTTCGCAAAAGGACCAATTGAGACCACAGGATGAAGAGGAGAAGGATGTGACCGAATTTTCTGATTGTAGGTCTGGCAGGCATGGCATTTCTGAATGATAGTAATGCAGTCATTGAACAAGGAAGGCCAAAAATAACCTGTGCTTAAGATCTTCTGGGGAGTAGCATACCCAGACATATGACCACCACATGCTCCGGCATGGCAGTCATTCGGAGCTTTCTCAGCTTCATCAAACGTCAGACAACGTCGAAAAATAGATTCAATTCCCCGACGGTAAAGAGTATCCCTGAGGATAATGTATTGACATGCTTGATAACGGATGCGACGTCGTTCAGTACTAGACAAAGCAGGCCGGAAAGTCTGGGTTTGGAGATATATAATGATATCTTCATACTAAAGATCATCAGTACTAATTAGGAAAAGAGATTCATCGGGTAATGAATCTACTGCTACATTTTCCGTGGCAGAGTGAGGAAAATCGCATATCAACTCAGCAAAAACTAAGGATTTCTTAGACATGGCACGATCGAATTCCAAGTGAAACTCCTGGAGTATGACAATCCATTTGGAGTATTTTCCCCCTAGCAATTGATGTGTCAAAATGTGTTGCATAGGGTTGCAATGACAAAATCACTGTAGTTTTCCATGAGAGGATATAATGTCGGAAGCGTTGGATAGCTTGAACGGCAGCCAAGGCGAGTTTTTCAACATGTTGATACTTGATTTCTGTAGATGTGAGACTTCGACTCAAGTAATAAATAACATATTCATCGTGCGCATCATCTTCTTGGACGAGAACCATGACAATGGTATACTCTGAGGCAACAAGATAAAGAAAATAATCACGACCATAATCAGGAGGAAAGAGTAGCAGAGCTCGCATGAGGGACAACCTCAAAGCATCAAAAGCATTATTGGCTATGGCATCCCAAACGAACTCGATATCTTTCTTTAACAATCGCGTAAAACCACAAGTAATCTCGGCATAATTAGGAATGAAATGACGAAGAAAGTTTTCTTTCCCCTGCAAACTTTGTAACTGACATAGTGTAGAAGGAGGAGGAAGATTAAGAATCGCCTCAACCTTAATAGGATCCACCCAGATCCCTTGACGAGAAACGATAAAACCTAGAAGATGGCCAGATTCTACGCAAAAAACACATTTATGAGGATTTAAACGAATGCGATAGAACCGACAACGAACAAAAATAGCATGGAGGTGAGTAGGGTTATTGAATCTGTGCATAGAATGAGCTGGTAAATCATCCAAATAGGGTTGAACGATATTCTTTATATCATGAAAATCATAAGACATAGCACGTTGAAACGTTGCGCCAATGTTCTTAAGACTGAAGGGAATTTTTCTATAGGCAAAAGTACCCCAAGGACAAATAAAAGCAGTCTTATGTTGGTCCTCAGGAGAGATGTTAATTTGATTATAGCCAGAGAAACCATCCATGAGAGAGAAGATTTCACTTCCGGCACAGTCATCAACAATCTGGTCGACGAAAGGGGTTGGAAAGTTGTCTTTTGGGCAGGCTTTGTTAATATCCCTATAATCAACACATACACAAATACTTCCACCTTTATTATCAATCGATATAGGGTTAGAAACCCATTCTGTCAGAGCCACGGGATAAATAAAGCCGACTTTGAGAAGTTTTTCAACCTCAAGCTTGATAGCCGCCGCTTTACGTGGATGGACTGGACGAAGGCGTTGCCAGACATGTTTAGCGCCAAGGTATGTCTTTATCTCATGTACAACAATAGCAGGGTCGATACCTGGCATCTCTTCGTAGCTCCAGGCGAATACGTCATGAAACTCTTTGAACAGCGATGTATAGGTGACTATTCATCCTGGGAACACGAAGCTCCAATATGAACATTTTCGACTATCCCAGGTTTAATGGATATGTCAATGGGAATCGTGGGAGAGATATTACTAAGGTTCCCTTCGGCAAACACATCATGTGTAGATCCGGGAACGGTTGATATGACAACAACAGTCGATGGAGGCGAAATCCATTGGTAGTTCTCAAGAGTGTGTTGTTCCAGAAAGAGTATGGAACGATGATGCCCATCGTCCCAAGGGGTTTCCTCCATGAAGAACATGATCATCTCGTCAGTGGGAAAGATAATACGAAAAGGATCGGGAGACAACTCATCAAGAGAGGGAGTATAAGGTGTTTCCAATTGAATGGCTTGACATGTTGATTCAACCAGACTTAACGGCATTATGTCGTCGAAACGAAGATGATCTCCAGGGCCAGGGACAATCCAAGGGTCATTTCATGCAGGAAGTTCGTGAGGTACAGTGAAGATCATATTTATATAAGCAACTGATGGGCGTGGAATATCTGGTGGTGGAATGGGAAAAGTACCCATTAACGAAGAGTCCTTTAAAAGGCCTACCCCAACATTCTCATAACCCGGCGGGGTTTTAGCAATAAACGACGCGTTGCCAGTACGAGTATTGAAATTGAAGAAAGCAAGTTGGTCAATGGTAACAACCTTTCCTTGATGAGGGAAACGTACTACATGGAAAAGTGTTGACACAACGGTGCACATGGAATCGATCTAGCTACGGCCAAGGAGAAGATTATAATCGAGGGGGGCGTCAAAGACCTCTACTTCAACTTGGACCATCTTACCTTCTAATGTAATGGGAAACGAAAGAAGAACACCGTAAGTCTTAAAACCAAAGCCATTGAATGCTTTAAGAGTGTTGTGTGATTCATTTAAGGGAAGAAAGCCAATGGATTTCCAACAAGAAAAAGACATTACACACGTTGAGGCACCCTCGTCGATAATAGTTCGGAAAAAGTTCTTGTTAGAAACAAAAACTTGTATCTGAAAAGAAAGTTGAGGGGGCAACCTGGGACTATGATCATCCAAGTCAAAGACTATCAAATTTGTATCTGTCGGGTCAATTCCACCTATAGCTTTCAACAGTTCCTTCCGTTGTGTAGGACAAGACTGAAGGACTTCAAGGGCTGACATTGCTGAAAGTGCCTGGGCCAAATCTTCCACAATATTGTAGGTTTGGGCCGCACGAGCATGAGAATTGAAAGATGATTTCCTAACGACACCTTTTGGGGGTGGTCACAAAACTGTATCAAGGCTCGATTTTTCGAGATGAAGAGGACCATTGGTAGGTGGAGTCGGTGGAGAGGGTTGTACTAACGCAGGTGGTAAATTGTCAACCTTCTCCTTAGACGGAGAATAATCTTTGGCTCTAGTTGTTATTGCAACGTTGTTCTTCTTAGAATCACCAGTACACATCAAAACATATGATGTCGTAGATGTAGATGGTTGGTCATGGATGACCAACTGAGCCTGTTGTTGAGATGAGAAGGGTTGGGACAAGACTGTCGGTGTAGATGGTTTGGGTGTTCCTTGAAGGAACTTAGTGACCTCAGCACGTCATGGACAATCCTTCGTATAGTGATCCTCACCACAGATAAGGAAAGGGTATCATGGTTTGTGCTTATCCCGCTCTTCAACAAGAGGGGTTTTAGTTTTCTCAGTTTGATTATTATTTTTTCCTTCCTTATTCTTGCCCCTCCCCTTTTTAGATTTATTTTTACCGGTCGGGGTAGATTGAACGATGTTCACCTCAGAAGTTTTACCGGTGGGAGTGGTAGGAGACGGAGCATTTGGAACATTAGAAGAAGTAGATTTAGGGGTTGTACTTGAAATAGAATGTGAGTGGGCGTGAGCAGTACCAATCACACCGTCAGCTGTATGCGAGGCATCTAGAGTAGTTGAAGTGTTGGAAGTACCAAGATGAGGTAACTCATGTAATAAATCATAAAGTGTTCCCATTTGCAAATAAACGAGATCAAGATATTGATCATGACTTATAGCCTGCTCTTCTGTAACAACGCCACCCATGGCAATGTATTTACCAATTTCATTCACAAAGGATTTTGTAAACCATTATGCCAGTAACTGATCAGGAAGTTTAAGTTTAATGAGACGTTGTCTCCTTCGCCACTCATGGATATGATATGATATATGAGTGCCTTTAGTTTGTTTGAAGGAAGTCAAAATCTCAGTCCCAGTATCATAACGGATCGGTAACTGGTAATGTGTAAGAAAATCCATAGCTAGGGTGTTAAAATCAGAGAAGAAACCTCAGGGCAATTCAATTTACCACTTCGTAGCAGAACCAGTAAGAGTTCGTTGAAAAATACGTAAATGAATAGAGTCATCCATCAATGAGTTGGATGAACACCATAGGTGAAAAGTCATAACATGATTGTTCGGGTCCTCTCCCACTTTGTCGTCGAATTTAGGGATGTCTGATGGAAGCTTGGCTAGAATGACAGTCCATTGAGGAGAGTGACGAATAGGATCATTCAAAATCCTAGACAAATCCAACAAAACAAAAGTAGCAAGAAAAGGTAACTATCGATTCACCTGCGGGTACTGGTGACTTTGGGGTGGAAGCCCTATCGACAAACCAGTAGGACTGTACGCAGTCTGCCCATAGTGGGAAGATCCCGGCTGATTTGGTGGTGGTTGGAGAGGATAGTAGTTCCAAGTATTGTAACTTTGGGTTTGAGTAGGGACCTGAGTTTGAGTATTGTGACCCTGACCTCAAATAGGATTGGGTATACCTGGATATGGTTGGCCTATAGTAGGGGCAGTTTGTTGCCCCCTAGTCGTTTGAGGAAGATTTTGTAGCATCTGATTCCAATACTGGGCCAAAGCAGTAGGTATATTTTTTCCAAAAGGTGGGGTTGGTCCCCCTATCGTAGGTGGAGTTCCAATCAGAAGTTGTGTCCCAATTGAAGGGTGAGTAGTAACTGAAACATGTCCTATAAGAGGAAATGGAATCGTACCACCTTTTCCACCAACGGGAATCTGCAAGTTTGGTGTAATGGACGGTATAGTGCCACTAGGATTAGGAATGACAAAAGGAAATTGAGGGAGTGTCGGAATAAAACCGGGAATATGAGGCCCAGAAGGACCCCCAGGAGTACCAGATGGGGTTTGCGGAGGTGTTGAAACAGAAGCATTCAACAAAGCATTCAATGCATGGTATCCTGGCGGTAGTGTCGGAATGACATCAGGCATTCGCTGGGTATTGATAGGAGCAAGACTGGCTGTAGTAATCCCGGTTGGGACACTCATAGTATTCGCAAGATGGGCCATCTCGTCCAGGAGAGCAAAGTGATAAGTGGTAGTCATTGGTATAGTCTCTGTCTCAGAAAACACCGGAGGGTTGATTTCGTAAACGGTAGGTGACTCAGTACCAAAAAGGACCCTTCGGAAATTTCCTGACCAAAAAGGATATTGGCCTTCTACACCGGGAAAAGGCCCAACGGCTGATTCAGAAGATGTAACAACTTCTTCTCCTGAATAATTTAATCGCACAAAAGGTCATTCACCACGGCGAATGCGATAGTCCTATCTAGTATTGGTAATTCGAAAAGGTTCTAGAGATTCAGTCGATTCCACTTGTGGTGTGGTGACAATTGGGACTTCACTTATTTCCACGTGTGGTGGGGTAACAACTGGGACTTCACTCTGGTGAGGAGATCCCGCAGGTGTACCAGTAGGCAAAGGTTGAGAACCGTCCAGATGCTCTGGAGATAAACCTTGCATTCTACGTGAACGTCATGGGGGAGAAATTGTAAACGAGTGACAAGCTCCGTGAATAAATTCTTAGGGTCAACTTTGAGAAACAAACAACACGCACTAGTAAACAAAATCTAGGAAGAAATCACCAGGAAAACAAGACCTTCTAATTTCGAAGCCACTAGTTGGTGATGAAATCCAATGTCGCAACAATGAGACGAGAAGGGGCGGGGCTAGGGTGGAAAAGTTACGCTGACGGCCTGCTTAACGGACTTACACCCTGGTGCAAGCTCCCACACATAATCATGGGTATACCCTCCAAGGAGCCCAAGTGAGTTTGGACAACGTCGATTCCAAGTACCGTGAAGACTTTCCCCTCCACAGTCACCTTGGGTAAGAACCTAGAGACATAGGCCACTAAGGTCACCACAAACAACAGTAAAGCCTGGGGGAACAGTCGACAATCCGATCCACACGCAAGGGCAGGGTATCGAGCCCAAAATCAACTCAAAAGGCTTCCACTCATCATTGTGGGTATACCACTAAGTGACCCCCGTAATACGTGCAATCTCTACACTGATGTCAACAAAGCAGGGTGAGTAACTCTGCCAACATCAATGCGACCTAGTTCTTGACCCTTGTGTGAGAAGGGCTTCCTAGGACAATATGTCACAAATGGAATTTAACACTCCCTAACTCAAGATGTTATTGTGTGTTTTGAGCTTTTGAAGAGTGTATCTCTCTTCCTACTCCAAAGCACTAGCCTAGTTAAATGTTGGTGTAAAAGAGCCCTAGAAAAAGAGTTACTAGATAAGTTTTAAGATTACGCAGTGTTTTTTAAAATCTGTTGTTTACTCAAAGGTAACGAAAGTGAAACTTATGTTGTATGAATCTGACCCAATAATGCAAGGATGAGAATGAAATGTATCACTTTTCGTTCAATGAATCCTATGTATGGGAGAGAAAGAAAGTTTTCTAGATCGACCTCGAATGATAATGCAAAATTTCCTTTCAAATGCCAACACAAACAATCATTTATCAAATGAAAATTTTCTATTGTGTCTTTTTGTCAAATACTTCAACAATCTCAATAATTTGATTTTCAAAGTTTTCTAAAACGAAAAGAATTTTTGAAATAAAAACTTGTTTTTCACTTTCCAAAAAGGACCCTCACTATGCCAATGAGAGCACAGAAAATCAAATCAATGAACAAGCAAAGAACCCAATCTACTCTTTCAATGAAAGCAAAAATAAAGAGCAAACCAAATAGTCTTTTCAATGCAAACGAAAATGTTCTTTCAAACCAATAAGCAAATGAGAAAAACAAAGTACTCAACTTTCAACCAATCACTAGTTCTCAACTAATGAAACACACTTAGAATCTGAAGTCAGAGAGAATGGTTTTACCAAGAAGAGTCAATAAATGAAAGTCAAGGCACAAAGGACAAGAAAAACCTTGAAACCCTAAAATTGTTCACACATGCAAACTAAAGCAAGAAATATATCAATTAGAGGTCCAAAAAACCCATAAGAAGCAACCCAACTGATCTGGGCAGTTAGAAAGACCAAAATTCAAATACAAAATTTTTGAAAACTGTAACGAACCTCCTCGTTACGACAACATCTCTTTAGCAGGTGCAAATTTTTTATTTTTTTTTAAGGTATGTGTGTGCGTGTACAAAGGAACAGACACACTTGACTCTACGTCGCCACCCGACAACCAACAAGACACAACCACGAGGTTCACAAAAAGATTACTGAAGGCACACAACGAGTAACTGCAAGTAATAAATGACCATAGACATAAGGCGCATGACACAAACATTTAGCAACACACTGGGTTATCCACAGCGCGATCACGGAAGGAAGAATCCATAGTAGTAGAGTTTACTATTTCTGCACAGGAAAGCAGGGCATTTAATCTTAGTTCTTTGCTCTAGAGAGAGAGAAGGTCAGATAGGCTCCTGGTCGACTGCTCAGGCAGAAACTAGTAATCTCCGTCAGGTGTGTCACAAGAGTGGAAACCCTGCCTTTAAAGGGCCCGAGACTCTTTATACGGCATTGGATTCTTTACAAAAAAACAAACACACACACAGACTTATATACTAAGGCTACCTGGAGGTGTCTACATCCCGCCCGACACAACTGACCACGCAATGAAAGGCAACCAAGTACTACAAAATCAAAGGGCAACCACGACCTCTACGGGAGACGCAAGTCAGAAGGACCTAGACAACGACCAACTGAAATTAATACAAGGCCTCGACTATGAATCCATGGTGATTAATTACATACCACTTACTCCAGTTAAGATTTGACAAATCAACGATTACATTAAGCATAAGGTAATCCCAATAAATCCCAAATCCCCATTATTAAGCTATGAAATCTTATTACACTTGGTTCAAGACATTACAATCACATGTTATTCTAGTAGTCAAGATGGTAATAGCAACACCATGAATTAATACCCATAGCACCTTTATATCTCAGTGACTGACCATAATAACAACCGCATTCCATTGAGGTGTTAACCTTAGTACATAAACTGCGATATCATTATCATAATTGATGAACATGTTAGCATTACATTACCATAAAGTGGTGACCACCTTAGCATTAACCTTGCCAAGGATATTAGCATTGACCTAAACATCATACTACCTTGTCATTACAAATAGAATTCAACTACATATTACTTAGCCAAATCATGACATTAATTATGACACCTTCAGTGACAGTACTGTCATATCACCATATCTTTCTAGATTAAAATGACAACACCCTAATAGTTCTATAACCATTTAGCATAAACACTTAAATGTTCGTTCCCCTATCATTACCCCGAAACAATTATGCTAACAATAACCTTACCCTAGCGTTAACATGAAGCCTTTTCTTACCTTACCTGATATCCACTTTACCCCTTTTATGTTACAAAAAGCTTGCAATTAATTTACCATGTCCAACATTTCATTTATTGCCAACAAATGAACTACAATATCCTTCACCAAGAAATCGCCAGAACATTACCCTAATCCTAACCATAACATCATTCAACGTCATGCTATAAAATAATGTGATATAATTAATAATGCTATAAAATAATGTGGGATAATTACCTCTTACATTATAATTTATTCATTTCACTAACTCCATTCATTATAATAACTTCATTATAGTGATCTTTTCTTTTCTTTTGGGCAAGTAAATGTTTTGCATAAAAAGAGACTTCAATAGTAATACTTGGAGAACTTGATTATAAAACATAGTTATAAAGTGTAAATTTAAAATTAAATAATTAATTGCCAGTGACTTGATAATCATTGAGTAATCGGGTATCCCAGAAGTTGTCATTAAATAAACCAACAAATACAAGAAAATGTTTAACCTTCATAAGGAAAAGGGTCAAGTTTAATTTTATGTCATAATTTGAAAAACCAAAAAAGCACTAGGTTTTAAAATTAATAAATCAATAAATCACTAAAAACTAAAAAGCACTTTTTCATATAATAAATCAAAATCTGTGGGACCGAGGGTTACATGACAATTATGCAGTGCGGAGATAAAGATTCAATCAAATGAAATGCGTTGTTTTCGGAGTTTTGGTGGAAGCCATTGTTTCATTTGGATTATCGGGTTTAGTTCATGATTTCTTGATATGAGTTGCGTTTTGGTGGAATTCATACATCCATTTCACTCAAGGTTTAGTTCAGGGCTTCATGTCACTTCAAATAGTTAGTTTTCAAGGAGTTTTCAATAGACTGCGGTGACAATCTACAAGCAATAAGGTGACTAAGAGGCCCACTGACATATATCACAAATTTTGCCACAGAATTTATCATAGGTTGTATTCCTCTCAGTTTATTCCTGATCCTAACCTCGTAAGGATGCACCGCAGTACCCAACCACACAAAAAGGAAAAAACCTAGGCATCTGACAACTGGCGGGAGGCGTCGCTGTCTAGCATGCTAACACTGGCAGAATGGTAAAATCCTTACCAGATGATCGCCAAAGCTGTGGCGTTGACTAAGGAAGATGTTAGAGAGGGATTGGCACTTATATTTAGGTATAAATGGATCTACTGATACATCGTGGCCCTCGTTACTCGCTAAGTGAAATTAATGACTGCATACATGGATGGCGAGGGAACCAGACATAAAGGACTGGTAAAAATCAACAAGCCGGAGGCTCGCCATTTACATATTTAAACTTGGTTATATACATAGGCGCAAGTGCCATTAAAGTTATGTGTAAAATAGCACGATTTCCTGGTTCAATAATCGCCCAGCTAAAGGCATACGGTTATACCCAGTAGTTATGGTTATAAAAATATGCCCAGGTCAGATTTTATGTAGTTTTTTTTTTGTTTTGTTTTTGCAACAGCTGCAGAGGCCGAGAAGGGAATCGCCAAGTCATATCTCAAGAAAGCAAGTGCAAAGCAAGAGACGAGTACCTCCCCAGGGTATCGATTTGTTGTTTTAAATAAGTTAAATTTTTATTTTATTTTTAAGTCTTTAAGAGGGTGACAGGCACAGATATAAGGGGATCGTAACACCTTCAAACTATTGTGGTGAAAACCTATTCTTCGGCTGATCGTTCATTCAATTTAGGAACACGCAGTTTTAAAATTAAAATAAATAAAAATCAGTGAAGTGTTAACTGTGGTTCAAGCTAGTCGGGCAACTAGCGCAGCTGGCAATGCCTCGTTGGTAAGCCCAGTGCACAAGAGGGGGCATAAGTTAAGTTAGGGAAGATTCTTCCTACGACATACAAAGTAGAGAACCCAACACTAATAGCAAAATTTTCTATAAGGTAAAAGTTACGCGACAAAAGATGCAACAACAAGGATGCAGCAAACATTGATTAACTCGATCACAAGACGAGGAAGCTAGGTACAGGAGCTTAAGCATGAGAATTCAGATTCCAGCCAAGCATTAAGCAACAAGGGTTAAGGGGTGAGATTTTAGTTGCTGACTGAAGGACACAATAATCAAGTAAAAATTCATTGCTAATAAGGAAGGCTTCACTGTCAACGAGTATACATCAAGGTGGTTGTGGAGGGCGAATATATATTTCTTGCGATAATTTCGAGATAAAGTTAACATCCAAACCAAAGTGCAAGAGTTGTTGCAGAATGTTACACAAAATTTAACATCAATTTACCTTCTACCAACAAAATTGAAAAGCATACCTTAGCCTGCTCGCCCGCTTCAAATGACGTCTCGCTTGTCGTGCCGCTCCCGCTTCCGCTCGCTAACCGTAGAGACCTCACTGGTACCTCCCAACCAAACGCTAGGGGTACTCTACTTCCCCCTTAGCCCCCCGAGCCGCAAAGGGGCCACACAAGATCCAAAGATAAGACTAGCTTCTCATCTCGCCTCCAAGGCAAAGCTACCACTCCAATACAGCTGAGAAATTCCCAACTCCTCACAAGCAAACAGTCCCGTCTCAATTCGACAGCCTCCAAAAAAA
>JZKD02S2229988.1:239222-251919 GCA_000966675.3 Picea glauca
ATATTAAATATTAAAACAAAAATAATAAAAAACAAAACATAAAAAACAAAATACATAATACATAAAACTTTAAAACAAATAAAAACATAAAATAACAAAAACCAAACGAAAACATAAAATATTAAAAAACAAAACGTGTAATAACATGATATTAAATAACAAAAAACAAATTTAAAAAAACATAAAACAAACCTATGCTACCCTAAGTCTACCCCACCCTCTACCTCCATGCACACCTTACAACTCCCGTACGCATACATCACATAATAAAACAAATCGACAGCCATTAAAAATTACGGGACCCCCCTCACTATCCGAAGTTTAACGAGAGGGGGGGTACGAAATAGTTGTTTTCCAATACCACCCCCCATCCATGTGTCAGATCCTTATTCCAGCTGACCCCCCCCCAAAAAAAAAAGACCGCTTACCACCTCGGGGGGGTCCGGAATACCACCCATCACGAAAAAACTGCCTTTTTTATATTTTTTGCTTGTTTTCGCTTGTTCAGCATGTCTTCGTCCGAGGCCGTTTTTGGGAAAATGAAAATGAATTTTAAGAAACCGAGAGAGGTTTTTCTCCATGACGGGATGAAGAACAAAAACGTCTCTCAGGATTTTCACAGGTGCCACGAGCAGGGAGAATCGAAGCCATCTTCGAGGCCCATTTTTCCAGATTTTCTCTTTTCCGTTACAGTCCTGATTTTGCGGGAGCTGTTACGGCCAGCTGGAGATGAATTTGGTGAAACCGAAGGAGTTTTTTGTCCATAACATGCCCATCTCCAATAATCGCCTTCATTGTTTTCCTAGTTTTCATCGTTGAAGAGAAAAAAACGTCTGTTCGGACCCCTTTTTCGTAGAAAACCGGTCCGTCTTTCATGGCAGACAATTTCAAATATTGTGGGATTGGTGGCTATTTTTGGCCGAGGCGGTTAAAAACGACTCTCGAAATTAATGGGGAGGTCTATCCTATTTATTCAGAGATGATTTTTAATATAAAGGTTGATCATTCAGGGAACCATGATTTAAAAATTTTGTAAAACAGCTCGCTGAGCTTTCTGTGTTTTTTCATTAATTCAATGAGATAGTGCTATGCTGCAGGATTCTTGTGACTATTTTGACTGGTGATGTGCATCCCTCTGTGTTGATTCATTTCTCTGTTAATCGTAATTAATTTCTTCCTCTGAATTATTCCAAGAATATTAAGAACATAATTGGTTTTAATGCATCCTCTGTCTCTGGCTTGGTATAGTTTTTTATGTTTTCCACTGAAAATTAAACTCAAAATTCTTAGTTGCTTTGTGTTTAATTGGATTTCTTGACTTGTTTTCGTCTCACCCATTTCATTTAAATTGAAGGATCGAGTGAGTTGTCTACCTTGCCCTGCAAATATTAGCCTGCTGACATGGATTTTTGATCATTCATTGCAATGACTCCATAGCCCATGGTTTCTTTTCTCTGCCCATACCCAATTCCTAAAAGAAAACCCTATGTTCTTCATAGCTAGCCTAATATTCTCTTCAAACAAATCTATATCAGACATAGAGATCCCTCTCTGAGTCTTGGAGGGCTAGATCCAAGACTCGAAGTGGTTTTGATGTTGCCTCTGTGACTGCCTCTTCAGCCTTGGGAAAATTACAGAGTGCTAACACATTGGAAGGTAGATTCTGAATAAATCAAATGGATCATCAATAAGGAATATCCTCCAACAAAGCATCGTTGTTTAAAGGAAATGATTATTCTTTATGGAGTATAAGAATGAAAAGCTATCGGATGGCCCTTGGCTGTGATGTCTAGCAATCTATTGAAAATGGTTACACTACTCCATCTAATCCACCTACTGATACTACTGCAAAGAAGCTCTGCAATGACAATTCAAGAGTTGTTAATGCTATTCTTCGATGATTATCAAATCCTATATTTGTAAAAGTGATGCATTGTAAATCAACAAAGGAAATTTGGGATAAAATGAAGATCACATATGAAGGAGATGGAAAGGTCAAACAAGATAAACTTCAAAAATACATAGGACAATTTGAGAGTCTGAAGATGAAAGAGGAAGAAAACATTGCAAAATATTTTCAAAGAGTGGATGAAATAGTCAATTCAATCAGAGCATTGGGAGAAGATCTAAAAGACAATATTATTGTCCAAAAGGTGTTGAGATCATTACCAATGAGATATGATGCCAAGGTATCTACCTTGGAATATTGGGAATACCTTGAAAACATTACAATGAATTAACTTCATGGGATTCTTATAGCATATTAAATGAGAACCGAGAAATAAAAGTCATCAAAAAGGGAAACAACCTTCAAAGAATAAAAAAAAACAAGGAACCATAAGCATTTTCCAAATGAAAATCACTAAGATATATTATATGAAGAAGAGGCCAACTTTATAAGAAAGCTCAAGAAAGAGTCTGGAAAATACAAAAGGAAGTTACCTTTCAAATGCTTCAACTGTGGAAAAATTGGACACTTCGCTAACAAATGCCCCTATCCCAAACAAGAATATAATGATGATGAAGAAGCTTACAATAAGAAAGACCATAAAAAAGTCAAAACCAAAAATGAAAAGAATAATACCTTTTACACCAAAGAGGACAAAAATTCATCTGAAGAAAGTGAAGATGAAGAGTCAGAACATCTATTTATTGGTATACAAACCCAAGATAATATTTATAAAAATAATTTTGAGATTGAAGAAAACTATGAGGATGAAGGAGAAGTAGACATAGAAGAAGAACTAATCAATTCACTAGATGAAGTTAGAAAGTATAAAAATAAGAACATGTTACTAAGGGGATGACTACTAGAATTTGAAGAAGCATGACAATTAAGAGAAAAGAAGTTTCAAAAACCATCAAAGAATCAGAGAAAATCATCATTGACCTAAAGACTCAAATTTGAGAATCCAAGAGAAATGGGGAAGTCTTGATTAAACAACTCAATGAAAAACAAGAACATTGTAAGAAGCTAGAGATTGAAATTGTTCAACTAAAGAGGGAACATGAGGAAGGAAACAACCAATCAAGATTTGATAAAAGTTGAAAAAATTGAATGACATTATTAATAGTCAGATGTCACCAAACAATAAGACAAGATTGGGATATGATCAAGATTCAACCTATGCAAAACATAAGACTGACAAACAACCAATCAGATATTCATATTCTCTTAGAAGCCCCTTAAAAAGGGAAGATAACAAAGGGAAGATGGTACCATTAAAGAGTGTTCCTAATAAATAGAAATCAACACCCCCTACAAAAGAAAATAATGCAGTGACTAGAAGGACCCCCCCAATAGATATCAACATATCTTCCTTAGATATTGCTACTCTTGCAATAATTTTGGACATAAAGCAGTACATTCTAAAGCCTATAGAAAGTACAGTTCTAAAAATTTCCAAAGATATAAGAAAAACAAGAATAATGCAGAGAAAAGAAACTATAATTCATTCTCTCCTTTACAAGATTACAATGTTGAATGTCACAAGTGCAATAATTATGGTCATAAATGTAGTGAATGTAGATTTCCAATGCAATCCTTGAAGACAAGCATTCCCAACAATAAAGATAAAAACATATGGAAGAAAAGGTAACATAACGTAAAGTAGCCTTGTATGCCAAGAACAAAAAGTGTCAATGGTATATTGATAGTGGATGCTCTAAGCATATGATAGGAGATAAAATAGAAATCTCAATCTGACAAAAAAAGGAAAAAGGAATAGTCACATTTGAAGATAATGTATCTACCAAAATACTTGGAAAAGGCACAGTCACTTTGGAAAACAAGAAAAATAAAGAAAAAAATGTGCTACTAGTTGAAAATATGAAGTCTAATATTCTAAGTGTAAGACAAACTTTTGATCAATGACATATACTCATTTTTTACTCCTAGAAATGTGAAATCGGGAAGGAAGGATCAAGAAAATTAGTAGTTATTGCACCAAGAACCTCAAGTAATGTATATATTTTATATATTAAAGAAGAAGAAGAATGCTACATGAGTCAAGTAGATGAAGTTGGTTGTCGAACAAAAGAATGAGACACTTGAGATTTTACAATCTGATCAAATCTAGTAGAAAGGAAGTAGTGAAGGACATGCTAAAGATTATAAAACCTTATGACCCTGTTTGTAAGCATTGCTAACTTGGGAAGTAGATGAAAGTCATATTCAATACAAAAGAATACTCTACATCAAGATCATTTAATCTTTTTCACATTGACCTCTGTGGACCTACAAGGACTAGAAGTATATAATGAGAGCATTACTTCATGTTGATTATTGATGACTATACAAGGATGACCTAGGTATACTTCCTCAGAGAAAAATCAGAGGCATTTCAAAAGTTTAAGGCTTTCAAAGCTTATGTAGAGAATGAGACAGATCTAAAGATCAAATGTCTAAGTTCAGACAATTAAGGAGAATTTACTTCTAATGAATTCAATATTTTTTGTGAAGATCATGGAATCAAGAGATAATTTTCATCTCCAAGAAGTCCTCAACATAATGAAGTTGTTGAGAGGAAAAAAAAATTGTTCAAGAGGATGCAAGAACAATGTTGAATGAATCCAAACTTCCAGATAAGTTTTGGAGAGATGCAGTATATACAACAATTCACATACTCAACCGATCAAAACTTAGATCTAACCATGAAAAGACACATTATGAGCTATGGTTTGGCAGACCAACGTTAGTCAAACACTTCAGGGTCTTTAGGAGAAAATGTTATATTAAGAGGCATGATGATAGCCCATGAAAATTTGATTCCAGAGATGATGAGGGGATATTTCTTGGTTACTCACCAAACAAAAAGGCTTACAGATGCTATAATATAATATTGCACAAAATAGTAGAAAGTGCAAATGTAAATTTAGATGATCAAAAATTGAGAAAAAGCAAATATCAAGATAAATAAAAAATTGATGAATGTAGAAGAACTAGTGATCCTTCAATTCTTCAATTCTTGGAATACTCTGATCCTATAGATAATATTTATCAATGTATTCTCTTAAACTTCTCCAAGTTTCACTCCTTGAATCCTCCCCAAAAATAAGTTATAGAAAGAATGGTAGACTTTATTCAATTATGATTTATTCAGGAGAGATAACTTTTACAAAATTCCCTGCGCTCAATATTTAACATCAGATTCTGAAACTTGCAAAAAAAAACTAAAGTACGTACTCTTTCCAATGAAATTGGTCCCACTTCATTTGGATTCTCTATCAATAATTTATGGTTGTTTTACCCGGAACACTTGTTTATTGACTAGCTTCAGGGCTAGCCAAAAACCCTATCTTCCATAGAGTGTATCTCCATAATTATAGCGAATCAAGAGATGAAAATTTTACCATAGGTACCTTGATATGTCTTCTCAATACCATAGCAATTTCACCATCTGAATCGTTCTAGAAAAAAAGTTATAGTGAAAATGGTAAGATGACCTGAAAATAACATACCTTAGAACACATCACCAAAAGACATCATCCTCCCTTGAAATTTGGCCTTCTTTACTTCTGATTTCCTCTGAAATTCGACTTGTATATAAAATGAATGTATAATGATATTTATTTATACCATTTATGTCACTTACTTTTAACATTAGGGTCGACCTGACACTTTCTTATTTTATAATTATTTTCTTTAATTATCTTCAGGTCCTACATGTACTTCCTTCTTCGATTCACTTTCTCATCTTCAAAAATTCATTTCTCCTCAACCATGAGGAACCACGTGACGTGCCACATACCAATGGAAACAACATGATGTATATAATCCATCCATGGGTGTTTTATCTGCATGTGCATTTTCCTTCATGTCCAAATACCTTCATCAATATTGCAGTCCAAAACCAATGACTAGGGTTGACATCAATGACGACAACCAATCTTCCAACAGAAGCACCCTTGCCAAAAAAATCCATCAAAAAGAGTTCAAAAGAATCGCCCTGAAAGAAAAATCATAGGGGATAAAAGTGCGGGATTAGAAACTAGAAGAAAACTAACATTTGAATCAGAGAAAGCAATGTTTTCTCTGGTAGAACCAAATCATTTTTAGAAGCCATCAGATATGAATATTGGATAAAATAAATGAATGAAGAACTTGATCAAATAGAGAAAAATCAGACTTGGGAACTGGTCCCAAGACCAGAAGACAAAAATGTGATAGGGACCAAAAGGATTTTCAAGAATAAACTTAATAAAAATGGACAAATTATAAAGAATAAATCCATATTAGTATGCAAGGGATATGCCCAAGTTGAAGGAATTGAATTTGAGGAGACATTTGCCCCAGTGGGAAGATTATAATCTATCATAATGTTTTTTGCATTTGTATGCTTCAAAAACTTCAAATTCTATCAGATGGATTTCAATTTAGCATTTCTAAATGGAACCTTAGAGGAAGAAGTCTATTTAGAACAACCTGATGGATTTAAGTTGACAAAAAATCAATATTATGTATGTAAACTAAAAAAGGTTTTGTATGGTCTTAAACAATCTCCCAGACCTTGGTTCTCAAGAATTGAGAACCATCTACAATAACAAGAGAGGGACTACTAACAACAACCTATATATCAAAATTGAAGAACAAAATATGATAGTTGTTGTGGTATATGTGGATGATATCATTTTTGGAAGTAATTTGACTATACTAAGCAAACAATTTGCTACAAAAATGTAGAAAGAATTTGAGATGTCTATGCTTGGTGAAATAAAATTCTTCTTGGGTTTATAAGTTACTCAAACAAACAAAGGGATATTCATATCCCAAACCAAATATATCAAAGAAATGCTAAATAAATTTCAAATGGAAGATTTCAAACTTATGATCACTCTCATGGTTATAGGATGCAAACTAAGCTTAGATGATGTTTCCCCAAAGGTAGACCAAACCATGTACAGATCAATGGTTAGTATCTCGTTATATGCAACAACAACAAGATCTGATATCATACAAGATGTATGAATAATAGGAAGATTTCAATCTATACCTAAATATATTCATTTGAAGGTAGTAAAAACAATATTAAGATATCTAAGAGCTACCTTGGATTTTGGATTATGGTATCCAAAAACAAAATATTTTTCATTAAATGCATATACTAATGCAGATTGGGTTGGTAGTATGGATGATAGGAAGAGCACCAGTGGATGTGCATTCTTCCTAGGATAATGTCTAGTATCGTGGCTAAGTAAGAAGAAAACATCTATATCATTGTCAACAATAGAAGTTGAATATATTGCTACTGCCACCTATTTCACTTAAGTAATTTTGATGAAACAAACCCTAGAATACTTACAAGTAAAGTATGTTCATACAATTGTTCTTAACTGTGACAATGACATTGCCATAAACCTTTCTAAGAATCTTATCATGTACTCAAAAAGCAAGCCTATCCCAATCAAATTTCATTTTTTAAGGGAACAAGTTTCTTAAAAAGTTGTTAAAGTGGAATATGTGGATACTAAAGAACATATTGCAGATATATTCACAAAACCTTTACCTAGAAGTACTTTTAAATACCTTAGACAGAAATTGGCGGTAATCTTCATATCTAATTGAATTTCCAGGTTTCATCAAAGGAGGAGTACATGGATAGGGGGAGTATAACCTCAGGGGGGAGAAAAAAAAAATCTCTTCTGTCATTGATGTCAAAGGGGGAGGAGAAACAATAAAACGCAATTAAGAAATAAGGGGTTTTTACTGTGTTTCCATCAATGCCAAAGGGGAAGAATCTTGGACATGGTGTTGGAATTGGTGTCAAAGGAGACCAATATGGTCAATATTGGACATAGTATATGTTGTTGGAATTGATGGGAAGAGGATAAATATGGTCAACGAGAACTTGATTAATGTTTATGTATTCATATCAATATCTTAGAAAAAGTTTATGTTGAATTATATTACTGGCATCTATTCACAGAAGAAGCAATTGAATAGAAGTGAAGGACTTGTTCACTCCGCGAAGATATCATTGGAAGACCTTTATAATGGAACCTCAAAAATAAGTTATTGTTCTCTAAATACAAGAAGAAATGGTCAAATCTGGTGCTTCAATAGAATATAACAGATTTACAATATTCACAATAATACATAGCTGCAATACATTTTTGTTATGAGAAAAATATTTCTATGGCTAGGGTGAACCAAAACAGACAGGTATGACTGTCGAAATCAACTCAATTCCAACATATGCTATATGGACTAATGTGCAAGAGAGATAAGAAAGAGGCCTACCTCGTCCAAACATTTGATGATGTCCACCATTGAGCACTTCGACCCAAAGCTTTATACCTGCAACAAGTTCTCAACAAACAAGCAGAGCAAGCATATAGTGATGATATAACAAGTTAGCAAATTAGATAGCATAATCCATCAATATACAAAACAAACATGCCCATGGATCATAACACATATATTTGCAAGATATCAATTGGACGGGAAAGGAGTATTTCTATTAATAAATGATCAGTAGAAGCAAAACATTACAGACTTCCGTGTCGCCACGGTTCAGAACCAAGAAACCGAGTTCCTTCCAACTGGGCCTCCACCACTTCAATCCTCCACTAAAGGAAATCTCATATAAGTGAGACAAAGAGGTTCTCCATCAATAAGGGAAGATCTTGGGGGTTGAACATTGTGTTCAGACTTAAAGGAAAAAGGGATGCAGGCTCAATAATGAAGTAATAATTTATCTAGCGTAATTTTTCTCTCAAAGTTGAATTCTCTTATTTTCTATAGCTCGGAATTGGCTTCTTTATAGCCTTCACAATGCAACTGAAGGGCTGATTCAGAACGTTTCTATTATATGGAATGCCAAGGATCGGAGATCTCCTGTCATGACATGGAAACCTGACATTTAATTTTTCTTTTCTGGCACAAATATCGATGTACGCGAGTTGTATTGGAGTAGCCAGCATATACACTTGTTGTATATCTTTCAAGGTGCGTACAAGTGGAAAAATATTTATTTTTGTCTCTGGATTCATCAATCAGGGAAAGTAAGTCTACATAGGGAAATGGAATAAGGTCCTCTCTGCAAGATTGCATAGGGTGAGGCAAATCTTGCTCTAACATGTGCCCCCTAATATGTGAGGTCAGAGGAGTAGTTGTGATGGCCGAAATACATTATAAATAACCCAAAAGTGGAGTGGTAGAGGGCCAGCTAGACAAACTCAATTGCTTATTACATTTTTCACTGACTTTGCATACATGGCTGCCAAGAATACACTGCAGATCCATGTGTAAAAATATAACAAAGAAGTGTATGTGGCCATGAATAGGCAAATACAAATGCGGTTACATGTAGATAGTTTTCATAGTCACGAATAAGGCCCAGTAAAACCAGTCTCAAAATCAATATGAATATATATGTATACCAAACCTAGGGAAAACAAACCTAACATAACTTCTACTGTCAGATATGCAACCTTATAATGAACGGTCCAGATTTACTATGAAATTACAATATATGTTTACAAGTCAATTTTTCCTTTAGGGGGGTACTTGCCCCCAGACCCTATAGGGGGGGGAAAGCCCCCCTACACTGCCCCACGTGGAGGGATGTACAGTCTTCCAGGGTGTAAAGTCTTCATGGAGTATAAACACAGCTGAAAAAAAAGACCTCTGAATCAAGAAGATAATCAGGCTCCACAACCAACAAGAAGGTCAATCTTCCAATCATCATTTAGGGAAGATACTACATCATGACATGCACACATGAGACCATCAATCTATATATATCGGGGAGAACGTTCTACCATTTTTTATTGATTCTTTTATAGGTATTTATACAATGATATGGATGGTTGGAGTGGTTTCATCCGATCCAACTAATCACCCATTTAGGTCCATTTATCCATTATACACATTTATTTATCCACTATATCTTATGTTACATTCATAGGTATGATGACATTTATGAGTCCTAAGAGGCCCCTCAACAAATCCCTTGACTATATGTGGAGATTTAGGCTTGGGTACATGCCCAAAATTAAGTAGAGTTTTAAGGCCATCAACAACATCCTTGCCTCTATCCACAACATCCTTGCCTCTATCCATCTTGATGGGGGACATGTGAATAAAGGATGAAATAAACAATTGTAAATATGTAAACACATACATAATTTGTATCAATTGAAACTTTTAGAATTCAATCATACACCAACTAAGTCTCCTCCATTTATCACGTGTGGATGAGAAATAGATTGTTCACTATCATAAAGGTAATCCAATAATGTTACATATACATGTTATAAGAAAAATAATATTACTTAATGCATTGATTCCATATGTATCAAGATAATAAATTGATGGATAATAAAGATAATGTAAGAACAATACATTGTACAAAACTATACCTCACCTCTATGAGTTGGCCTACATCTCTCATACAATTAAAAATATGAATCATGTGCACTAATAATATATTCTAATTATCTCATCACTCACCCATAAAAAATAAAGATCTCTAGAAATGAGGAGTGGTATAAACCTCTCCCCAACTAAATAAATCGAAACATTGTTGAACACAATGCACATGGTGTCAACCATTTCACCCCTCACATGAACTCCAAGTTTGGATGGTTCTTCCAACTCCCGAGGTAAAATGATACTTCTCTAAAATGTTACCAATCTCAAAGGAGGCAACATGGAAGAAAAATATCTATGATCTCTAGGATGTTCATAATTGAGTCCCCTATTGGGAACATAAAATTTTGATGGTGTGTTGGTATAGTCAAGCATCATGTGAAACAAAAACTCATCGTATATATGTGTCACTAAATATAATGGAACTTCATCATGGTGTGGGGACATACTCCATGTTCTAATAAATATATTATTAAAAAAACCATATTGCATCCTCAAGCTTAAACTCTATGAGTTTAAGCATTTCCCCCCTTGCATAGTTAGGATAGATATTAAAAAAGAGTACCATTCACACCACATCCTCTCATATCGGCTTCACCACATCCCATTTATATTTTACCAACATCTCTCTCTTCCTCCTCGTGATGAAATTGTGTCATATGTCACACCATGGCCCCAACCTCCAGTATAAATAGATCAATTGATTGACACTCTTTAGCATCATCAACATAAATTGTCTAGTGGAAATATCATGAGAAATAACATGGATCTCCTTATGAAACCAATTATGAGGTCCATTATTCTACTCGAGGGTAATCTGTGTAATCTCATTCTCCCATGACAAGGGAAATGCAAAATGATCATGTCCACTAGGGGACTTTGCAAGTCGAAAAAAAAAACACATATGCATTAAAATATGTATTTCCTTGTGAATTTAAACTTTCAAAATTAAATATATCTATAATTTAGACTTCTTCGTGGAAAGAAACAAAACATTAGACAATAATCCATCCCATTGAATGAAAATTGATGTTTACTTTCTTTCCCCTAGAAGCCTTGAGTATGAATTCAACTTTTTCTCTTAGAAAATCCATTGTTTCTTGAATCTTGTTACTTCGATGAAAGTCGTATCCAAAAACAAAGAGATTTGTATCCTCTTTGTATTCCAAACCTACCATATATTTAATCATATCATGGAATTAGTAATCAATATTATCATTAAGGTTTGGGATGTCACAAGTTAATAGTCCAAATCTATCTTGTGGGACTTATGTTAGGAAAAGGGTCATGGAGTAATAAAAATAAAACAAATCAAAATGAATGTAGAAATAAAACACACAATAACACAAATACAAGAGAGACACTAATATATGTGGTTCATCTTATATGGGCTATGGCCACGGAGAAACAACCGGTGCTTCCTTTATTTTGTCCCGAAAAATGAAGGTATAACACCTACAACACATATGATGCAACCTCCTTTTCACTCTCTAATAGTCTCCTCTCTTAGTCACAATAATCTCTCTCACCATACACAACCGCAATACAATGCCCTCTTGAAAATAGTGTTTTGTTATAGGAAAAAAAGGTACCAACATGTCAAACATGGGAGGACATGAAGTTAAGAGCCATGAAACTTATGGAAAAATACTTAGTGAAAACATGTTCATATTTCCCAGGAGCTTAAGTGGGTCTATTACCACACAAACCAACACCTTACCTCAAAGTCCCAAATATGGGTACTAGCTTTGTGGAACTTTGCAGGTTGGTCACTATCACATCACCAATTCTCCCTTGTACATGGGTTAACTAAGATCACTTTGTGTAGTAGGAGTGGGAGTGAAGAGAACCTAGCAAAAATATTGCTAAAATAATGAAAAATGTGATGGGCTTGGGGTGATGAGTAAAAGGAAACCAATGTCTACCTTGCTTGGGTCATGGGGTCACACTTGGCCTTTCTTAAGGCTTAATCCTTGTATTAGGCCTTGGGATTCTGGGAAACCATGAGTGTACCCAGTAACTTCCCCCAAGAAAACACTTGGATGCTTCAAGATATTAGTTGTGAAAAGAGTGTTTTACCAACTCTTCAAATAACAAGAAGTAGACCCTATTCTATCATAAGGTAAGAGATAGAAATCAAGTCAATTGTTGTTAGACTCAATACTGTAGATCTAGAGCATAGTTAGCAACTTGACAAGAAATCTCTAGTTCTCTCATTTTTCTAGATGTTTCATTTAGTGGTTATTTATACCTTTATTTCAAAGGGTGGTGTTACCATTTTTTTCAAGGTTAAAATTACAAAATTATGCAACTATGATATGTAAT
>JZKD02S2229988.1:252198-278236 GCA_000966675.3 Picea glauca
TATAAAAAACAATTAAAATACTTGTTTTAAAAAAATAATAATAATAATGAAAACATTTAAAAACAACTAATTAAAAAAACATATTTAAAATCAAAATACAAATTAATTAAAAAAAATTGTAGAAAAATAATAATTAAATTAAAAACAAATAATGAAAACACGAAAACAATTGCATACATAAAAAATGGAGCGTGTGGACGGGCCGATTCCGGAAATTGCCTCCACTCCATACTCTCCATTTTAGCTATTAGTTTTGTCATTTATGCAAGCTTTCCTATTATTTGATTTTTTAATTTTTAATTTTTAGAATTTTAGAATATTTTTTTTTATAATTTTTTTTTAAGAGAATAGTTTATGTAGTTACTTTCGGTGATGTGAACCATAATATTTCTTTATGGGTTTAAGTTCTCGGTCTTTTGGTGAGAGGAACTTCTCTATGGTTTTCAATGCTCTCAATTTTGAATAAGTTTTAGTTCTAGATTCCTCATCTTGTTGAGCACTTGGGTGCATGTTCATAAATTAGTTTTAGCTTCGAGCACGTGGACACTTGAAATCAAGTGAGACACTTTTTACTTTGATTCAATTTTAATTTAAAATATATTTATAATATGAAAATTAAAGAGATTTAAATACATTTTATTTTATTTTTTTATTTTTTTAAGTTTAATACGTAAAAGTTGATTTAAGAGATAATAATTAATATCATTATTATCAATTAAAAAAATTATTTCCCATTTTTAAAGTCAATCCAAAATAATAATTGTTACTTTTTTTCTCCTCTTTTCAATATGAGAACTCCACCACCTATTCCAAAAACTCAGCTTATCGGGGGAGGCCCCCCAAAATCACCTTGGAGATCCTTTATGATTATATGAAATCATTAGAAAAAATGAGAGAAGAGAGAGATGCCAAAATCCAAATAGAATTAGAATCATTAGAAAAAATGAATGAAGAAAGAGACGTAAAACTCCAAACAGAGCTAAAGGCAATGCTTGATAAAAAAAATTGACTCTTCAAAGATATCATTCAAACTCAAATAGAGGATAGATTCTTAGGGTTCAAGAGTGAATTGCAGACAATGAAGTATAAGATTCAAGAAATGGAAAAACATAAACAATCAACCCAAAAAGGAGAGGTTGAAGAAAATCACAACTTGAGAGATGGGATTAAAGCCTAGAAGAAAAACTAACCAACAATTTGACCCTTAGTAATTTGGAGAAAAAATTGGATATCAAACCCATAAAAGAGAAAATTAATAAGCTAATCGAACTGGACCATGAACATGATAAAAGAGCCTTGAACCTCATAATTTTTGGTATAAAAGAACAACAAGAGGAGGATATGCTAGCAATATTAAAAGAAGAATTAAATAATAAATCACAAATTCATACAACTTACCTCATAGAAGCCAAGAGGCTAGGAAAAATAATCAATCACAAAGATAGGTTGATCCGTGGAAAAGTAAGTTGCAATGACCATAAATATAACATACTCAATAAATATTCAAGCTTAAAAGGGTCAAGAATATTTATAAATGAAGACCTCATTCCCGAAGACCAAGTTGAATTAAGGAAGAAAGTTCAAAATGTAAAAGAAGTCAGGAAAGAAGGAAAATGGACAATAATTAGAAATAGAAAAGCTATTGTTAGGGATAGAGACCAAAAGGATAATAATAAAAAGGAATTTGGGACACTCGAGATCCTCTTTTGGAACTGTCGTGAATTTCCATGGCACAAAGGTCCTATGATAAGTTGGATCGTGAGTGATATTGATATTATTTGTCTAGTTAAAACTTGGGAGCATGAAGAGTCTAAGGTCCCTAACATATAAGGATTTGTCTTGTGGTCGACATGGAACAAAAATTCCCACCGTAGAGGGATAGGAGGCATAGTTTGCTATATTAGAAAGAGCATTTCTCCTCACATCCAACTTCATAAGACCAACTCTCTCAATCAGTACATTTGGATAGAAATTTCAGACGCCAATGCTAAGAAGAAGTATATAGCAATGTTCTATTTTGCACCTATCAATTCTACTTTTTATAAGAAAAACAATCTAGATAGAAATTGTCCCTATAATAATTTAGAACAAGATATTTATAGTTTGAAAAATGAAGGTAATATCTTTCTGCTAGGAAACTTTAATGTTAGGACTGCAACTGAACAAGCTACCATTTTAAGCATTGATTCCAACCATAATCCTTTATGGCTAGATGAGAACCTTGTTTGATCTAATAGCTACAAAAGAAGCTCTGAAGACCTAATTAAGAATTTGTTTGGTACTGAGTTGGTCAAGCTATGTAGCTCTCAAGACCTAATAATTTGCAATGGAGTAATGAAGTCACCAAACTCCAATCATATTGTTAGCAACAATTATGGTATCGGGGAACAAAGGTCTGCAGGACTACACGATAAGTGCCCAAGCACAACACACGGAAGAAATCTGCTTGGGGCCCGAATCAAGCAAGCGAGCCTGATCATGGACATGAGAAGTGGCGAAAGCTTTGCAGGAGCACCTCATCGAAAATCGAGATATCGGGGATCCCAGGAGCTAGAGTTTTATGCATTTCAGAGTCGCGATTTCCCGATAGGCGGGAACAACTGTCAATCATGGAGGACAGGTGGCAGACTTTGCAATGAGGAGCAGACCGTTGATAGGTCAGCGGTCATGAGCCATCGTGGATCGGGAAATCGTGAGTCCGGAGGATGCGTGTTCATTGACATCACAAACCGTGAAATCCCGATGGAAAGAATGGTCAAAGGCATATGGTGGTGGTCACTTGAGTCGGGGCCTAGTCAAAGGGCTAGCACGGAAGGCGCATCGGGGATCGGGGAGTCCCCAGTCCCGTGAACACAAGCACCGTGTCATCGCGAACGTCGAAACTCCGATGGGGGGTTTGGCTATGGTCACACGGAGATAGGTCATTTGGATCATGTTTTAGCCGGTAGGGGCTAGCTCCTAGGAGGAGGAGCTCATCGCACATCGAGATATCGGAGATCCCGGAGGCAAGGAGTTCGTGCATATCAAACTCGCGAATCTCGAATTCCCGAAATCCCGAAACCTCATTACCTACCTCTATTACCTATTCCTTGTCACCATGTCATGTCCCCGTGTCATGACAACCGCAGTTTCTTCTCGGCCCCTGGGTTCCCTCCACCTTGCTCATTCACTTCGAAGCCCACGTTTTCTTCCGTTTTCATTTGCCCTATCGTTCTCCCTCCGCCACATCCATCCTTATGGACCCTCCTCATCCCATCTCCACACCGAGCATGTCAAACCACCCCTACCTGATCACCGTCCATTCACCACTTCATATTAAGCCCTCCAGTCATCACGACGGCCTCCACGTCTACCGGCTAGTCTCGCCACGAGTTCTTCGAGTAGATCCAAATGGCAGAATGAGAAGGCCCCCATGTCCCATGGGTACAGAGTCGACCAGGGCCTTTCCCGATCCCAATGAAATAGTTATTGCAGTAGTTGATGGTGGTTGAACATCATTTCCACCATAAATGGAAAATCTAGAAATGACTGAAAGCCTGTCAATTCATTCACAGGTCCTTTGGGAGCACGATTGCGTCTGGCTGAAGTTCACGATTGTCCAGAGACTGCAGGCGCAGTAAACATGTAGACGTAATGTCTTCAATGTGATGTCTCGACTTGCCTTCTAGGTTTTGCTCTAAGTATTTAGAGAAGTTTTCTCAGATGGGAGAGTATCAATGGTTGAGCAGAGCTCCCGGTCGTAAAGTTTTAACAAAGCACTGTAAATCTGATAATGTATGAACTTTTGAGACTTCTTGCCTTATGAATGCCAGTTTCTCTCATGTCTTTGTTTACACTGTGTTATATCAGCTCGGAATTGGAGGATCCAGTCGAGTTGTAGTTGTTATAGGATGATGTTGTAATGGATCACTGTAGCAGTTACGAAGTTTCTAAACAGTTCTTGTGATTTTCTCAACGCTGAGTGACTTGGAATTGGAAGATCCAGTCAAGTCCCCTTTCAGTTTCTTGAGACCCTGAACCAGGAGGATCTTGCATTCAGAGTCTTTCCTCTACAAACCACTGGAAGCCTGTTGCCTACAGCTTTCTGTTCACCCTCTCTACCAAGTCTTCCACCTGCTCACCCTTTTATCAACCTACTGGATGAAGTTAGGATTCCAGACCTCCTTTGTTCTTTACGTATCAGATACAACCCCTGATTTAGAATGATATGTCCTCGAGCCTTTATCTCCATGTGATCATCCCTTTATATACAAATCGTGACATTAAACTGATGGGCGTTGGGCTCTGCTTCTGCAAGAAATCCAGGAGTGACTTCCAGCGCTAACATTTTTGGCGCCACTGTCGGGGACAGAATTGAATATTTTCCCTGGGTAGAACGACATTGAGCCTCTGAATCCGAAGGTGCATCGGATTATTAGAGCCTTTCAAGATTGCTAATTTGCACCTGGCGACTCCATTGTGACGACTTCGTTGGGGAGAACTTGCTCTGTTAATTGTGGCTTTCAGAGGCAGGCATACGCGGTCTCACCCATAGCTGCCTCTAGCTATGCCCGAAACAGATCCAGAAGCAGTGCTCAAAAGGGGAAACGCCTCTGAAGAAGAAGCACCCACCACCGAACTAGGTAATCCACCATATCCTTCTGTTGGAGCTCCTTTTTCTCCTCCTCAGTTATTTGACAGGTTTGTCTCTGCAGCTTCCCATTTCCTAAATTTTGGGAGTGTTCCTGTTGATTTTTCCTCTCCTGGTCCAGGACCAGAGGGACAAGACTTTGTCACTTCCCCCTCCCCTGAAACTGTACCTTGGCATTGGGTCAGGACCACAGAAGATCTCCCCGCTCCTATCTTTACTACTCTTGTGCAGAAAGAAACATCTGCTAAATTGATATCATTAGCCTTCTCCTTAAATCCCCTTTTGTTCCCCACTCCCATTAGAGGCTCATTCTCAGCAACCCCTTCACGAACTCCTTCTCCTCCAAGCTCTCCTTCACCTAATATTCCTATGGCTGTTGTAATCCCCCTTTGAATAGGATGGATGCCATAGTTGCTGCTAGGTACGCTCCCTTGATCTTACCTAATCCCATGAATCCTCTCCCTGCTAGAGACTACTTGAAATATATGCCCAAGTTCACTGGAGAGGGAGACATAACTGCAGAAGAGCACCTGGATGCTTTCTATAGTTACGCAGACAACCTCAACATTGAAAATGAAGATGTCTGTATGAGGGTCTTCATCCAGAGCCTGGATGGCAAGGTGAGGAAATGGTTTAGAGGATTGGCTCCAGGATCTATTGCTGGGATTGAAGCCATGGATAACGCTTTCCTAAGGCAATGGGTCGATAGGAAATATTTCATGTATTACATGACAGAGTTCAGGTCTCTGAAGAAAGTGGAAGGGGAGTCCGTCTCCGACTTCTCTAAAAGATTCAATAAGATGTATAACAAGATCCCGGCAGAGATAAAGCCTTCAGAAGCCTCAGCTAAGATTTCATATGCTAGCACGTTCGGCCCCGATTTCTGCCTCTTGTTGAGAGAGAGAAGAGCCACCACTTTAGCCCAAATGCAAGATGCGGCCATAGAAGTGGAATCCAATGTGCTAGCAGCCGATAGATTGAGGAACGAGGCTGACACAGGTAGGAGAAAAGGAAAATCCGAAGCCTCAACTCCTGGCCCATCGGTGCCCCACCTTCAAGTAGATGAACTGACCAAAATGGTGAAGTCTTTGTCGGCAAAGATGGAAAGAATGAAGGTAGAGGGCAGGCAAGCATATAAAGGCCCTCAGATCGCTAAAAATAAAGGAGGTTTCAGGAGGCCAAATAATTTCACTCCCCCTAATATGCAAAGAGAGAGAGGAAGAGACAGAGAAGACCAGAAAATTCAGGCCCCTTTTCAAAACCATTTGGTAGCTAATGAGGAAGAAAGAGAGACAGATGAGCTGGATCCTGAAATCCACTGCTTAGAAGACACTCCTCCTTTTCCTCATCTGACTCAATCATCATACGATGAATCTCTCATGGACAGTCAACTAAATGAGTTGAGCAAGGGAGAAAAGGCTGGCAACGGTCAAGGCAGGTACAACCTGAGGTCCAACAAAAGGACAACATCACCTGATATTCCTGAGCAGTCCACTAGAACAGACAGGGCCGCTAACGTAGTGGCATATGGTCACAGAGGTAAGAAGGCCCAACCCCTCTCTCCCATTGTCCATAATCATGTTCCTGAAATAAAAGAAATTCCAAAGCCTACATCTTATTTTAACTTCGAGCATGAGATCCAAAAGATCAGGATCCCTGTGCCCCTCACTGAGCTGATAAAACATGATGAATTCAAAAAGTTCTTCTCTGAACTTTTACAGTCTGAAGCCTCGTGCCTTCCCTCAGACTCCATAAACCTCCAAAGTGAAAATCCAGCAGTTGTCCTGGGGCCCATGGTAGAAAATAGAGATGACTCATCCCCCCCTTTCTACACATCCCTGAATGTACATGATGAAGTGTTGCACAACTGCTTGATGGATTCAGGGGCCTCTCACAACCTCATGCCCAAAACTTTCATGGAAGAATTAGGACTAGAAGTCACCCGAGCCTATCATGACCTCTATTCTTTCGACTCCAGGAGAGTTCAGTGTCTTGGAGTTATTAAGGACCTGGTTGTGACCTTGTTTCAACTGCCCATGAAGAGTGTAGTCATGGATATTGTAGTAGCTGATGTCCCCCCCAAGTTCGGTATGCTGTTATCAAGATCTTGGATAAAAAGACTGGGAGGAACCTTGAAAATGGACCTCACATATGCTACTATCCCAGTATTTGGAGGAGAGCATATAAGACTATATAGAGAAGCCCAACTGGCCTACATAATCAGTGATGAAGCCAACCCCACAAACCATCCCATCTTTGCCTTGGACACTGATTTAGGCTCCAGTTTACTACAGCTCACCCATGCTCCCAAGCCTCCTCTCAAACTCAGAAAGCAGCCCACCATTTCCCCTAAACCTCCTCCCTCCGTCACCCCCATTTGGAAAATTTTCTTTGATGGAGCCTCCTCCAGAGAAGGTGTTGGAGATGGAGTGGTTTTTGTGTCACCTACTCAGGAGACCACATCTCTGTCATACAAATTAGAATTTGAAGCTACCAACAATGTGGTAGAGTATGAAGCTCTTATTCTGGGATTAAGAGTGGCAAGGGAAATGGGAATTCAAGAGCTAGCAGTGTTTGGAGATGCCAAGTTGGTAGTACAGCAGATCAGAGGCACTTATCAGGCTAAGCATCCTCGACTCAGAAGCTACAGAAATGAGGTATGGGACCGAGTCGACAGTTTCTTCTCAGCATTCAACATTTCATTCGTCCCAAGAGAGGAGAACACAATGGCAGATTCCTTGGCTACATCGGCTAGCATTTTTAAGGTACCATTGCCGCCCAAACTGAGGTATGATGTCGAAGTAAAATACAGGCCCTCCATACCTGACAACGTCAAATATTGGAAGGTATTCGAGGATGATCTCGAGGTCAAGAGGTTCTTGGAGACTGTCGAGGAATTTTCATAAATTCACATTGACCAAGATATCGTCTCAGAGGAAGATCTTGATGGGGGTGATTTTCTGAACAAGTTTGCAGGGCGTGACATTGTACAACTGCCCAGCAACCACATTCCCAGAGGACTAGTTCCTTTGGAAAGAATTTTTGATGGAAATGATGTATCGTTAAAGGGAAAAGTCTCAGAGGAGGATGATGGTACTATTCAATGCAACATTGGGACCGAGGGTGAGCCCAAGTTTGTCAAATTGTCAAAGAGTCTGACAGAGGAGAAGAGGTCTGAATACGTTGGACTTTTGAGGAAATTTGTTGATGTGTTTCCCTGGACCTACCAAGACCTCAAAACCTATGACACCTCTGTCATCGAGCATAAAATTCCATTAAAGGAGGAGGCAAAGAAAAAAATGTCTTAAGGTCTAGAGTTATGACATCCAAAGTACTTTCAATAGAAGCCTTGAACAGTCGCCAAACTGGACAGGTGTTCGTCGGGGACATAATGGTTGTCTATACCACCTACTTGGACAAGGCAAACAAAAGTAGACCCATTATGTGTGATGATATTGTTAGCACTCGGTAAATTTCCTAGAGGTTGAAAAAGAAGAAATTTACTAAGGTAACCTTAACCAACCACTTTTAGAGCTGGGATCTAGCCCTTCCAGCTCCAGAGAGGGATCTCTCTGTATGATTTAGCTTTGTTTTAAATTAAGATATTAGACTAGCTATAGAAAATGTTGGTTTTGTTGTAAGGGTTTTTTTAAGTTGGTTGAGACAAACTACACATCCATTGGGCTATGGGGTCTGTATTTAAGGAATCTGAGATACAACCAGAAATGTTGAAGAAGTCTTTCACAAGGAGAGGTAATACATTCACTGGATCTTTTCGTATTTTAAATGATGAAGGGAAGAACAGATGAGGAAAATAACTTCAACTAACAAGCACTTAAGAATCTCTTAATTGAAGATATTTAGAAGATAAACACTTAAGCCTCTAGAGTCGGAAACAGGGTATCAGAGATAAATCCTGTAACATAACGCTACTCGTAAAGATTAGATTCAGACAACAAAATGAAATACGAAGAAAGAAAACATTAACTCAAGGGAAGACATCACCAGTGAACATACGCAAGAATTCTGTAAACTTCCTCTTCTTTATTAATGGTAGATCTCCTCAAAAATGTTACAGCTTGATAGCAATAGGAGGTGCGAATCAACAACCCCCAACACATTGAAAAATGAAGTATTTATAAGTCAAAATACAAACGTTCCTGTCATAACTGATCAGGATGTGCTCATCCTATTTTTAGCATAACTAACTTAACTAATCAAAATAGTTTTGATGACTCGATGCAACTGTTTGTTGAACTTCTGGGTAGGCCGTTGGCGAGGTGCCTTCGCAACCTCTTCTGACTGGACAGATGACATGGATAGAGACAACTCGTTTCCTGTGTCATATCTGATAGATGAATGCTTTTCCCGTGATACTCCCTTGTACCCCTGCAAACTTGGAAACAGACGCTTCTTCCAACTTCTTCTTGTAATCAGGGAGTGTCATCAGTTTATCATTGATGACCTTCATACTGGGAAGACCTTTTCTTTGCAGAGTATCTATCTTGTGGAAAAACCTCTGCACTCCTTGATCCATAACTTGGATTTTCTCCTCAAGCTGAAGCATGAGGCCTCTTTTGGTCAGAACTCTTTTCACTTCCAGTATAGTTTATGTCATGTCCTTGATCTTCAATTCCTCCAGTTCCTCCCTGGTCTTTGAATTTAGGAACCTTATGATTTCATTAGCTTGAGCTGGCATGTCTCCCAGCTCTGTCCTGATTTTCTCCATAGATTGTTTGCTCCTTTCGAGCAACTCGTTCTGTTCAAACATTATTTGAAACATTGGCCATATTTCATTTATGGATTTGGAAATATCATTCCATATCACTTCTTTGGCCTCAGCCAAATTCTTACCTGCCACAGTCTGTTTTTCGAGTTGTTGTAGCTCCTTCCTGATTTTCTCATTCACCTGCTGCTCCTTGGCTAGACCAGTCTGGAAAGAAGTCTTCAGCTCTTGGAGATTTTCCACTTCTTTCTTGAGTCTGTTGATTTCGGATTCCTACAAATTCATTCTCTCCATAGACTTGGCCAGGTCTATGGTGCCTTCTGGTACCTACACTGTTGTTGTGGATGGAACTGTTGTCACTGTCGTTGTGCTTAATCCTGCAATGGGGATAGCACTTAAGGGGATTCCCTCCTCTGTCTTTGTCTGCTCTTTCTCCTTTAACATCTTTTCCATCTTAGCCTCCATCTCCCTTAACTGAGCATTCTATTCCATGAGTAATCTCAGCATCTCATATTTTTCCCCTTCTTTTTCGGCTATCTCCTTCATTTGTGGATCCTCTGTTGGAGGAAGCTTTAGCTGCTTCCTTAGGGAAGCGATGTCGGCATTCTTCTTTTTTATCATTTCCTCGGCGGCCTTGACATTAGCGGGGTCGTAGCCGATTTTGAGGACCAATTCCTCCAATGTCTTGATTTTGTTGTCCTTTGCAAAAGACGATATCTTCTCCATCTTCAATTGGGTCTGGGCATTGCTGAAAGCTATCCGATATTTTGAAGCAGAAGCTGTAGCATGAGACAGAGTGTGAAAAACCATCTCCCCAGTTTTCTTGTGCAAATCCATCTGATCTGTTGGGTGCACGTCCTTGGCCTGGAACTCGACTGTGACCCTTTTGTAATCGGATATTACTTTGGGATCCAACACTTGTGCATGGAGGTAGGCCATATGCATCCCCCCTTTCTCTGTATCGAATTCCGAAAGGAGCCTGTGTTGAGTTGTGGATGACTGCTTCTGAAACTGGGCATAAGTGTTGCTGGTAAGGGTCTGGTTCTTCTTTTTGATTAAGTCATATTTTTCAAAAATGCCCAATTTGGGCCCGGTCTTGCTTGGTGGAGTATCTAGGGGAGAGTCTGTGGTTTTCAATACTTTTTCTATCTCCCTGTGTTGACTCGAGCCGAAAGGTAGACTTGTGGGCTTGACCCCTGGGGTGGCCAAGATGGTGGTTGTGATCTCTTGCTCCACTGTCGTGCCTGTCGCTGGAACAGTCCTTGGCTTTTTGGTGTGAATTTGAAATTCCTCCGGTGACACCTTTGTTACCGGAGGAGGTGATTCTTGTCTGGGCCTCTTCTCCTTGAGGACCTGTGGCGTGGTAGTGGGAAGCGCACTTGTTGAGGTCCCCTGCTGTTCCAAGTCCAGCAAAGTGTCAAGCAGCCAGACTGCCTGATTCGCAAATTTCTCGATCTTTGGCTTGGACTCGTGCACATAAGGGGCATTTTTGTTTTTTACCCTCATGTCCCAAATGATCCCGTGGGGGTCATAGTGCCAGACGAAACTCGTGGAGAATTTCATCTCCTTCAAAATTCGATCTGCTTCCTCCCCCGCGCCCCGGTTATTGTAGATAAAAGGACCAATTTGTCCTTTGATTCTCAACTACTGCTTTTTCTTAAGTGACACAAAATGAATATCATCAGAGTTCATAATATGCCTTATATATTCTAATGCGAAAAGTCTTACCGGTACATATCGTGGCAGTTTATAGGGCGCCAATTCGCACCCAAAGACTCTGATTTCTGTGTGATTCTGGCATAAATACCAGTCTCTTGTCTGAACGTTGTTCGAGAGATGCAGGATCCTTTGGACTTCGTCATTAATCCGTGGCTCAGGCATGCCACGTAACATACTCACCGCTGGGTGGTAAAACTGGTCAATGAATGTCGTGAAGTCGTATTCGGCAGAATTTTTCTTCAGGAGAGAGGTCCACACTGTGACTGGCTGAGGCTTCCCGTCGGCATCCATCTTTTGCATGGAGAAGTTGAACCTGTCGGCTTGGAAATAGAGGAACATGTAAGCCAGAATGGATGAATACCTGAACATGCCTTCGGTGGTGAACTTAACGAACTTCTCATGGATGTTGTTTGCCAGGAAAGTGCTATAGTCGAACTGCATGGTTGGCCGTTCATCGTTGGAGAAGATGGACAGAAAAACCAGGATGGGCTCATCCACCCACTAATCGGAGTAGTATCCAAGCAGAGCAAACAGAGCCGAAATAATCTGATTCCCTTTGACAGAAAAAATGGAGGAAGGGTACAGAGGATTTGTGGTCAGGAGTGGAGCGGAAGTGGGGAGGAAAAGCTCAACTATCTGGGCTCTCTGCGGGAAAGTCATCTTTTGGTAAAGCTCAGTGAGGATTTCCAGGTTGAATGGAGACACAGACTCCGCACGGGTTATCTACATCATTTGGTCGATATCTTCTGGGGTGATAAAGAAAAGGACGTCCCCAAAGGAAGAAACAATGGCTTTCTAGTCGAGGACGTAGTGAGCTTGGCACTTGAGTGCGAACTCTGGGAAATAGTGGATTTGGGGAAACAGATATAGGGGTAAATTGGACTCCTAGAGCCCAATATCGTCACTTTGGTTCAGGAAAACCTCCCGGAGCCATGATTGCAGATCAGAGAAGTCAAAGCTGCATATAGTGTCTGCTATCAGCCGATCTTTGTCAACCAGAGGGATTTTATCCAGGTCGACCGGAGGCAGAACAAACGGATTCTCTTCCTCTTCATATGGCTTCGTTTTAGACACCATCTCCGTAACTGTACCTGCAACAAACACGTTAGTGGGGTCTACAAGGGTGGAGGAAAACGACGGGGGAGCCTTGGGAAGACGATGGATACGTTCTCTGGTGCGATGGATGGTTCTGGCGTGAGGGATGAATAAAGAGTGAAAATTGTCGCAACAGTATATTTATTCAAAACTGGGTCGGTCAGACGCGGGAAAACGGTCAGCATGACAACGGGCATATCATCCCGTTATTAATGTGCAACGGGCCACTTGGGGTGATATGGCAGGTGACGGTGACCAAAGTATACGGACGACTGACGTGGAGGTTTTGTGTTTGGGGGTAAAGTCGCCAAAGGGGGTTGTTCATGAGTGAAGGGTGTTATGGTGCTGACACCATGGACTGACAGTAGTAACGAGATGGGACTTCGACCCAGGGGCAAGTAGGACAAGTGGGCTCAGTGGAGGGTGACGTTCAGGGGTGATGGGATGTCAGATAGCAGGTGGGGGATTTGACCTTTGGACCAATGGAAATGTGCAATGTGTAACAAGGGGCCCGCCTGAAGGAATATTCATTCTGGACCCCCCCCCTTTTGGTTAAAAGTAGAACATCTGGGGGGGTCCGGAATGTGTTAAGAACCATCGATCTGCACGCTTGTATGATGGTCGTCCAGATCTGCGCGCACCTTAATATCAATTCTAGACCCCCCCCCCTCCATTAAAAACAGAACGGAGGGGGGGGTCCAGAATCCAATGTGGACCATCGATTTGAGCACTGGATTAAGATCCGTCCAGATCTGTGCCCGATTTATAATTAATTCTGGACCCCCCCCCCCCTTCGTTAAAGGCAGAACGGGCGGGGGGGTCCGGAATCCAATATGAGCCATGGATTCACGCGCCCCTTTTAGGACCATCCAGATCTGCGCAAGCATTACCATCGATTTCGGACCCCCCCCTTTTGATTAAATGTAGAACACTAAGGGGGGTCCGGAATGCTTTGTGAGACGTTGATCCGGGCGATGAGATCTGGACCACTGGAAAGTGACCAGAACATATGTCTGGGTCGGAAAATTTCATGTGCACGGAAAACTTAGGATTAGTGCTTTGTTCATGGGTTTTCTTTGGTTTTTCTCATATACACCACTAAGGGGACATCAATTCAATTACACTTAGGCATTGGAGTCATAGGGTAGCATTTTTATCGATCTGGCTTTATTTTGGCAAGGCAGGCCAGGTAATTAAGCTACATCCTAACCTACTGTCATAAGGCAATTAACCCAGGTTAAACAGTTGGGTTAAGATTTTATTCTTTCTAGGGGCTACCTGATCAGGATTAGATGGTCTGATCATATGTATTCACTAACTCTAACCTAGGGGCTATCTGATCAGGCTTAGATGGTCTGATCAGATGCATTCACTAATTCTAACCTAGGGGCTATCTGATCAGGATTAGATGGTCTGATCAGATGCATTCACTAACCTATCAACATTGAAAATTTAAAATAACTTGGTCATGCTTGAAAGGTATGACCAAGTTGCCATTATTGCATGGGGCCTTTGTTTCAATTCTTTTTAGCCCTCTTTTCTTTTTCTTTCTTTTTTCTTTTTCTTTTTCTTTCTTTTTCTTTTCTTTTCACAAATTATTTGAAGAACTGAAATATCATTTGTCAACAAGATCACCAGATACAGATAATATCCAAGTCATCAATTGATTCCCATAATTTATGGGGTGATAACAGATATGACAGACAAGGATGCCATGATGACATTCACACTGACTGTTCCTCCACAACTTGTCCAGAAACATGCAGAAAAGATATTGCCGTGTAATGGGATATCCATTACAAATTTTAATATATTACCAAAAACAGTATATGACCGTGGTGATTGCGATCGAATTATTTCGGTCAACGAAACAAGCATTGTGGAAAAAATTCCTCCTATTTGTTCAGAATACCACTTCCTATCAGACTCGACTATTAGAAAAATTTCACAGAGCACTGATATTTACCCAATGGGAACGATTGGGGCCGTTGTCACACTGGCCAGGAAATTTGGGTCGCAACAGATTCTCCATATAAATGAATGGATATTCGGACAACGAAAAGGAAATGGTACCACTTTTCATATTCAGTTTTGTTGTTTACTTTCACTTCTGCATGTATGTCGAATACGTTACACAAATATTGCATTGTTCCATGTTGCAGCTACAATTTGTCGATGCGTATTCATATTTGTTTTTGTCAATAGAACAACAATTGCATAGAGGGAAAATTCCACTTATGTTGTTAAAAAATATAACAAAAAAGAAGGATGCTAGAGAAACAATCTTTCAGACAACCCAATCAACGTTTGTAACAGAGTTGTGAGAAGATACAGTAAAGGATATGGAGAAGCTAGCTAGCTCTACAATTGTTGTGCGTATACATTTACAAAATCATCCTCGCTTTGCTTATAGAAATAGCCTTCAACAAATTTATGTAGTTGTTAATTTATTTTTTTTGTTTTAAAGGGGAGAGTGGGATGCAGTTGTGTATTATATTGTTCAACGTATTAATTCCTTTGATCGCATTCCCGGATTGAAGGTCTTTTAGTTGCAGCCAATGTGTACTCGACCCCCTTTGAGCCTGTTTGTGAAAAATTCCATTCCACTGCCTCTACCTCCGCTTTGATAACTAATGATACGATTGATTGTCTGCAATGCGGTGAAAAATGTCCATATATTTATGGGCATTGCCTCAGTGATGTTATTCGAACCATGGGAAGCAAAACTGTGCACTGTACGATCAAGCAGTCGCTGTACAAAATGTGCTTCATGTGTTGGTAGAGTTGTCGTATGAAACATATCTACAGAAAAAGGCAAGCAGTGTCTACATGCTGTGACAGCTTCGGATACAAAGAAAATTCACCATAATTGAGGACAATGCAATTTTGTATATCGGCTCAAAAGGGGAAAAAACTTATATGAAACTTTGAGAGGAAATGAAAATACCTCATGTCTCTCTGTAATATTTGTTCAACATCCAGATGAAAGTTCGTTTCAATAGAAAACAAATGCGGTGACATCTTTTCTTTGTATATCAAATTGTTTGGTGCAAAGGTCGATGGGTTATGCTCTATGGAACCTTCTAGGAACTTGCTTGTGGACTGTTTAAAGTATGGTTGGTTCTTGGTTATCTGCTTTTTCTGTCAATTTGTATACCTTGGAACTCCAGCTGTTCTTTGGAGGACACCAAACAATATAATTGTTTTTTTTTAGCCAGCTGGGATGCAAATCCGCCTGGTAATTTCTATGGTGTTGTGATGCAACTGTACTTGCACTTGCTTTAGCATATTTCCTTCATCGATGAACTTGGTCAAACTATTGTTCTGAAATAATTTGAAATCAACGAATATATAGTGTCTGAACTGCGACTTTCCTCACATACAAAAAGAGGCTCTTAAAATACAAATTGGTCGTTGCTTTTGCATTTTTTCTTATTCAATGAAGTTAGTCAGATTAATATTCTGGAATAATTTGAAATCAACGAATATTTAGTGTGCGGAATGCAATTGTGCTATCATATGAACAACAAGCCTTTAAAATTCAAATTGGTCCTTGTTATGCTTATGGTTATAGAATTAAAAAAAAAATCTTTTCTTTCCTTGATTCTTTTAAGAATAAGTGATTTAACATCCTTTAATAATTTAATGTGCCAGCTCTCAAGTCCATCTGTCAATCTGTATATGGCGGATCTCTGAACACTATTCAGAGGACAAGGAACAATGAAACTGCAATGTTGCCCTAGGCAGCCCACAGGTTCCTTTGTCAATTTGTATATCACGGAGTTGTGGGTAGCTTTTGTACAACGTGAAACAACAAAGTCCCAATTTTCAGCCCGCAAGCCTGAACAAAAGAGGCCCATTTTTCAGCCCGCTATCCCCACAGCCCCCAATAAAAAAAAAAATCGTTAAATATGAAATAAATATGGAATTGTTACGGGACAATAAAAGTGCAATGTTCAGCAAACCAGCCCAAGTCCTCTTGTCAATTTGTATATGGCATAAGTCTGGATGTTATTTCTAGTAGAGGGAACAATGGAGACTCTATTTTTGGCCCACCCGGCCGCAAACCCGCCATCCAAAAACTACCTAAAAGTGCAATGTTCGGGAAACCAGCCCGAGTCCTCCTGGAAATTTGTATATCGCAGAAGCCTAGGTGGCATATGTAGGAGAGGGAACAATAGAGACTCTATTTTCAACCAGCCAGGCCGCCAACCCGCGATCCAAAAACTACACAAGTATGGAATGAGGAATCCACATATGTTGTATAAAATCTCATTCCATATTTAATATAGAGACTATGTTCACATGTCCACTTGTCAATTTGTATATCGCGGAAGCGAAGATGCTATTTGTAGAACACGAAACAATAGATACTTAATTTTAAGCCCACCAGGTCATGAATGCGCAATCCAAAACGTGCTCATGTATGGAATGAGGGATCCGCATATGTTCTAGAACAATGTTTTTGTATAGTGAGGAACAATACAAGCCCAATTTCCAATCCGCCAACCCCAGAGCCCCCGATAGAAAAAAAAATGATAATTATGAAATTGATATGGAATCGCTACAGGGTAATAAAAGTCCAATGTTCAAAAAAGAAACACGAGTCCACTTGTGAGTATGCAATGAGGGTTCTACATACTTAATTTTCATCCCTCCTGGCCGCGAACCCGCGATCCAAAAAATGCCCATCTTTGGAATGAGGGATCCACATATGTTCTAGAACAATACAAATGCACTGTTCATCCAAGCAGCCCGCAAATCCTCTTGTCAATTTGTATGTCACGAAAATCTGGGTGCTATTTGTAGGAGACGGAACAATAGACACTATTTTCGGCCGACCAGGCCGCAAAACCACGATCCAAAAACTGCCTAAGTATGGAATGAGGAATCTGCATATGTTGTATAAAATCTCATTCCATACTTTATATAGAGGCTATTTCCACAAGCCGGCATGTAAATTTGTATATCGTGGAAGTGTAGGTGTTATTTGTAGAACACAAAACGATAGATACTTAATTTTCAGCCCGCCAAGCCACCAACCCACAATCCAAAAAGTTCCTAAGTATGGAATGAGGACTCTGCATATGTTCTACAATAATACAAATGAAAATTTCAGACAAGCAACCCGTAGGTCCATATATGTTGTAGAACAATGTATTTGTACAGCACGGAACAATAGAGGCCCAATTTCCATCCTTCCAGCCCCAGAGCCCCCGATAAAAAAAAATCGCCAACTATGAAATTGATACGGGATCGCAACGACACAATAAAAGTCCAATGTTCAGCGAAGCAACCCAAGTCCACCTATCAATTAGTATGGAATTAGTGATTCGCATATGCTGTATAAAATCTAATTTTATACTTTATATACAGACTGTGTCCCCAGGTTTGCGTGTCAATCTGTATATCGTGGAAGTGTGGGTGCTATTTGTAGGATATGGAATAGTAGATACTGAATCTTCAGCCCGCCAAGTCGTGAACCCGCGATCCAAAAAGTGACCAAGTATGGAATGAGGGATCTGCATATCTTCTAGAACAATGCAAATGCAATGTTCAACCAAGCAGTCTGTAGCGACTCGTGACAATTTATATGTTGCGGACAGCTCCATAGCCCCCGATAAAAAAAAATCGCTAACTATGAAATTGATACGATATCGCAACCGGACAATAAAAGTCCAATGTTCAGCGAAGCAGCCCGAGTCCACCTGTCAATTTGTATATTGTTGAAGTCTGGATGCTATTTGTAGGTGACGAAACAATAGACTGTTTTCGGTGTGCTAGGCCGCCAACGCGTGCTCCAAAAATTGCCTAAGTATGCAATTAGTGATTCACATATGCTGTGTAAAATCTCATTCCATATTTTATATACAGATTATGTCTATAGGTCCGCGTGTCAATTTGTATATCGCGAAAGTGTGGGTGCTATTTGTAGGATACAGAACAGTAGATACTTAATTTTCAGCCCGCCTGCCCGCGAACCCGCGATCCAAAAAAGTGCCCAAGTATGGAAAGAGGGATGGGCATATGTTCTAGAACAAAACAAATGCAAGCAGCCCGTGGTGACTCGTGTCAATTTGTATTCCATGGAAATCTCAGTGCTATTTGTAGGACAGGGAACAATAGAGACTCTTTTTCCGAACCACCATAGTGCAAACCCGTGATCAAAAAACTGCCTAAATATGGAAATAGGGATCCGCATATGCTCTATAAAATCTCATGTTGATACTTTATATAGAGACTCATCTCCGCAACTCTCGCCGTCAATTTGTATATCGAAGAAATCTGGGTGCTATTTGTAGGAGATAGAACAATAGAGACTTTATTTTCGGCCTACCAGGACGCGAATCCAGTATCCATAAACTACGTAAGTATGGAATGAGGAATCCGCATATGCTGTATAAAATCTCATTCTATACTTTATATAGAGATTATGTCCAGAAGCCCGCTTGTAAATTTGTATATCGCAGAAGTGTAGGTGTTATTTGTAGGACACAGAGCAATAGATACTTAATTTTCAGCCCGCCAAGCCGCGAACCTGCGATCCAAAAAGTGCCCAAGTATGGAATGAGGAATCCGCATATGTTCTAGAACAATACAAATACAATGTTCAACCAAGCAACCCATAGGTCCTCCTGTCAATTTGTGTATCGCAAAAATGTGGTTGTTATTTGTAGTAAAGGGAATGAAGAATCTGCATATGTTCTAGAACAGTACAAATGCAATGTTCAGCCAAGCAACCTATAGGTCATGCTGTCAATTTGTATATCGCGGAAATCTGCGTGCTATTTGTAGGACATGGAACAATATTTAGTATTTTTTCAGCCCGCCAAGTCACGAACCCATGATAAAAAAAGTGCCTAAGTATGGAATAAGCGATCTGCATATGCTGTATAAAATCTCATGTCTATACTTTATATAGAAACTCATCTCCGCAAATCCCACTGTCAATTTGTATATCGTGGAACTGTGGTTGCTATTTGTAGGGCATGGAACAAAAGATACTCAATTTTCAGCCCGCCAGGCCGCGAACGCGCGAAACAAAAAGTGCCCAAGTATGGAATCACATATTCAAATATGTTCTATACAATCTAATGCAACTAAAACAAGACCTATGAATCAGGAAGATAATCAAGCCCCATAACCAACAACTTCAATCCTTGTTTTTGGATCCAACGACATAGATTTTCAAGTTTTCAGATAGAAAAAGGACCAAAATATTTTTTATAATTCACAACACAGATATAGGCCTATCCTTTCTAGGCCTGGATATTCCATATTTCCCAAAAAAGATAGAGGTCTATCATACCTACATGATAGCAGGCAAAGTTGTGGTTTTTGAAAAATTTTTGCTTAAAAAAGATTAAAATTATGTCGATGTTGTTGAGGATTTTGAGTTTTACAAATTCTAAGATTCAAAGAAACAACCAAAGAGATATGAGAGTTTATTATCAACTGTAGAGAAAATCCAAAGAGTGGCCCAAAAAACATGTCAAACATGGGAGGACATGAAGTTAAGAGCCATGAAACTTATGGAAAAATACTTAGTGAAAACATGTTCATATTTCCCAGGAGCTTAAGTGGGTCTATTACCACACAAACCAACACCTTACCTCAAAGTCCCAAATATGGGTACTAGCTTTGTGGAACTTTGCAGGTTGGTCACTATCACATCACCAATTCTCCCTTGTACATGGGTTAACTAAGATCACTTTGTGTAGTAGGAGTGGGAGTGAAGAGAACCTAGCAAAAATATTGCTAAAATAATGAAAAATGTGATGGGCTTGGGGTGATGAGTAAAAGGAAACCAATGTCTACCTTGCTTGGGTCATGGGGTCACACTTGGCCTTTCTTAAGGCTTAATCCTTGTATTAGGCCTTGGGATTCTGGGAAACCATGAGTGTACCCAGTAACTTCCCCCAAGAAAACACTTGGATGCTTCAAGATATTAGTTGTGAAAAGAGTGTTTTACCAACTCTTCAAATAACAAGAAGTAGACCCTATTCTATCATAAGGTAAGAGATAGAAATCAAGTCAATTGTTGTTAGACTCAATACTGTAGATCTAGAGCATAGTTAGCAACTTGACAAGAAATCTCTAGTTCTCTCATTTTTCTAGATGTTTCATTTAGTGGTTATTTATACCTTTATTTCAAAGGGTGGTGTTACCATTTTTTTCAAGGTTAAAATTACAAAATTATGCAACTATGATATGTAATGCCGCAAACAAAAATCTTGAACACCAAAACGAAAAGTGATTCTCTTAGTAGCACCCTCTTATCTTTTGTGGTTAAAATTACAACAAGATTGAAGCCGTGATCTTGACAATTAGTATCATTCTAAACAAAATCCTTAAAACTGATCCTGAATTAAAAAAGTAGTCACTCAAAACCCCAAAACCAATAATCAAATCAAAATGTGGTGTTATTTGTAACACTTTTTTTCTTCTTTTGGACTTAAATTTGAGAAACTGAGAAAAAAATAAAATAAAATGAACATTTTAAATTAAAAATAAAAAAATATTTAAAAAAAAACTAATATTTTTATTAATTTAAAATGATATATATATATAAACTAAAATTGGTTTATGGAATTTTAAGAAAAACTAAGTAATTTATTATATTTCTTAAGGTTCCATAAACCAATTTTAATTATATATATATATATATATATATATATTTTAAAAAATAAAAGTTAAATTTAAAATTTTGTTTAAAACCATTCTTATTTAAAAAAAAAACATATAGAAAACATTTAAAACACTTGTTTAAAAAATAATAATAATAATGAAAACATTTGAAAAAAACGAATTAAAAAAACATATCTAAAATCAAAATACAAATTAATTAAAAAAAAAAAAATTGTAGGAAAATAATAATTAAATTAAAAACAAATAATGAAAACACGAAAAAAATTGCATACATGAAAAAATGGAGCGTGTGGACGGGCCAATTCCGGAAATTGCCTCCACTCCATACTCTCCATTTTAGCTATTAGTTTTGTCATTTATGCAAGCTTTTTTATTATTTGATTTTTTAATTTTTAATTTTTAATTTTTAGAATTTTAGAATATTTGTTTTTATAACTTTTTTTTACGAGAATAGTCTATGTAGTTACTCTCGGTGATGTGAACCATAATATTTCTCTATGGGTTTGAGTTATCGGTTTCTTGGTGAGAGGAACTTTTCTGTGGTTTTCAAAATGCTCTCAATTTTGAATAAGTTTTAGTTCTAGATTCCTCATCTTGTTGAGCACTTGGGTGCGTGCTCATAAATTAGTTCTAGCTTCTTCACCACTGAGCACGTGGACACTTGAAATCAAGTGAGGCACTTTTTACTTTGATTCAATTTTAATTTAAAATATATTAATCTAGCACGTGGACATGTGAAATCAAGTGAGACACTTTTTACTTTGATTCAATTTTAATTTAAAATATATTTATAATCTAATAACCTGTGAAAATTAAAGAAATTTAAATATATTTTATTTTATTTTATTATTGTTTTAAGTTTAATAAGTAAAAGTTGATTTGAGAGATAATAATTAATATCATTATTATCAATTAAAAAAATTATTTCCCATTTTTAAAGTCAATCCAAAATAGTAATCGTTATTTTTTTTCTCCTCTTTTCAATATGAGAACTCCACCACCTATTCCAAAAACTCATCTTATCGGGGGAGGCCCCCCAAAATCACCCTGGAGATCCTTTATGATTATATGGAATCATTAGAAAAAATGAGAGGAGAGAGATGCCAAAATACAAATAGAGTTAGAATCATTAGAAAAAAGGAGTGAAGAAAGAGACGTAAAACTCCAAACATAGCTAAAGGTAATGCTTGATAAAAAAAATTGACTCTTCACAGATATCATTCAAACTCAAATAGAGGATAGATTCTTAGGGTTCAAGAGTGAATTGCAGACAATGAAGTATAAGATTCAAGAAATGGAAAAACATAAACAATCAACCCAAAAAGGAGAGGTTGAAGAAAATCACAACTTGAGAGATGGGATTAAAGGCTAGAAGAAAAACTAACCAACAATTTGACCCTTAGTAATTTGGAAAAAAAAAATGGATATCAAACCCATAAAAGAGGAAATTAATAAGATAATCGAATTGGACCATGAGTGTGATAAAAGAGCCTTGAACCTCATAATTTTTGGTATAAAAGAACAACAAGAGGAGGATATTCTAGCAATATTAAAAGAAGAATTAAATAATAAATCACAAATTGATACAACTTACCTCATAGAAGCCAAGAGGCTAGGAAAAATAATCAATCACGAAGACAGGTTGATCCGTGGAAAAGTAAGTTGTAATGACCATAAATATAACATACTCAGTAAATACTCAAGCTTAAAAGGGTCAAGAATATTTATAAATGAAGACCTCATTCCTAAAGACATGTTGAATTAAGGAAGAAAGTTCAAAATGTAAAAGAACTCAGGAATAAAGGAAAATGGACAATAAGTAGAAATAGAAAAGCTATTGTTAGGGATAGAGACCAAAAGGATAATAATAATAAAAGAATTTGGCACACTCGAGATCCTCTTTTGGAACTGTCGTGAATTTCCATGGCACAAAGGTCCTATGATAAGTTGGATCTTGAGTGATATTGATATTATTTGTTTAGTTAAAACTTGGGAGCATGAAGAGTCTAAGGTCCCTAACATATAAGGATTTGTCTTGTGGTCGACATGGAACAAAAAGTCCCTCCGTAGAGGGATAGGAGGCATAGTTTGTTATATTAGAAAGAGAATTTCTCCTCACATCCAACTTCATAAGACCAACCCTCTCAATCAGTACATTTGGATAGAAATTTCAGACACGAATGCTAAGAAGATGTATATAGCAATTTTCTATTTTGCACCTATTAATTCTACTTTTTAAAGAAAAACAATCTAGATAGAAATTGTCCCTATAATAATTTAGAACACGATATTTATAGTTTGAAAAATGAAGGTAATATCTTTCTACTAGGAAACTTTAATGTTAGGCCTGCAACTAAACAAGCTACTATTTTAAGCATTGATTCCAACCATAATCCTTTATGGCTAGATGAGGACCTTGTTTTATCTAATAGCTACAAAAGAAGCTCTGAAGACCTAATTAAGAATTTGTTTGGTATTGAGTTGGTCAAGCTATGCATCTCTCAAGACCTAATAATTTGCAATGGAGTAATGAAGTGGCCAAACTCCAATCATATGACTTGTATTCATGGAATAGTTAGTAGTGTCACAGATTATCTGATATCTGATATTCTTGTTTCCAACCAAATAGCAACTTTTGACCTTTTAAATGACCATGAACCTGACTCTGATCATAAACCTTTAACCCTAACTCTAAATGTTTCCATGCATAAGAGCACCATTGAAGATAATTATGATAATCAAAGGAAATTTCACTTTGAAAAAAGTAAAGTTGACATTTTCTTAAAGGATTTAAATAGTAAACTACATCTCCTAACTTATAAGGAAAATATTGAAAAACTCTATCATAATTTTGCAACTACCCTTTCCACTTCCATTAACAAGTTCTCTTTCGAGGTGTCCTGTAAAAAGAACAATAGAATGACTAACCCTTGGTATGATAAAGAATACAAAATTTCTAGGAAATCCATTAGGGATGCTTCTAATGAGTCCTTAAAATTCAATAAGATCATACGTACAAATCCTTAATTAAAAGGAAAAAAAGGCACTAGATCAATAAAAGTTAAGAACATATTTCACAACTATCTAAGTTGGATACTAAGAAGTTCTAGAGACAAATTTTAAACCACAATATTAAATAAAATAATATGACTCCCTTAAGGGACTAGAATTCCTACCTTAAAAAAAATTATGAGTTCACTAATTCCATGGACACCATTCCTATTGTCCCTACAAAGGATGAAGTTTTTTATTTAGATGACATAGACTTCATAGTTAAGCGGCTTGCAAATGGGAAAGCTAAGGACATTGAAGGCTACCAAGCTGAAATTTTTAAAATTGAAGGGTCTATCCTTATCCCTCATAGACACAAGCTCTTCAATTTAGCAGTCAAGAAGGGTTTCCCCAAACCTTGTACATAAAGACTCATTGTTACTATTTTTAAAAATGAGGATAGAAATATTTTCTCTAATTATAGGACCATTATGATTAGCCTAATTTTAGCCAAGCTTTATGGAATTATTTTGGAAAAGAAGATTACCCTTTCGCTAGAAAATCATGGTAAAAGAGCTAAAGGCCAGGCTAGGTTTAGGAGATATAATTCAACTGTGGACCATCTTGTTACCTTTAGGATCATTGTAGAGGAGTTCCGCAATACTAAAACCAATCTTTTTTGTTGTTTTGTTGACTTTCGAAAATATTTTGACATGGTTCCTAGGAAAAACCTTTGGAATAGGTTGGAAGAGATAAAAGTTCCTCTCGAGTTGATGGTTGTTGTAATAAGGATGTATGAGAACATTATTTCTAAGTTTAAAAAAATTGAGGGTTGGTCGAAAGATATTAACTGTAATATTGGAGTCAAACAAGGTTGTCCCTTGTCCCCTACCCTTTTTGGCATATACATTGACAAGTTAGAAGATTGCTTCAAAAAAAAAGGTTGTGTCAGCCCTACTCTCACTAGTATAGTCATCAATCTTCTTCTTTATGCTGATGATATAATTCTTATGGCAAGGAGTCCCCATGATATTGAAAACCAACTAAGAATCCTCAAGGATTTTTTCTCCAATATGAGTATGACTGTTAATGCTGATAAGACTAAGGTAATGATTATTAAATCGAATAAGATCACTTATGATACCTTCATATATGACAACAACAACAACTTGGAGGAAGTGACTTCATACAAATATCTTGGAATTGATTTTCACCACAAGCTCAAATGGATTTATAACATTGATAAAATGATTATTGAGGGATGGAAACCTTATTATGGGCTTGAAAACAATTGTAAATCGGTCGATCTTTAGATTTGGGATAAGAATAAACTCCTCTTTGAGACTCTTGTTACACTTGGTATTCTTTATGAATGTGAAGTATGGGGTTGTAGTATCTCTCGTGAATCCTGGAGAAAGATAGAGCAAATACACAAGAATTTAATAACCTATAATCTCAAAATTAAAGGAAATATGCCATATCACGTCCTCCTCTTCGAAACAAGCCTCTCCCCCATTGAGACCATGGCCACTATGACTAGATACCTAATGTATAAGAACAAGTTAAACAACATGGAAGACAAGAGGCTTCCTAAAATTGCTTCAAAATCAAGTCGTAACCACCATCGACTTAAGAAAGGATGGCATAAAGATGTCCATTCTTGGCTAAACTATTGGGGAATCATGGAAGACACCATTTTGAAGAATAAAGATACTATTAAAAATATCATCAAATCAAAATTTAAGGAGAAAATGTGGTGTTATATAGAGTTATAGGGGAAAGAAAATTAAGGTATTATAAGGATTTAATCAACCCTAATCTAGAAGATCAAAATTATCTATCTATTTTGAAAAGTGTAAAGAAAAAAATAAGCATTGCTAAGATAAGAATAAATTATCACGAGCTCTGTACTTAAACTGGGCATTGGTCAATTCCTAAAACGCCATGGGATGAAAAAGTGTGTCACCTATACCTAGATTAGATCTCATTTTCAAAATATTTGTCACACTACCAACCTTCCTAACCTCTTAACTCAACAAAACTATGGTCATCTTGGAAAGCTTCTCTTAATGCTTTTCGAGCATAGAAGCAAAATTCTAAAGAATCACAAGTAATCACTATCATCATCATCATCATAAATTTTATTTAATATTTTATTTATTTGTTTTTGTTTTTTTAATTTTTAAATATTTGTATTTCTATTTTTTTAATTTTTTATTTTTTATTTT
>JZKD02S2229988.1:288308-305345 GCA_000966675.3 Picea glauca
TGCCAGTCAAATTGCTGGGTGGAGGGGGGTCTCTTGTCCCACAAACAAGGGGGTCTCATACACCAATTTGGTGTGGCTTGGTCGTGACCTTAAAAATAGATTATTATTATTATTATTATCATAATATTAATATGCGTTAGGTTATACATTACAGTATTTATAAAGTTTTGAGGAACTTATGATTATATTAGGAAATAATATTAAATTAGTTATATTATATATAATTAGTTTATTATATAATATATCATATTAATGACGAATAATTTCTTTGATTAAGATAAAGTTTATATTTTTTAATACAATTTGAAATTTTGACATCATTTCTCACCCATGTTAGACTTAGGTAGATATGGAAATTGATTTACGGCCTCTTCATGGTCATACATCCCCCTTTCCATCATATGTTTAAGTGGAAATTGATTTACGGCCTCTTCATGGTCATACATCCCCCTTTCCACCATATGTTTAAGTGGTAGCATAAAGTAGATAGCAGAGAACGCCTTTTTAACCTCTTTAACCTTTAAGTGGTAAATAGTAGATAACATAAAGTAGATAGCAAAGATGATAGAATTAGGTGGCCCTTCGGGCTGGAGGGACTAATAGTAATCAATTTTTCATTGTTGAATTAGTTTCTCACGGAAACCAAGTTATTTAATTAAAGTTTTAAGATTTTCATCTAAATTTACAAGTTGCATTTGGTTTTTAGGCCTAAGTTTTAGATTTGATGCCTTATTTGGCCTCTTCCTGAGGCACAATCTCACCATATCTTAGCCTAAAACCACTTCCAAGTACATATTTGACGAGTAATGTTTGCAAAGTCAAGTAATGCTAGAACTAAGTCTAGCATTACTTAGTGGCATTAAATGTTAAACTTTTTTTCAATCTTAAAGATTTCTCCAATGTTTATTGGAATTCCCTCAACATGCCACCAGGTGGCATGTTTCATGTGTCCGGCTTCTAGCATGTTGCCCATGTGTTGCACGCCCAAGATGAAAACATCCTTATCATTTCACCATTCTCTTCTTACCTCTTATTCATTGTTACCTCGTATTCATTGCAACCAAGGTCGTATTCTTTTGCAACCAAGGTTGTATTCTCTTCAATTAGGTCATATTCTTTGCAACCAGGCAAATATCCACGTTGTATTCTCTGCAATTTTCCCTACAATTTAATGCAATTTTTCATACAATAGTTAATGTTAAAATGCATAAATTAGTTAGTTAAGCCTGAAACATATGTTAACAATGAACATACCAGCATATATGCAGGTAGTATTCTCTACAACAAGGTAGTATTTTTTGCAACCAGAAGGTGGAGTTCCACAAAGTTAAGGCCCTATGTACGTGCAATTTTTCTATATTAAACAAAACCCACTCATAAATAATGCAAATATTTGAAGTACCTTATATAGCTTGGTTGTTTGATGTCTCTATGCTAGTATCTGCACGAGATGGAGATCTATGATCACTTTCAGCACCTTCCAAGAAAGTATTTGCATTAGGTTCTAGTGTAGTCATTGCTTTGCTTCATATTCTAGATTCCCATTGATCAGGTGGCTTCAGAGCTAAGAGAGACACTGTCAGCAAAATAATCCCCGAAACATTGATTTATACAACATAAAATATCAGCGACAAATCGAATGCATAATCACAAAAACTATCTATAACATTTTTAACTAATGTTTCAATCCCTTCATTTAACACAGTTGTTAGATAAATGATCAAGTCTACTAAACTCTAGCTTCTTGATGAAATCAACTACTACATAATTAAAATCATACATTCTAATTGAGCCCATATTTTTTTTTAAATATGCATTCACGTTTACATCTCACAAATAGCATCATTGCTTGCATGGAGAGGCCCCATCATTTTTGCTCATTGCTTTGCATCATTTTTTCTCATCGCTTCGCATGGACAGACCTCATCATCTTTTCTCGAGCTCGTTTAAAGGTTAAATCAGATTTAAAAAAATGCAACTCTAGCACTGCATCGCCACTGAAGCTTATTGATTTATATTAAGTGGAAGCAGAGCCATCACAGACACAGTCATTGTTCGTTCGGTACGATGTAGGCATATGAAATGAGGAAGCAATGACTAACCAATAGATCACTTCCTGGGCCTGAACAAACTATATATCTATATATAACTTTGTTTGTATTATAGATTTATATAGATAATAACCTGCCTGAGTCTCATATACCTTTTTTATGCATATATTTTTCCTCTCATTTCATCCCCACAGTGACTTCTAGCTCCAAATGGTTTACTGCTCCCTTGATCTGATTCCTTCTCTTAGGGAAATTGTAGGATTTATGTCCAAATCCTCCACATTCGAAACACTTCATTCCGGAGTTGGTAGGCCCGGTATTTTGTTGTGGTTTGTATTCTCTTCTCGATTCAGGTTGCGGTTCTATATTCAAGTCAAACAAGCGCTAGAAACCCTCATTCATAGCACATAAGACAAAACTATAGTGAGAAAGGAGTTGATCCTATTATTTATTAAGCTATTACCTACCTATAGTATGATGGCTAAGTGTTCAGGACAGGACCCTTACAGAATAGCTTGAAGGTCACACCCTATCCTTTCCCTTTCGCTTATGATTTACCGGTCTTGGATTTAGGCATATCCATGCACCTGCCTGAATGAAATTGTCGACTGCTTGCAGTAGAAAATCCTGGTAACTGTCCAAGCTCATAAGTGGCCTTCAATTTGGTAGAAAGTATTTAATGTATGTGCCACACACAAACAACGCATTGTTGATGATGTCTGACGCTTGTTCATCTCCAACGACATTTTCCAATGTCGTTTGGTAATTATTGAAGTAGTGCACTTGCTTCCATAAAGGCAATGCAGCCTGCAAAGAACCCATGAGGCCGAAGACAACAACTCTCCACATAATTTGTAAAAAATGGTTGATTAACATGTATCTTCTTGCAGGTCACACCCTATCCTTTCCCTTTCACTTATGATTTACCAGTCTTGGCTTTACCAGTTCAAGTTGGAGTACATGATGTTGATTGAATATAACTAGCAAGCAACATCTCACCCTAGTTTAGGTAGGAAAAGCAGTTAGCTCTTTCGCCTGTGAGACACTCGTTGTATGAGAGATATTGATTATTTAACGGGTGGAACATGATTTCTGGAGTATGTGCATGCATGATATGTGGATGTTTTTTTGATAAATGGTGTCAAAAATATAGGGCTTGAGGTGAACTTTGATTATATTATATTATTATTTTCTATAGTTTTCTCCAACTTAGTTGCTAGGAATATCAATCTCTTCTCTAACGATAGCCTAGAACCTTGTGCATTTCCCAATCCATCGTGTCTAACAAAAGACATTAATTTCCACATTTCTCCTATTTACTTGATAATATTAAGATGAATTGCTTGTCTATAAAACATAACTTAGATCACATATAGCTTTTCATATCCGTAAAATTGTCTTTTGCTCCGTTTGGCTTATGGGATCCTCCTCCGAGGGGAAAATTGTGCACTGCTTTATTTGTTTTTAAGCCTGCAATTTATTATTCAACGACTACTATGAAAAGTGACAACACTTACTCATTGGGATCTTCAGACTTAAAAGAGCCTAACCGAGAATCCATTGATGACAATTGAAATGAAAAAAATAATCACTTATACATCAGTAGAAAGATGAATACTCCATCGCATGAAGAAGCTCAGAAACTCTAGTCTTCAATAATTTCTCTTGACATCTCTATCACAATTCCACCATTATTTTTGGGCATAAGAGGCAGTGTTGTGAAGTCCACTGACCTTTCTAACACCAACATCATTTTTACCCATGGCATTTCTCATTAGCATGTAGCACGAGAATGATTAATAGGTAATAGAAATATTGAAATAATATTCTCAAAATGTTGTCAATTCTCGAACAATAGCAACATTTTTGTTAGCACGTTGGGATGCAACCATGAAAATCCTAAAACTGGTTTCATAAGTAGAAGCAATAGCTACAACCATTGTTGTTCTAACACTCGAACCAATAACAAATCACTCTCTTTTGTCCTAGATTTCATATTCATTTTTCGTTTTCATCTGGTCTTTGCTTTATATATACTATGCATCTGCGAGGCATGATCTTACTTACGATTCACCTGTTTTGAGAAGGTATCCGCACAGGTTTCACCGCCATCAGTTGATCCAATGACTTTTGACTAAACAAAAGCACCATTTTATGCTAGGTGAACCAACTATTTACATGGTCTATTTATTATATCAAAAGTTGCATATCTAATATATTTATTTTTTTATATTCACTCCCACATTTGGATATGTCCTAAGTGCATTTATAGAAGCAAGTGTGGGCTGCTATCTATTTTAAATAGTTAAAATATTTATACCAAAAAATAGATTAAAGTATAATAAATAATATTTATAAAAAATTAGATCTAAAATTAACAAGAATAATTATGAAAGGGAAGCAATATAATTTTACTAGAAAGATCATCTCAGTTCTTGTTATTTGGAGGTTTTAATGGTTTTAACGAATAGATCGAACAAACAACATCATTAATATTTGGATAGCCATGTGAGGAATTTTGTTTTTTTTGGGCTTCCTATAAACTTATGATAATCAATGAGATTGGGAGGAGACATAGACATCATCACGTGTTGGTGTTTTAATGGCAATGTAATGGATGTCAAGAGAAATTGGTAAGAATACATCAATCTTTGTAGAATTAACTTTTGATTAACTATGTAATCATGACTTGATAGCGACTATGTTAGTTATGATCTTGATCCTATCTCTGAAGCAACTGATTTGGATCTTCCAGCATAAACACTAGTATTAGATATGATGTGAGCAAATTACACTATTGATTACACAGCTGATTTGGTAACAACATCGAACAACTTGTTGTCTAATCTCTTTAAGCTCATCTTGCATTCTCTTGTCATGTCTACCAATGTGCATAAGCAACGAGAACTTGGAATGAACCCTACCCGAACTCAAAAGATCCACCATTGTGTTCTAATAAATTCGTTAAGACCATCATGCATAAATATTCATGCTCAAGCTTGCAAGGAATCTGAATGCCACTTCCTTGTTGGAACTATGTTATTCAACAATAGTTTCAGATATTGTCTTTTTCATTTATATATATTGTCTTTTTCATTTATATATATAGTATTGTTGTAATATTAATATGACTAATGGATTTGAACTCTTCCAAGACATTAATAGTATATGTTTATTTTGCAGGGATTATGGAAGTTGTTGCATAAGAAATTGATGAGGCAACACACTGCATAGGTTGCTCTCAATTCTAAGTGATTAAATGTAGAGCGAGTTTGAGATACGTCTAGAAACAATATTTCTTATGTTTGATGACTCTGCTAGATGAAACAAATTGATTGAATGTAGAGCAATTTCGAGATAAGTATACGTCTAGAAGCAATATTTCTTATGTTTGATGACTCAACTAGATGAAACAAATTTCAGTGCAGTTCTAGTGATTGGATGATTGGATTTAATATATTAAATGAAATACTTTTTATCTTTAACAATTACAATTAAAGTTCTTCCAAGTAATAGATTGACACTGGACAGATTAAGACTATGTCGAGCAGAATACGATAGATGTTGAGCAGAATACGGTAGATGTTGATTAGCATTTAAAAAATACACAAGACACAAGATACAGACCACACACTGATCATCACAAAATAACACCATCATCACACCATTCTCAGTACACAAATACTATTAACAAGACTATCCCTTCATTCTTCGTTATATCAACTTTTACTCCATCAGAAAGAGAACAAAACACACTTAAAACTAAAATACTACAAAACACACTTAAAACTGAAATACTACAAAACATACTTAAAACTGAAATACTAAACTTTATATCAATAAAGGCAAAAGTTGTCATGAAGTTAAAAGAATACTGCTACCTAAATAATATCAAGCTAAGTAACAAACAACAAGCTCCTCTGCCTTCTAGGCAGGGACTTGTTGCTCCACAACCTCACTTGTTTTTAAATAAAGTTAAAAGAGTGGGCAACTTCCTTGCATGACATCATTTTTCACATGTTACATACGACCCCCTTTCCATCATACGTTTAAGTGGTAGCATAAAGTAGATAGCGGACAACCCCTTTTTAAACTTTAATACTTCATGTTTGGTGTTTACCACTTTAATATATCTCGTGCATTGAGGGTGGTTATTTCTAAGTCGATCATGATATGCTGATGTTATTTTTAGCAAGGCTACATGGTAGCAAATACCTGTCAAAGTCTTATTACATGAAAACAATGTAATAGAGTAATATATTGTTAATGGTATGCACAATTACATGCATACAAATAAAGTTAAAATGTTATTTAAATGAATTTGTAGTAAGGATATGAAATTTGCAGATTATTTGATATTCTGTATTGAATATTGAATAAGTGTGGATATGAAAATATTATCTATAAGGATATTTTAATATGTTTCACTTATATCGTTAACATACAGAGTGTAAGAGAGTAATATATTGTTAATGGTATGTACAGTTACATGCATACAAATAAAATGGAAATGTTATTTAAATTAATTTGTAGTAAGGATATGGAATTTGTAGATTATTTGATATTCTGTATTGAATATTGAATAAGTGTGGATATGAAAATATTATCTATAATGATATTTTAATATATTTCACTTATATCTTTAACATAGAGAGTGTAAGAGAGTAATATATTGTTAATGGTATGTATAATTGCATGCATACAAATAAAATGAAAATGTTATTTAAATGAATTTGTAGTAAGGATATGAAATTTGTAGATTATTTGATATTATGTATTGAATATTGAATAAGTGTCGACATGAAAATATTATCTATAAGGATATTCTAATGTATTTCACTTGTATCTTTAACATAGAGAGTCGTATTTTTCCTAATATATTTCACTTATATATGTCTATAAATTAATAAAACTAAGGAAAAAAAAACAGCACCAGGAAGTAACCGCACCAGGAAGTGCAACTACCTCATTTTGACAAGTAAATAAAAATTATTTATAGAAACAAAAGAAAAACAAAAAAACAAAAAAAAAAACACTACCTTTGAATAAGGTCTTCTAGTAGTAAAACTGCCTTATTTTGACAGGTAGATAATGAAAGATACGGTGATTGTGGATATGGGTCAGCAAGATATCCATGTAATTGGTAAAAATTAAAACCCTTATGACTGTATGTGGAGTTGTAGCAATGTACACAAAATGAAAGTGGTTTTGCTCTTGTGGAAAAATGGAAAAATAGAACCTCGTTCAGTTCTGAAGACCGTTTAGCTTATATTCGTGATACCATTAGGAACTACATATGCATGTTACAAACCTGGAACGTCAAAAAAGATGGGTTTGCTTGTTCCATGATGAAGTTCAGATCTTAAATAAGTGACTCAGGTATCCGTGCAGTAAATAAACATCAACCACTTTCCAACGTTAGATTAGCGTAAAAGCATGCATTGGCAAGAAGGGCTATTGGGTATGGAGCCAAAAGTAAGTTTCCCTGTACTGTTTGAGATTAGCATGTTTCTAGTTGTTTCTTATTAACTTTCAAATAGGATCTTGAGTTTGAAACCTCTTTAAACTGAGGGCTGCCTCCATTAACCAGACATTCCAGTGCTTTGTTATGCTTTTAAAGCTATTATTGCTAACGTTAGTTAGCGCAACTATTACTCTTTAATGGAGGCCGCAATGCCACACTTTTCAACCAGGTTCAATGTTGGACGTGATAACTCATGCAAAGTAACATGAAGTTGTATCGTGAGCTAACCATTTATCATGAGAGTAAAATTTTGGAAGAAAATCGAATGAGAAAACAAAGAAGATACATAACCTACCAATCCTTGCATGCTTCACATTGAGCCACTAAGACATCAGGGTTGTACAACATTTCACATTTTCAGTGCCTGCAATAAACAGATAGACAAAAGGAATTTTGTTAAAGACATGTCTCGGAGGTCGGCAAATCGAAACCCGAGAGGCGAAAAAGAAAGTGAAAATTTCACAGCAGATCTCGCTGACTTACACGGCCACCCTATCGAGAGTAAACCCTCTAGTTGCGGTGTTGAATTCAAAGCGGAAGAAATAGTCTTCGGAGCCGATGATGTCCAGTTTGGTGTAGTTCTTGAAAGTATGCACACTGTAGTTTCCCTCAATTGTATCGGTGCTATTCTCGTCGAAATGATCCGAAAGGAAGAGCTCCTTTGCATCGTGGAATTGGCGATGACCTCCTATAGACTCCTCCGGCCGATAATACCACCACACATGGAACTTCACAAGGTTTCCCTGGCCAACGGCTTCTATCTTGCATTTTCACATTCAAAGGCAGCAACATGTGCAAGAGCTGCTTCTTCCACTGCTACATATGCACACATACCATTTTTTTGTAGTGCCTTGGATCCTGTGATTAATAAAATTCATTTTATAACAGAACATTAATATGTAATACAACCCCCCAAAAATTGATCTTAATAGGGATCAATGTTATAGTTAAGGATATCAATTTACCTTTAAATTGGTTTAAAATGGTATGTGAATTAGGATTTGAGAGTTTGGGCCCCGTGACTGAAGTAGGATTCACTACTACCATAATAAGGTCCTTTTCATTTGAGAGTGCCCATACAACTTTCTCTGAGAGTGTCTTTGCCAATGGAGACCACAACTACACAAAGATAGAAGCCATTTGATAATGATTTTTTCTATAATTTAGGACGAATTAGATTTACAGAACTACAAAAGTGAATCGACTTGCCTTCTTTTCCCGAAAGAATTCAAGATTGGTCTATCACTTCTCGTCCATAATTTCTCCATCGCCAAGATTGCCAATTCTCCTCCCGCAAACAATGGCCGACATAGGGAAAGTGAACACCAAACTCTTCACACTCTTTGCGACAACGCAAGCTTCCACCACATTCAATGTGCTATGAACCTCGTAGTCTACGCTATCAGTTTACAACACCCAATAAAACATTATGAAACCCTTCGTTTCCCATAAATTTATCCAAATTCTAAAAAAATGTTCATAAACTAATTTATACAGAATATTCCTGCAATCCATCGAGATGATCACAGGGCGCAGGGACGTGCAAAACTCCAAATAAGCCATTGATGTTGCCAAAAACGTTGTGATAGTCCAAGATATCGGCTTGGCATATCTCCATCTTCCCCGATAACGCTTCTTCGGACTCCATCATATTCATGCTATCTGAAAAAGCTTATTGAAGTGACAGAGCATTGAGCATTGAATTATGTACAACAGGAGGAGGATACTGACAAGGGATCTGATCTGCAGTGCATCGACTGCAGTTACATGACATGTCAAGATGCCTGTTGAGCTAGAAAATTGATGTAGTAGACCATATGTTTTCATTTATTAACCACCATCGGCTCGGCAATAAGAGGTTCGTTTCAATAGAGAATGGGATCTTGCCAAAAACGATCTTAAATAATTGAAACAAATAAAAAAAATCCATTACTAAAGTATGACATTAGAAAACCATACAAATTTTTGGTCAAATGACTGGATTAATATATAGTCAAGGGTGAATTCATCGCTATATATCAGCCTATCGGTAGGTATAATAAAGGGGGTGGCCCATATATTTAAACTATATTGTTTAACTTACCTCTTTAAAACATGTTTTCACCATAGTAATGAGTGGCCTCTTTATCACAACTGTTTAGTACACCTTATATATAGTTAAAAGTGCAAAGGGTTGGTCCATGATATATCATGACTTTTACTTTATTTCTTCACCCTGGTTATGTTGTAAAATGGGTGTTCTCTTTTAAAATTCTTCATTCATATATGTTCAATTTTTTTTTACTTAAATATTATAAATCAAAGTTATAATGAGAATATTAAGTATGAGTGTTACTCCAACTATGAATAACAACAACATCATCTGAAGCCACTAATTTTTAATATGAAAGTTTCAATAACCAAGATATGTTACCATTAAATTGTTGATTCAATATGTATCATCTCATGCACAACCTTGATAAATAAAGATAAGAGTATCCACAATTATAAAGATGCCCAACCATGATGCATCTTAAGCTCATCATTATCACTATAAGTTATCTCGAAAAAATGTATCATGTGATGAGGATCACAATTTACTGCTCATGTGCATATGATGGACAACATTTGGCTCCTAGTTGGGGATATGTACTTTTAGGAGAAGAGTGTGTGAGAATATCATAATCTCCAATTTGTACATATGAGATAACTCCTTCAAGAAAATGGAATGTGGATGGATGTTCTACATCTCATCACATCCAACTTATTACAGCAAAATTGGTTTCAAAAAAATGAACCAACAATGTCAAAGTACATGAGAAATGTTCATAATAGAAAGATCATTCCTCCTAATGCTCTTCAAGAGCTTAGTTTCCTACTACTACTCTACGTGGGAAAAATACAAAGGTTAGGTGTAAGCATACGAACAATGAATCTATCCTAGCTCTTTGTTTACATACATTGTTCTTCCTCTATGTTTGGTAATGAACCAAAAGAGGGAAACATAAAAAATTTAATATTCATGAACTACAATGATGAAATCTGAAATGTCATAATAGAGGAGCCAATACATTATGCTCATGCCCAAGATGGCATGCACCTTTACAATTTTCTTCTATCCAAAGCTCGATAGTGTTGAAATGCATTTATTGAGGATATGATACAACATGCTACCCAAAATTTACAATATCCCCTTCACATTTGTTCACTTCATGAAGAGGAAGCCAATACTCTATGAAATTCAAGAGAAATTATAAAAGTGATGAAATTTCCTCTTTACCTAGTTTTGCATACCAATCAAAGATTTCACCCTCAAGAAGATCCAAGGACATCACAAACATTTTTATTTTAACATCATCATAAATGATTCATTTTAATTTTAACAACATCATAAATGATATCAAATCTCGAAATAGTATCAATGAATGATGTGACATGTAATTGAGGTGAATCTTTAAACCCATGGAATTTTGGTATGTTATCTCTCAACTCTTAATAACCATTTGAATATCCAATATCTTTGAAAAATACAAAGGATCAAGTAAATCCTCTAACAACCATTCCATTTCAATATCCTCAAGTAAAAATTCTTGACATATGATATGTGCAACAAAGATTCTGGAAGATTATGTTTTCATGTCTTGAAGCATGTGTGGGCAATTAGCCACAGAAAACTGAGAAATTGTATCATGTGCACAACAATCTATGTAGAGGATAAAGAACATGGATAGAGGGCATATGTGGATAAATTCCCAGGGAAAAACAGAAATCATTTGGTTGTGGCCATGCAGTTGTGTGATATTTTGTGTTGTAATGTCCCCAAGGCCGAGCCCAGTTGTAAATCTGATATATGAAATGAATTGTAAATATGTGTTATAGGCTAGTGAGCCAAGTTTTGTATAAGCCGGTAGGCTTATGTGATTGTTAGGCCAGAGAGCCTAAGGGTAGGAGGCCAAGGGCTTGATTTAGTACATGTATGTATGCAGCACTTTAATAAAATATAAACACTACCAGGTGCAGACCGACCATGATGAATGAGTGAAAGGGGACTGAGCATCCACAGAGTGGGCAAGGAATTAGGGGCTGGAAAGTGGGAAAGGGGATAAGTGTTGAGCCTAGGGGCTAAGCCTAGGGGGTTTAAGCCTGGGAATAATATTTTAATATTATCCCAAAAGAACATGTGCATTATATGTTTTATCCTAAGTCCTTTTGGAAGGACACGTGATTTCCCAAATGGTAGGAGGAATGCGTGTTGGTGGAACGTATGCAGTTCCATGGGTGACAAGTGTCAACCCTGGTGCATGTGAATAAATGACCAGGGCGAGCCATGAGAAGGGTTCCTCCTCATCCATTCGACCATGTACTGTCCTGAGCATGAACCGTGCGAGCCTGTATGGAAGAGACCCTCGTGCAATTCTGAAAATGGGGAAAAAGCCTGTGTTTGTTCTGAAAAAATCCAGTACACCTCTGTTTGGAGCCGTGAAGTCTGTGTCTAGCTCTGATAAAACCCGTGTGTGCACTCCTTGAACGACGGGGCAGAGTCTTTGTTTGTTCAGGAAAGATGGTACACCCTTTGAACTAAGAGCCGCAGTGATGGTCCATAGAGAACCTGTGTCAAATTTGGAAAGTCGATGCATCCTTTGTCTGACAGAGCGAGCCTATGCGTGGAGTCCTTGTCCTGAAGTAGTGACCGTGAGACCATCCTGTGATTGTTGAACCAGTTTGGGGAAGCCTATGTCTGTTTTCCTCGTGGGTTGTTGTGGCCACGCAGTACTGGACTGCGTGTGGCTTGTTGTCCTGTGAGCGACTCCCTCTAGGTGAGAGAGTGCGCAGAGGAAGGAGAGAACTCCTGGAAGGAACCCTGTAACTGCCACAGGTCTCAGAGACTTTTGGTTCGGTCTGTTCCTGTAACCCAAGGCAAGGGAGATTGGTAGCCGAAGGATTGTCCAGGTGACAGAAAAGGTGGATTCTCCTGGGGTGGAACAGGCATGTGGGGAATGAGGGTCTGTGGGCAATGAGCGTGGGATATTCCTAGGAGAGAATCCCTTCCTTGTGGTTGTGTGTGTTGTTTTCCCTGTAACCTCAGCCTCAGCCTAGATTTCTTTGCCTTGAGGTGGAGCTTAGTACCAGCTTGGGGGTGACCCAATGCTGAGTTGATGAGCAGTGCGGTCTAAGGCTGGGAGGTTCATGGAAGGCCTGCATTTGGTTGGTGGATTTCACCATTGTTAAAAGATAAGTATCTAACTATGTTTTTATCACATTTTGCATGATTCTACTGTATATGTTATCATGATTTCCGTTGTGTATAGGAGTTAATATGGAATGCTATGGACTGTTAATTATAGCAGTAATAATATGTTTTACTCTGAGTTAAATGTGTTTAATTGTTTAAATGCATGTGGATTTTATAATTCCAGTATGAGTTTTGTAAAAGGTGTGTACAGATTGGTAACAGAGAGCGATAAAATCCTTGGCAATAAAAAGGTGTGCTAGAAATTGGTATCAGAGCCAAGGTTTCGACACTGAGCCTAGATGGGCCAGTGGAGCGGTCTTTGGACCGAGAATGCGAGGGGAAATTGGGTCTGGAAGGCCAAATTTCGAACCCTGGTTGTTCTGAACTGTCAAGTAGTTTCTTGACCATGCTTACGAGCTCAGGAGGTATAGCGGTGCTATGAAACCGTATCCAGTGTCGTATAAGTCCACGGGGAGAGAGGACTCCATGCAAGAAGTGTTGGTGCCTTAGGATCTGTTCGGGAGGGAAGGTGAGCCCTCGTGACCATCGGATATGGAAAAATGTGCGCAGGGATTAAAATTCCTTTTGAAATGGCACAGGAGTGTGGAAATCGCGATACGTGAAATCTTGAATTAGTTGGGACAGTACGAGCCATTAGATCTCGACCGGAAAACCTGACATCCATTGGATCTTTCAGGAGATATCCGAGGGTTAAAAAAAAAAAACCAGTGAATAAAGGTGAAAGCCTCGAAATAGATCTAGACCGCCCGAATGACGAAGGCCACGTGTCGTGAGATTTCCCATTTCAGTAAATCGGGAATCGCGATATCAGGAGTCCTAGCAACAAGGGATCGGGAATTTCTAGGGTGGAAACCCTGGAGCAGTCGTGGATCATACGATGTGAAAAGGCCACGTGTCGAGTGATTACCCATTTCGGGAAATCAAGGATCATGAATTCGGGAGTTTCGTTGACAAGAAATCAGACTCTCGTCATGATAAATCCCAACCCATAATGTTGAGATGTTAGCATGTGGCTAAGTCCTGATGAATGGACGAGATTCCTTCAGGGAATCTCCGGGTCTGTAACGACCGTCCGATGTGAGGAAGAGATGCCGACTTAAATTGGGGGTTCGGGAGTTCAAACCTTGGGAAAAGGAGGAGAGCTAGTCCTCAAAGTTTGGAAAGGGTAAAGTCTTGTAGCGCTCGGAAGTTGGTGCCCCAGGTCATAGCTAGAGGTCACGATGGTGGAAGTTAAAGGAAGATCTAGCACGTGCTAGTCTCTTGTTTCTGATTTATGGGATAGAGAGAGTCGAGGGTGACTCATATCTAAACACCCGGTACGTGAAGTCCCGAAACGCCTTCTGGATAGGCGCATGGTCATAGTCAGTGGCCATATGGGAGAAACTTGTGCCACCGTTAGTTCTCGCAGCAGAGTTTTCGCGCAAGGCTTGTGGTTTTGTTGCATGTAGGTTCTAGTAGGAACTGAAGAGATGCTCCAGGTCAGAGAGTTGAAGTCCCATTGACTAGGAGTTCAGCAGACCCCGTTGAGGTAGCAGGTATGATTGGGGGAGAAATCAACATTTTGGGAGATGGGAGGTGAGAAGAGGTGAACACCTTCGAAACCCAAAATCCTGAAACGCCGGAAGGATCCTCCGAAACGTACCACTATGGTAGAGGGCGACAGCTGTGCTGTGGACCCGTAGGGTAGAGTAAGTCAGAATTTCGGAAGTCGGGGTTTGGAAAAGAAAGAAATTTTGAAAGCCTCATGGGTCGAAACCCCAAAACCTGAAATCTCAAAATCCCGAAGTGCCAAAAACTTGAAATCTCGGGGTACTAAAACCCCGAAGGCCTAAAAGTCCCGAAATGACGAGAAAATGGAAGTTTCGAAAACCCAAAATTGCAGAGCCAAACAAGAGCTCAGAAAACTTATTTGAATCGAATGTATTTTGTTTTGTTCGTACTGGATTGTTCCTGAAGTTTTAATGGCCTGACAGATTTCAAATTTAATTGCATAGTGCATGTGCAGAGTTCAACGGAGCTCAGGATTCCAGTTAACCAACACCGAGTATGGAATGGGAAAAGGTGATGATTGCCTCCGAAACAGGAGACGAACAGGAAGGAAAGGATGTCAATATGGAAGTGGAAGGATCGAACTCCAATGGGCATGGAAAAGAGAAGGATAAGGAAGGACACATAATGAAAATCATTGAAGGATTGCAAAGAGAGGCCAAGGCTCACCGAGTTGAAATTCGGAAGCTCATGAAAGTCAGGGATCGGCAGGGTGAATTAAACCTAAAAAATTTTAAAATCCTGGAAAGAATAGAGAAGAAACTCGAGAAGGGAAGAGACTCAAGTACGACGGAGAGTCGCAGAACCCATGAAAGAAGAAGAAGGTCGAGGAGCGGTAGCTGACATCTTAGTCGCTCCCAAAGACATTCTGACAGGAAGACACACAGTAGTTTAAGCCCATCCCCTACCAAAAAACATCAAAAATCTGGAAAGGAGGAATTGAAAGGAGAAATGAACAATATTAAGCCTCCAACATTCGATGGAGAACATAAGAAGGAGGAAGATGCCGAGACATGGTTGCTTGGCATGAAGAAATAATTCCAACTACAGAATTATTATGCTCATGTAGAAGGTAGAATTGCAATGTACCAACTGAAAGGAAAAGCATCCATGTGGTGGGATCAGTTTGTGTAGGTGCGGCAAATCAGAGAGAAAGAGGTCACGTGGAAGGATTTTAAGAGGTATTTCAAGAAGAAATACCTGACTAAAAGATACTATGACAGAAACATGAAGGAGTTCTTCAAACTCAAGCTAGGCAGCATGACCATTGATGAGTATGAACGAACTTTTCTGGAACTACTGAAGTATGTTCCATTCATCAAAGAAGAGGTTGTTAAAATTTAGAGGTATCTGAGTGGACTGCCACCTTCCATGAGTGACAAGATTCAAAATGATGATCCTAATACCATGGAAGAGACCATAAGAAAAGCGAAATGCTTATATGAACAACAAGGAGAAAGGCCTATCCTTCGGAAGGTCTGGAATGATCGGAGGAAGTTTAATAAGGAACAGAGGTAGAAGGGAAACAAGCCTTCCTTTTTTAGAAACAGTCCTTAGGGACAGTCATATTTTAGAGAACCTAGGAAAGTTGAAGAGAGTGAGAAGATTCCAAGGCCTCCACCTATAGAGTGTTGGGGCTGTAAAGGGAATCATAGGTACAGATACTGCCCCCACAGAAAAGACAAAGCAAGAACTGTCCATACTGTTCAACAAGCTAAAACAGTGGAGGATATGGGAAGCAGAATGTCAAGGATCTACACGGCCCTGGACAACAAACAAGAAGAATTTCAATCGCACATGATTGAAGTGGAAGGTATGATCAACAACCGACCACTTGTTATTTAAATGACTCAGGGGATAGCCATAGTTATGTAGATCCTAGAGTGGTGGAAATTTTTCATCTAACGAGAAGCAAACATGAGAAGTCTTGGTTAGTGCAGTTAGCCACAAGGACCAAGAGGAAGGTCACTGAATTGGTTAAGTCCTGTTCAGTGGACATGAAAGGAATGAGCACTAAGGCTGAATTGAACATTCTTCCTTTAGGCTCATACAATTTCTTAATTGGGATGGACTGGTTGGACCAACACCATGCCCTTCTGGATTGCCATAACAAGAGATTTACATGTCTGGACAAAGAGGGAAATTAGGTAACAATCCAAGGAATTCCCAGAGCCGTGGCTGTTAGAGAAACCTCAGCCATGCAGCTGAAGAAATGTTATCGAAAAGGCTGTCAATTATTTGCATCTCGAGTGGAAGAAGCATTCCAAAATGTAGTCTCGAATTTGGAAGACCACAAGGTACTCAAAGAATTTAAGGATGTATTTCAAGAGGTGCCTGGACTAACTCCGAAGAGGGACATCAATTTTTCTATAAATTTGATGCCTGGAGCAGCTCCAATTTCAAAGGATCCTTATAGAATGAGTACACCAGAGCTGAAAGAGTTGCAATTGCAGCTCGAAGAGCTACTAAAGAAAGGTTACATTCGCCCCAGTGTGTCACCGTGGGGAGCCCCAGTCCTATTTGTGAAGAAGAAAGATGGGGCATTGAGGTTGTGCATTGACTTTTGACAGTTGAATAAGGTCACTGTCAAGAACAAGTATCCTCTGCCAAGGATTGATGATCTTTTTGATCAGTTGAAGGATGCGAAAATATTTTCAAAAATAGATCTCCGATATGGATAT
>JZKD02S2229988.1:305395-329722 GCA_000966675.3 Picea glauca
TTGGATTGTCCAACGCGTTGTTGTTTTCATGTACTTAATGAATGGAGTGTTCAGAAATTATTTGGACAAGTTTGTCATAGTCTTCCTGGACAATATCTTGGTGTATTCCAAGACAGAGGAATAACGCAAACAACACCTTAGAATGGTGTTGCAGGTGTTGAGAGAAGACCAACTGTATGCAAAACTGATCAAGTGCTATTTTTACCAAAGGAAGATACATTACTTGGGACACATTATATCTGAAGAAGGGATCGTTGTGGATCCTGAGAAGGTACAGGCCATTCGAGAATGGCCAGTGCCAAGGAATGTGGTGGAAGTTAGATCATTTATGGGTCTGGTGGGCTATTATAGGAGGTTCATAGCCGAATTCTCGAAGATAGCTCATTCTATCACTTCCTTGCAAAGGAAGGAGAAGAAGTTTCAGTGGACTGAAGAATGTGAGAGCATCTTCCAACGATTGAAGCAGCTACTAACCAGTGCTCCAATCCTGAAGATTGCAGATCCAAACAAGGATTATGTAGTGTGCACAGATGCATGTAAGGAGGGGCTGGGAGGAGTTCTCATCCAAGAAGGATTTGTAGTTTGTTATGAATCCTGAAAGTTGAAGGAGCATGAGAAGAATTATGCCACTCACGATTTAGAGCTGGCAGCAATTGTCCACGCATTGAGGAAATGGAGACATTACCTCATGGGAAAGAGATTTGAATTAAGAACAGACCACAACAGTCTGAAATATTTATTTGATCAGCCGACCTTAAATTCCAGGCAAATTAGATGGCTGGAGTTTCTGTGCGAATATGACTTTGATATCAAGCATATCAAAGGGAAAGAAAATAAAGTGGTCGATGCACTCAGCAGAAAGGTGCACGAATTACATGCTACAACCATTAGCATGTACATAACTGAGATTAAAGATAGAATTTTTGAAGTTGCCAATGCTGATTTGTAGTACAGAGGTCTAGTAGCAAAGCTACAGCAGCGTGAGAGACCACAAACCAAGGAAAGTTACACCTTGGGAACTGATGGTTTACTTCTATATAAAAACAGAGTGTATGTACCCAATGTCTGAGAATTGAAGTTGGAAATTCTAAAGGAGATGCATAACGTGACTTATGCTGGACATCCTAGATATCAGAAGACTGTGGCAGCAGTCAAAAGACATTACTTTTGGCCGGGTTTGAAGAAAAAAATCACTGAATACATCACCAGATGTATGGAGTGCCAAAAGGTTAAGGCTGATCATAGGCACCCAGCAGGGTTGTTGTAGCCTTTACCTATTCCTAAGTGGAAATGGGACATGGTAACAATGGATTTTATCACAGAATTGCCTAGAACAAGCAAGCAGCATGATTCAATCATGGTGGTGGTGGACAAGCTTACTAAATCTGCCCATTTTATTCCACTGAAAACCACCCACAGGGTAGCAGATGTTGCTAATATCTTCTTAAAAGAAGTTGCACGCTTGCATGGAATTCCTAAGACAATTGTGTCTGATAGGGACCCAAAATTCTCTTCGAATTTCTGGAAAGGACTGTTCAAAGGATTTGGAATGAATCTGAACTTTAGTATAGCATATCATCCCGAGTCTGATGGACAGACAGAGAGAGTAAACAGAGTAATAGAAGACATGCTGAGAATGTATGTGATGGATAAACCATCAAGGTGGGAAGACTACCTGCATTTGGTAGAATTCGCCTACAATAATGGGTATCATGCATCTATGAAGATGAGCCCATTCGAAGCGCTTTATGGAAGAAAGTGAAACACTCCAGTGAGCTGGGATAATCTAGCTGACAGAGTAGTAGCTGGACCTAAGCTACTCAAAGAGATGGAATACCAAATGATAAGAATTAAACATAATCTAAAAGTTGTCCAGGATAGGCAGAAAAGTTATGCTGACAGTAACAGAACCCATAGAGAATTCAAAGTGGGTGACCATGTTTTCCTGAAAGTGAAAACTAACAGGAGTTCCATGAAACTGGGAAGTTGCGCTAAGTTGGCAGCAAGATTTTGTGGGCCATTTGAAATCCTGGAAAGGATTGGGCCGGTTGCATACATGCTTGCATTACCTGCATCTATGATTGTACATAATGTGTTTCATGTTTCATTGCTTAAGAAATATGTACCTGATGCTAATCATGTTATCGATTGGAATGTGATTCAAGTGGAACCAGAAGGTGTCCTGCAAGTGCATCCTGGACGCATATTGGACAGAAAAAGAAAACAGCTCCGGAATCGAGCTATAGATCTTGTAAAGGTCCAGTGGACCTAGTACGGTCCTGAGGATGTGACATGCGAGCATGAAGAAGTTATGCAGGCAGAGTACCCACATCTTTTTGAAAATTTTGAAAGACTTGCAGAGACAGTGTAAGTTGCACTGAGGACAGTGAAAAAAATAAGGGGAGGGGAATTGTAATGTCCCCAAGGCTGAGCCCAGTTGTAAATCTGATATATGAAATGAATTGTAAATATGTGTTATAGGCTAGTGAGACAAGTTTTGTATAAGCAGGTAGGCTTATGTGATTGTTAGGCCAGAGAGCCTAAGGGTAGGAGGCCAAGGGCCTGATTTTGTACCTGTATGTATGCAGCACTTTAATAAAATATAAACACTGCCAGGTGCAGACCGACCACGATGAATGAGTGAAGGGGGACTGAGCATCCACAGAGTGGGAAAGGAATTAGGGGTTGGAAGGTGGGAAAGGGGCTAAGTGTTGAGCCTAGGGGGCTTAAGCCTGGGAATAATATTTTAATATTATCCCAAAAGAACATGTTCATTATATGTTTTATCCTAAGTCCTTTTGGAAGGACACGTGATTTCCCAAATGGTAGGAGGAATGCGTGTTGGTGGAATGCATGCATTTCCATGGGTGACAAGTGTCAACCCTGGTGCATGTGAATAAACGACCAGGGTGAGCCATGAGAAGGGTTCCTCCCCCTCCATTCAACCCTGTACTATCCTGAGCGTGAACTGTGCGAGCCTGTATGGAAGAGACCCTCGTGCAATTTTGAAAACAGGGAAAAATCCTGTGTTTGTTTTGCAAAAATCCAGTACACCTCTGTTCGGAGCAGTGAAGTCTATGTCTATCTCTGAGAAAACCTGTGTGTGCACTCCTTGAACGAGAAGCCTGTGTTGATTTCGGGGTAGAGTCTTTGTTTGTTCAGGAAAGATGGTACACCCTTTGAACTAAGAGCCACAGTGATGGTCCATAGAGAACCTGTGTCAAATTCAGAAAGCCGATGCATCCTTTGTCTGACAGAGCGAGCATGTGCGTGGAGTCCCTGTCCTAAAGTAGTGACCATGAGACCATCCTATGATTTTTGAACCAGTTTGGGGAAGCCTGTGTCTGTTTTCCCCATGGGTTATTGTGGCCACGCAGTACTGGACTGCGTGTGGCTTGTTGGCAGGCAGAAACAAGCAGTTTTTATCCTTTGTAGAGTCAGTTTTTATCTATGTACATATTGCTTGTTCTCCGCTGAAGACCAGCTTCCATTGATGTTCATTAAATTTTTTCGGTTCCCAAATTGAAACAAATAGAGTAGTTGGAGAAAAGGAGAGAGTCTCGACTGCATCGGCTGAAGAGGATACAGAAAGGTGCATGCTCGTATTGTTGTTTCATATTGCATTGTTTTGTATTTCATTTATGGTCTGGATATGTGTTAAGCTAGTTGTGTGCCTTCCTACATGATAAGTTTTCTTGGTTGCATACGTTTATTCCTGCATACTAAGCTAGTGCATGTCCATTGTGTTTGTGTTGCATTGCTACATTTAAACAAACAGAATGGTTGGACAGGACGAAGGAATATTTGGCGGGTAAATAGACCTATTTCTTTTTGTTTTACATGTCTATTTTCAAACCAACTTGCCTTCCTGTCAATTTCATCTTCCGCGTTACTGCCTTAGAAAAAAAAATTTGCTTGGATAGGGAGATGAATTCTTTTGTGCAGCAGCACAGGGTTATGTGGTACAATCTTCTAAAAGGTATACCAAGTGTGCCGAAAAATTAAAGATACAAACCGAGTGCGGGCATATAATATAGAATGCATATATTTTCTTAGTCCTGATGTCCATCTCCAAATGCTTGCATCAGAAAAAGTTGGAGTAGTGAGACAACCATGAGCAGTCAGTCATCCCAAACATCGGCGGACCGACAAGGCCAAAGGTAAATATGCATGCGCTCTTCTCTTACTATGTTTACTAGACAAATTTCCAGGGCTATATATTCATCTATGGCATGGTGAATATGTTGATGACATCTATAGTACATGGTTTGTAGCTCACAAGAAGTATCAACAAGTACGAGTGAGACGTCGAACCTACTACATGTTCCACAAACTAAGAGGTGTCATTGCGAAACTATGGCTCCATAGTTCATCAAAAGTATGCGTGTACTTGTAGCACGCTACCATTCACTTTAGTTTTCATGTTCAAAAAATGTCTTCAGGTCTAGAGTTATGACATCCAAAGTACTTTCAATAGAAGCCTTGAACAACCGCCAAATTGGACAGGTGTTCGTCGGGGACATAATGGTTGTCTATACCACCTACTTGGACAAGGAAAACAAAAGTAGACCCATTATGCATGATGATATGACATACAAGAATGCCATGATGATAGTCACACTGATTGTTCCTCCACAACTTGTCCAAAAACATGCAGAAAAGATACTGCCGCGTAATGGGATATCCATTACAAATTTTAATATATTACCTAAAACAGTATATGACCGTGGTGATTGCGATCGAATTATTTCGATCAACGAAACAAGCATTGTGGAAACAATTCCTCCTATTTGTTCAAAATACCGCTTCCTCCCAGACTCGACTATTAGACAACTTACACAGAGCACTAATATTTACCCAATGGGAACAATTGGGGTTGTTGTCACACTAGCTAGGAAATTTGGGTCACAATAGATTCTCCATATAAAGGATGGAAATTCGGACAACGAGAAGGAAATGGTACCACTTTTCATATTCATCTTTTTTTTTACTTTCACTTCTGCATGTATGTCGAATACATTACACAAATATTGCATTGTTCCATGTTGCAGCTACAATTGTTCGATACGTATTCAGATTTGTTTTCGTCAATAGAACAACAATTGCATAGAGGGTGGATTCCACTTATACTATTCAAAAATATAACAAAAAAGAAGGATGCTAGAGAAACGATCTTTTAGACAACCCAGTCAACATTTGTAATAGAGTTGTGAGCAGATACAGTAAAGGATCTGGAGAAGCTAGTGAGCTCTACAATTGTTGTTCATATACATTTACAAAATTATCCTCGCTTTGCTTATAGAAATAGCCTTCAACAAATTTCTGCAGTTGTTAATTTTTTTTTTTTTGTTTTAAAGGGGAGAGTGGGATGTAGTTGTGTATTATATTTTTCAATGTATTAATTCCTTTGATCGCATTCCCAGGTTGAAGGTCTTTTAGTTGTAGCCAATGTGTACTCGACCCCCTTTGAGCCTGTTTGTGCAAAATGTCATTCCACTACCTCTGCCTCCGCTTTGAGAATTGATGATATGATTGATTTTCTGCGATGCGGTGAAAAATGTCCATATATTTATGGACATTGCCTCAGTGGTGTTATTCAAACCATGGGCAACAAAACCGTGCACTGTATGATCAAGCAGTCACTGTTACAAAATGTGCTTCCTGAGTTGGCAGAGTTGTCGTATGAAACATATCTACAGAAAAAGGCAAGTAGTGTCTACATGCTACGGCAGCTTCGGATACAAAGCAAATTCACCTTAAATGAGGACAATGCAATTTTGCATATCGGTTGAAAAGGGGGAAAAAAATTATATGAAACTTTGAGAGGAAATGAAAATACCTCATGTCTCTCTGTAATATTTGCTCAACATCTAGATGAAAGTTTGTTTCAACATAAAACAAATGTGGTGACATCTTTTCATTGTATATCAAATTGTTTGGTGCAAAGGTCGTTGGGTTCTACTCTGTGGAACCTTTTGGGAACTTGCTTGTGGACTGTTTAAAGTATGGTTGGTTCTTGGTTATCTACTTTTTCTGTCAATTTGTATACCCTGGAACTCCAGTTGTTCTTTGGAGGACACCGAACAATATAATTTTTTTCTTTAGCCAGCTGGGACGCAGATTCGCCTGGTAATTTCTATGGCGTTGTGATTCAACTGTATTGTCACTTGCTTTAGAAAATTTCCTTCATCGATGAACTTGGTCAAACTATTGTTCTGAAATAATTTGAAATCGACGAATATATAGTGTCCGAACTGCGACTGTCCTCACATACAAATAAGAGGCTCTTAAAATACAAATTGGTTGTTGTTTTTGCATTTTTGCTTATTCAATGAAGTTAGTCAGATTAGTATTCTAGAATAATTTGAAATCAACAAATATTTAGTGTGCAGAATGCAATTGTGCTATCATATGAACAACAGGCCCTTAAAATTCAAATTGGTCCTTGTTATGCTTACAGTTATAGAATTTAAAAAGAAAAATCTTTTCTTTCCTTGATTCTTTTAAGAATAAGCGATTTAACATCCTTTAATAATTTAATGTGCCAGCTCTCAAGTCCATCTATCAATCTGTATATGGTGGATCTCCAAACGCTATTCGAAGGACAAGGAACAATGAAACTGTAATGTTTCCCCAGGAAGCCCATAGGTTCCTTTGTCAATTTTTATATCATTGAGTTGTGGGTAGCTTTTGTACAACGCGGAACAATAAAGTCCCAATTTTAAGCCCGCAAGCCCGAACAAAAGAGGCCCATTTTTCATCCCGCTATCCCTACAGCCCCCAATAAAAAAAAAATCGTTAAATATGAAATACATATGGAATTGTTATAGGACAATAAAAGTGCAATGTTCAGCAAACCAGCCCGAGTCCTCTTGTCAATTTGTATATGGAGGAAATCTGGATGCTATTTCTAGCAGAGGGAATAATGGAGACTCTATTTTCGGCCCACCCGGCTGCAAACCCGCCATCCAAAAACTGCCTAAAAGTGCAATGTTCAGGAAACCAGCCGGAGTCCTCCTGGAAATTTGTATATCGCAGAATCCTGGGTGGTATATGTAGGAGAGGGAACAATAGAGACTCTATTTTCAACCAGCCAGGCTGCCAACCCGCAATCCAAAAACTACTCAAGTATGGAATGAGGAATCTGCATATGTTGTATAAAATCTCATTCCATAGTTAATATAGAGACTATGTCCACAAGTCCACTTGTCAATTTGTATATCGCGGAAGCGAAGATTCTATTTGTAGAACACGAAACAATAGATACTTAATTTTAAGCTCGCCTGGTCACGAATACGCGATCCAAAATGTGCTCATGTATGGAATGAGGGATCCGCATATGTTCTAGAACAATGTGTTTGTACAACGGGGAACAATAGAGGCCCAATTTCCAACCCGCCAACCCCAGAGCCCCCGATAGAAAAAAAATGATAATTATGAAATTGATAAGGAATTGCTATGGGGCAATAAAAGTCCAATGTTCAACGAAGCAACGCGAGTCCACTTGTGAGTATGCAATGAGGGTTCCGCATACTTAATTTTCAGCCCACCTGGTCGTGAACCCGCGATCCAAAAAATGCCCATATATGGAATGAGGGATCCACATATGTTCTAGAACAATACAAATGCACTGTTCATCCAAGCAGCCCTCAGATCCTCCTGTCAATTTGTATGTCACGGAAATCTGGGTGCTATTTGTAGGAGATGAAACAACAGACACTATTTTCGGCTGACTAGGCCGCAAAACCACGATCCAAAAACTGGAATGAGGAATCCACATATGTTGTATAAAATCTCATTCCATACTTTATATAGAGGCTATGTCCACAAAACAACGTGTAAATTTGTATATCGTGGAAGTGTAGGTGCTATTTGTAGAACACGAAACAATAGATACTTAATTTTCAGCCCGCCAAACTGCCAACTCGCAATCCAAAAAGTGCCCAAGTATGGAATGAAAACTCTGCATATGTTCTACAATAATAAAAATGCAAAGTTCATCCAAGCAACCCGTAGGTCCGCATATGTTGTAGAACAATGTATTTGTATAGCGCGGAACAATAGAGGCCCAATTTCCATCCTTCCAGCCCCAAAGCCCCAGATCAAAAAAAATCGCCAACTACGAAATTGATACGGGATCACAACGGCACAATAAAAGTCCAATGTTCAACGAAGCATCCCAAGTCCACCTATAAATAAGTATGGAATTAGTGATTCGCATATGCTGTATAAAATCTCATTTCATACTTTATATACAGACTTTGTCCCCAGGTTCGCATGTCAATTTGTATATCGCGGAAGTGTGGGTGCTATTTGTAGGATATGGAACAGTAGATACTTAATTTTCAGCCTGCCAAGTCGTGAACCCGCGATCCAAAAAATGACCAAGTATGGAATGAGGGATCCGCATATCTTCTAGAACAATACAAATGCAATGTTCAGCCAAGTAGTCTGTAGCGACTCGTGACAATTTATATGTCGCGGACAGCTCCAGAGCCCCCAATCAGAAAAAATCGCTAACTATGAAATTGATATGGGATCACAACAAGACAATAAAAGTACAATGTTTAGTGAAGCATCCCGAGTCCACCTGTCAATTTGTATATCACTGAAGTATGGATACTATTTGTAGGTGATGAAACAATAGACTGTTTTCGGTGCGCCAGGCCGCCAACGCGTGCTCCAAAAACTGCCTAAGTATGCAATTAGTGATCCGCATATGCTGTGTAAAATCTCATTCCATATTTTATATACAGATTATGTCCACAGTTCCACGTGTCAATTTGTATATCGCGAAAGTGTGGGTGTTATTTGTAGGATACGGAATAGTAGATACTTAATTTTTAGCCTGCCCGCCCGCGAACCTGTGATCCAAAAAAGTGCCCAAGTATGGAAAGAGGGATGGGCATATGTTCTAGAACAAAACAAATGCAATGTTCATCCAGGAAACCCGTGGTGACTCATGTCAATTTGTATGTCATGTAAATCTCAGTGTTATTTGTAGGACAGGGAACAATAGAGACTCTATTTTCGGCCTATCAGGCCGCGAATCCAGGATCCAAAAACTGCGTAAGTATGGAATGAGGAATCTGCATATGCTGTATAAAATATCATTCCATATTTTATATAGAGACTATGTCTAGAAGCCCACTTGTAAATTTGTATATTGATGCAGAAGCATCGCCAGCACATCAAGCGAGCCCGCGTGGAAGTGGAAACTAGCTAGACAAGCCAACACAACTTTTGAAAACACTTTGGGATTGTTGTGCAAGTCTTAAATGAGTCATTTATGAAGGTGCACTTGTATATTGTAATGGACCTTGAGCGGATAGCTCTCGTCCTTAGGTAGATAGTCGGCATTTAATATACTTAATGCAGTTAGATAGGAATTAAATTCTAGATTTGATAGCTTTAGAGTCCAAGAGGGAAAACGGATATAGACACCCTCATTGTATCATTGTAACATGATCGAAGAAGCGGAAGAGCATGCAGAGAACTGTATGAAGAACTCCCATGTACAGACATTTGAATTAATATAAGAGTTTTGATTCAAATTCATGGGTTGTGTTGTTTCTCTGTGCATTTTGTTATGCTCATGAATGTTCGCTTCATGTTATACATTTGCTTTTATATGCTATGTATGTGATTTCATGGGGGAATTGAGGTCTGGAAAGAAGAGTGAATGAGTTTCAATTGTTTCTCTAATTGAGCCAGAGGATTCCTGCAAGGAGTGCAGTCGAATTGTCCGCAAGGAGTGCGTTGACAGAAGGGTTCAATTAGAGATAACTTTTGTTCTCACTTCCTCGAGAGTGCAGTTGGGCATGAAGGAGCCGTGCAAGGAGTGCGCAGGCTAGTTAAAGGTCTCAGGGTTGCGAACCTGAGGGAAGTGTAGATGACTGTTGCTGCAGGAATGCGCAGAGTCGAGGGACTTCAACACTTAGATATTTGTTGAAGGGTTTTCGCAAGGAGTGCGTGCAAGAAGCTCTCAGAGGACTTGGAGTCGTGGGAAAGCTCAGGAGGAGTAGGCCTTCGAATTTATTGAAGGATAAGCACAGGGAAGTTTTTGTTGAAAGTCTGAGGGAAGCGTCACAGGTTGGCGAGCAAGTGAACAAGTTTCGTGGAGAAACACTCAGCCATTTCATAGGTTTCATCAGAAAGGATAGACGGTCGGTATTCTCTGAGGAGAGTCTACGAGTTTTCGAGGACTGTTAGATCTTGGAAAGTTGCAGGGGAGATATGGTGTTACATTCCCCAAAGGTTTGAGGTTTAGGAGGACGGTGTCGTTGATCAGGATCACGAGGAGCGTTGGTTCTACTCATGGATCGGCATATCGGGAGTTCATGAGTGAAGATTCCAAATCTCCACAACGGAAGTCACGATATAGCGATAAGCGATATTGCGATGGGTGAGTAAATAGTGTGGGCCACAACTGGATTTGGCGAGTGGAGAACATGTGGCATATCATATTGGGATCTCGCAGCAAGAAGTCTCGAAACTTGGACGACAGGATTCACGATCCTGCGAAGTCCGAAGTTCCGACGGGGAGACGTGATAGTGGAAAAGTCCATGCACGTGCGCATCGGCGTTTTGGCGCATCTGGTATCGGGGGTTGGAAAACCCGAGTGTTTGGTGTCGCGAGTAGCAAAGTCGCGATAGAGCGAAGTCCCGATAGAGGAAAGAGAAATTCAGCATTGAATGACATATCGGGTCTCGAGGATTCCAGAACCCAGTGCTTGACCTTTGAACTCGCGAAGTCACGAGTTCTGATTCCCCGATAATTCAAGAAAGGGGATCGTGAGAAGAGAACTGTGGGTGCAGATTTCCCAACAGGGAAATAGAATAACCTTAGAAGTTCTTCTGGCCGAGAAGAGGACAAGATACTGAGGAAGTGGGCGTGCTCCAAGGATTGCAGCTGCGTCAGTTTTTGGTATCAGAGAGAGAATACTTCTTTGCTTTCTGTAGCAGAGAAAGGAAGTAAATTTTCCATGCTGCCAAGAAGAGAAAGGCAGTCACCTGATCCAGAAGATAGGGAGGTGAGGAGAAGAGGCAGGTAGGTAGTCAATCCAAAAATGGAGAGGCAAATGCGTGATCTCCGAGCAAGACTCGAGGACATGGAGACAACACAAAGATGCACAGCTAGTGCTAGGGATCTGAGTGATTCCGACAGTGAGATTGAGGCTGAACGCAAAGAGGAAGTTGTAGTTGAAGATGCATCAACCAGGCACTTAATCAAATCCATTGCCAGGATGGGTGCAAAGGAAAAAATGGACATTCCAGTTTATGAAGGAAATCTGGATGCCGAAGAGCTTCTAGATTGGATTAGAGCTCTGGATACATATTTCGATTATGAAGATATCGAAGAAGACAAGAAAGTCAAGCATGCAGTTACGCGCTTGAAAGGACATGCAACATTGTGGTGGGATGAGCTACAAGCTGATAGACGCTGCAAGGGAAAGAAAAAGATCAAGAGTTGGGATCAAATGATTGCGAAGATGAAGGCGAAGTTCATCCCAAGAGATTATCAAATTACTTTCTTCAGGAGGATGCAGAACCTAAGACAGAAGCTGATGACAGTGAAAGAATACACTAAAGAATTCTATCGACTAAACATCAGAGCAGGTCATCGGGAGAGCGATGATGAGAAGGTTGCTAGATATCTGAATGGTCTGAGATATGACATTCAGGATGAATTAAGTATGGTAACCATTCGAACCGTGGAGGATATGCTGATGGAAATACTTTTCCTCATACTAGAGGCAGAGGAAGAGGCCGAGGTGGAGTAATCACATGTGGAAAGAATGGGCATAAGTCTTATGAGTGTCCAGAGAAAAAGAAGGACATTGGAGAAGATCACATCACCGAGGCACAAAGGTGGGATGTTGAAGCAGAAGATTCCGAAGGTGGAAGATCGCTTATGATGCGAAAAGTCCTTTTGACACCTGAGAAAGAGGTGGAGAGTTCAGTTCAACGGACCAGACTGTTTAGAACAACTTGCAAGACCAAGGATAGGGTGTGCAAGGTCATCGTAGACAGTGGTAGCATGGATAATCTTGTATCTACAGATATGGTAGAGAAGCTGGAGCTGGAGACGACTGATCATCCAAGCCCATATAGAGTTTCGTGGCTACAGAAAGGACACCAGGTAACTATTACTAAACAATGCTTGGTCGAATTCAAAATTGGAGGGTATAATGATAAGATCTTATGTGATGTTATTCCCATGGATATATGTCATTTATTGCTAGGTAGACCATGGCAATATGACCGGAATGTGATTCATGATGGGAGAATGAACACATATACCCTGGAGATGAATGGGAGAACCCATATGTTGCTTCCGATAAAGGATAAGGAGGTGAAGCCGGAGGTAAGAAACATAGTACTTCTCATGAGTGGAAAGGAACTTCTTACAGAGCTGAAGAAGAAGGAAGATCCACAATTCTTTGTGGTTAGGAAACCGAGGATTGTTCTAACAAGCACAAGAGTGGATGATTTTCCAGATGAAGTTCAAGAACTGCTGGAAGAGTTCACTGACATCATAGTGGACGAACTACCTCGTTCATTGCCACTGATGAGGAGTGTGAGTCACCACATAGACCTCATACCGGGAGCTAGTTTGTCGAACAAAGCTACGTACAGGTTGACGCCGCAGGAGAATGAGGAAGTTAAAAGACAAGTCCAGGATTTGATGGACAAGGGGTTAGTCAGAGAAAGCTTGAGTCCATGTGTTGTTCCAACGGTACTCATTCCAAAGAAAGACGGAGGTTGAAGAATGTGTACCGACTCAAGAGCAATCAATAAAATAACCATCAAGTACAGATTCCCATTGCCGAGAATGGATGATCTGATGGATTGCCTGAGTGGGGCAAAATATTTTTCAAAGATAGATTTGAAAAGCGGATATCACCAGGTTCGCATGAGAGAAGGCGATGAGTGGAAAACAACATTCAAGACAAACGAAGGTTTGTATGAATGGATAGTCATGCCCTTTGGCTTGACAAATGCACCAAGTACCTTCATGAGGTTGATGAACGAAGTCTTGAGGGAGTTCATCGGGAAGTTTGTCATTGTGTACTTGGATAACATACTGATTTACAGCAAATCAGAGGCTGAACACTTGAATCATTTGGCCATTGTGATGAGGAAGCTACAGCAGGAAAAGTTGTTGACAAATATGAAGAAGTCCTCATTTATGAAGACAGAGCTCATTTACTTGGGTTTTGTTATTTCGGCTAATGAGTTGAGGATGGATCCAGATAAAGTGGAAGTGATCAAGAATTGGCCATCACCGAGAAATATTTTTGAGGTGAGAAGTTTTCATGGTTTGGCTAGTTTCTACCAAAAATTCATCAGGAATTTCAGTGGGATTAGCGCAGCAATGATGGATACAGTGAAGAAGCGGCATAAATATTTTCACTGGAAAGTAGAGGCAGAAAGGAGCTTCAATCTGTTGAAGCAGAAGATCACGGAGAAACCAGTGTTGGTGTTGCCAGACTTCTTGAAGACATTTCAGGTGAAATGTGATGCGAGTGGTTTTTCTATAGGAGTGGTCCTAAGTCAGGAAGACAGGCCGGTTGCATATTTCAGTGAGAAGCTGGATGAGGCGAAACTGAAATACTCCACATATGATAAAGAATTCTACGCTATTATACAGGCATTGAAGAAGTGGAGGAATTACTTGGTCCCAAAAGAATTTGTATTGTACAGTGATAATCATGCATTACAGTTTGTGACTCAATAGGAGAAGTTGAATCAGAAACATGCAAAATGGGCAGAGTATATGCAGAATTTCACGTTTTTGATTAAGCATATTTCGGGTACTGCTAATAAAGTAGTTGATGCTTTGAGCAGGAAGTGTTTGTTGTTGCAGGAGTTCCGAATCAAAACATTGGGTTTTGAAAATCTCAGGGACATGTACGCAGGTGATGCAGATTTTGCAGAAGCATATGAAGCAACTGAGAATCCAGTTCTCCGAGACAGAAGTCCTTGGACAGATTACATGATCCAGGAAGGATTGTTGTTCATAGGCAATCAACTGTGTATTCTGAAATGCTCCATGAGGGAGAATCTGTTAAAGGAGAAACACAGTGGTGGATTGGAAAGACATTTTGGCCATGACAAAACATTCGCGAAGCTGAGAGAATCATATTTTTGGCCAGGAATGAGAGCAGATGTCAAGAGGTTTGTTGACATATGCAAAATTTTCCATCATTTGAAGGGGAGAAAGCAGAATGCAGGTTTGTATCAACCATTGCCCATACCAGAGAGGCCATGGGAAGCGATAAGCATGGATTTTGTATTGGGATTGCCAAGGACGCAAAGAGGTGTTGATTCAATCTTTGTGGTCGTCGAAATATTTCTGAAAATGGCACACTTCATACCATGCCAGAAGACCAGCGATGTGACTCATATCGCAAATCTGTTTTTCAAAGAGGTCGTTCGACTTCATGGATTGCCGAAAAGTATAGTTTCGGAAAGGGACACAAAATTCATAGGGCATTTTTGGAGGACCTTATGGAAGAATCTGGGAACTAAATTGGCATTTAGTTCAGCGTATCATCCTCAGATGGATGGGCAGACAGAAGTTATCAACAGAAGCCTAGGAGACTTGCTGAGAAGCTTGGTGACAGAGTACCATAGCAGCTGGGATAGCATATTGCCACAGGCAGAGTTCGCATACAATGATTCAATGAACTGAAGCACAGGAGGAAGTCCATTTCAGGTTGTATATGGGGTATAGCTGAGAGGAGTTTCTGAATTGCAAGATTCAGAACAGACTGCGACTAGCAGCGCTAGTGCAGAAGAGTTCGCTGAGGCGATGAAAGAACTTCACTGCCAGGTGAAGCAGCGACTACTGGATTCGAATCAGGAATATAAGTGCAGAGAAGATCAGCATCGGAGACAACTTTAGTTTGAAGTTGGTGATCTAGTTCTGGCACATTTGAGAAAGGAAAGGTTCCCAAGGGGAACATATAATAAAATCAAGATGAAGAAAATCGGGCCATGAAAGGTCTTGAGAAAATTCGGAGAAAATGCTTATGAGATTGAATTACCGGATGGCATCGGAATATCTCCGATATTCAATATCACAGATTTATACCCATACAGAGCTAGAGAAGCAGAGACTGGAACAAAAAAACTAGTGATCTAGTGGATGAAACAGATGCCAGTTGCAGAGAAGTCACATATGGAATGCATACTGGACAAGAGAGTGGGTAACAAGACCAGGCGAAAGGAATACTATGAGTATCTAGTCAAGTGGAAGAACCACCCAGTGGAAGATGCCAGCTGGGAGAGAGAAGCAGTAATACAGAAGCATGGATGGACCGTGCAGGAGCTCATGGACAGGAGCCCATGAAATTTTTCAAGCCGAGGAGTATGATGCAGGAGCATCGCCAACACATCAAGCGAGCCCGCGTGGAAGCAGAAACTAGCTGGACAAGCCAGCACAACTTTTGAAAACACTTTGGGATTATTGCGCAAGTCTTAAATGAGTCATTTATGAAGGCGCACTTGTATATTGTAATGGACCTTGAGCGGATAGCTCTCGTCCTTAGGTAGATAGTCGGCATTTAATAGACTTAATGCAATTATATAGGAATTAAATTCTAGATTTGATATCTTTAGAGTCCAAGAGGGAAAACAAATATAGACACCCTCATTGTATCATTGTAACATGATCAAAGAAGTGGAAGAGCATGCAGAGAACTGTATGAAGAACTCCCATGTACAGACATTTGAATTAATATAAGATTTTTGATTCAAATTCATGGGTTGTGTTGTTTCTCTCTGCATTTTGAAATGCTCGTGAATGTTCGCTTCCTGTTATACATTTGATTTTATATGTTGTGTATGTGATTTCATGGGGGAATTGAGGTCTGGAAAGAAGAGTGAATGAGTTTCAATTGTTTCTCTAATTGAGCCAGAGGATTCCTGCAAGGAGTGCAATCGAATTGTCCGCAAGGAGTGCGTTGACAGAAGGGTTCAATTAGAGATAACTTTTGATCTCACTTCCTCGAGAGTGCGGTTGGGAACGAAGGAGCCATGCAAGGAGTGCGCAGGCTGGTTAAAGGTCTCAGGGTTGCAAACATGAGGGAAGTGTAGACGACTATTGCTACAGGAGTGCGCAGAGTCGAGGGACTTCAACACTTAGATAGTTTTTGAAGGGTTGCCGCAAGGAGTGCATGCAAGAATATCTTAGAGGACTTGGAGTCGTGGGAAAGCTCAGGAGGAGCAGGCCTTCGAATTTATTGAAGGATAAGTGCAGGGAAGTTGTTGTTGAAAGTCTGAGGGAAGCATTGCAGGTTGGTGAGCAAGTGAACAATTTTCGTGGAGAAACACTCAGCCATTTCATAGGTTTCGTCAGAAAGGATAGACGGTCGGTATTCTCTGAGGAGAGTCCACGAGTTTCCGAGGACTGTTAGATCTTGGAAAGTTGCAGGGGAGATACGGTGTTACATTCCCCAAAGGTTTGAGGTTTAGGAGGATGGTGTCGTTGATCAGGATCACGAGGAGCATTGGTTCTACTCGTGGATCGACATATCGGCAGTTCGTGAGTAGAGATTCCAAATATCCGCAACGGAAGTCGCGATATAGCGATACACAATATTTCGACGGGTGAGTAAATAGTGTGGGCCACAACTGGATTTGGCGAGTGGAGAACAGGTGGCATATCATATCGGGATCTCACAGCTAGAAGTCCCGAAACTTGGATGACAGGATTCACAATCCCGTGAAGTCTGAAGTTTCGATGGGGAGACGTGATCGTGGAAAAGTCCACGCACATGTGCATTGGCGTTTCGGCGCATCGGGTATCGGGGGTTGGAAAACCCGAGTGTTTGGTGTTGCGAGTAGCGAAGTCGCGATAGAGCAAAGTCCCGATAGAGGAAAGAGAAAGTCAGCATTGACTGATATATCGAGTCTCGGGGATTCCAGAACCCAATGCTTGACCTTTGAACTCACGAAGTCACGAGTTTTGATTCCCCGATAATTCAAGAAAGGGGATCGCAAGAAGAGAACTGTGGGTGCATATTTCCCAACAGGGAAATAGAAGAACCTTAGAAGTTCTTTGAGCCGAGAAGAGGAGAATATCCTGAGGAAGCGGACGTGCTCCGAGGAGTGCAGCTGCGTCATATATCGCAGAAGTGTAGGTGCTATTTGTAGGACACAGAACAATAGATACTTAATTTTCAGCCCGCCAAGCCGCGAACTCGCGATCCAAAAAGTGCCCAAGTATGGAATGAGGAATCCACATATGTTATAGAACAATACAAATACAATTTTCAGCCAAGCAACACGTAGGTCCTCCTGTCAATTTGTATATCGCGAAAATGTGGTTGTTATTTGTAGTAAAGGGAACGAAGAATCTACATGTGTTCTAGAACAGTACAAATGCAATGTTCGGCCAAGCAACCTATAGGTTGTGCTGTCAATTTGTATATCGCGGAAATTTGCATTCTATTTGTAGGACATGGAACAATATTCAGTATTTTTTCAGCCTGCTAGGTCGCAAACCCACGATCAAAAAAGTTCCTAAGTATGGAATAAGCAATCTGCATATGCTGTATAAAATCTCATGTCTATACTTTATATAGAAACTCATCTCCGCAAATCCCGCTGTCAATTTGTATATCGCGGAACTGTGGGTGCTATTTGTAGGGCACGGAACAAAAGATACTCAATTTTCAACCCGCCAAGCCGCAAACGTGCGAAACAAAAAGTTCCCAAGTATGGAATCACGGATTCGGATATGTTCTATACAATCTAATGTCCATAGTTTATAAAAGTACATGTTTAACCAGCCAGCCCGCAATGTTGAACCAACCAACCCACAAGTCCACCTATAATTTTGTATCTTGCGGAAGTGTAGGTGCTACTTGTAGGACACAGAACAATAGAGGCTCAATTTTCAGCTTGCCAGGTCGAGAACCCGTCCGCCAGGCAGAGAACCATCGGGCCTTCACGTCTCCTGGGTATATCTTCTTCCATTTTTCTTTTGTAACCGGCCTGACCGCTTTCCATATGAAATAATTAAGCTTTAATTCTAGTAGCCATCCTACAGCAACCGTTACAATTGTCATTAATGTCCGGAATTTCGGAGAAGATTTGTCCTTAGTACGAATTAAACTAAGATTTGTGCACAAGCATGTTATATTTTCCAAGTATTCATTTGAAAGGCGACACAATCTTTTTTTTTTGTCCACCAACGAGTTGGTGATTTTAAGAAATTTCTAATTCTTAATGTCTTTTCGTCGTCACCGCCACCTTCACACTTTTTTCTAATTGTGAAATTAGTGACCTGTGATGGTCACAGCTCATTCCACACAAACCCTGGAAATTGTCATTGATCAGCGAAAGGATCGAGGAGATATTCCATTGATACGCATTAAACTAGACTTTGTAGAAGCTTATATTATCCCTCCCCGATTTTCATTTGAAACATCGTCTCGAGAAAACAAAAATTCTTAATAACTTGTGGTGGTAGTTCTCTCCACACACAGTCAACACATTGGGGCATAATGGCCACAGGTTCCACTATTCCAGGTCATATTCTTACTATTCATCTCTCTCCATCCACGAGAAAAAAATGAGATGGTCCCTTGGTACACCGAGAGATATATTTCAAGCCAAAAAATTTGATGCCAACCTTGGCTGCTCAGAGAAACTACCCACTTGCAGTCATGCCTATCGTAGAACTTTATGCCATGAATTCCAAGCCAGAAGAAGAGGATATGATGGACGATGATACGGCAATGGATGATGGCAATGCAGAAAATATTCCCACTCCTGGGCCCAAATTGAAATGAACCATAACGAATGGACCTTCCCGGCTCGGTGATCGTGGTCATGACAACACCAAAAAGAGTTTCAGAAAGAAAAAAAATGGATAGTGAATGCAACAACCACTTTGCACCGCCAAAGTAGGAATTCCAGAGTTCCAAATTAGTCTGTTCTAGGCAGAAGAGTTTGACTGTAAAGAAATCATATGTTGATGCATCCAGAGATATATTTCAAGCCAAAAAAATATTGTTTAACATTTTCGGGTATCAAGTGCAAAAATTTCGCTGCTGCAACGCATTTTCCTACTAGTCATCTCCTTATGCACAGAATGGACTAATTTGGGCCTCTATAATTTCACGTGCAAGATGTACTACTGAATTATTTTCGACTATGAAGAGATAGTTTCAACTAAGGGCTATTCCACTTGCCCTGCAACCATTTTCATCTTCTTCCTCAGGCAAAGCTTCTGAAAAATATCAATTTCAGCAGAGGATGATTAACCAAGGATAAACTCCAAGGATCTTTCATACTGCAGAACCTGTGCCTGTGTTTGTCGCAGATACCTTCAATTTTTTCAACCGAAGAACTGGATCCAATTTCTAAGCATAGATGTACAGTACTCAGTACTTTTCTTATTTTTTTAAATGGATTTGCTATTACGAAATTTTGTCCTTGGACTCTTCGTCTCTGCCACTTTTCTGGGTTTCAAGCATGTTCTAATTGGCATTCTTCGGTGCTCTCGTACTTCTTCGATCTTTTGTTTACTAATACCAATGTAAAATGTTCCAGAAAAATCATTCTTCTTGTTTTTAGAGATGCAAATATTAAGTTTTAATGCTAATTAGTAAAAAAACAAAGTTCACTACTTCACTTTGTATGTTACAGTCATGGAATAATGTATCAAGAACATAAATTCATGTGCAAGTTGCAATAACATGTAATCTTCAACAATGCATTTCCTGATAACTAGTAGATCATGATTTTGCAACAATGGGGCTTCTTTGAAACCAATTCGCACTTACGAAAAATGTCTTCCAACTTTCTATTTTCCCAATTCATGTGTTTCCAACCACCACTTCCCCTTTCTTTAAATTGACCCTCTATTGTTCCCTATCCCACAACTGCCACCCAGAGTTCCACCATATAGAAATTGACAGGAGGACCCTGCTGGCTGCATCAACATTGCACCTCTACTTTTCCAGTACCTCCAAACAACATTCGTAGCTCTGCTATATAAAAATTGACAGATATGCAAATTTGAAACCATTCTTAGATCATGCCTTTTCTGTATTATGGTCGACCTATCATGCCCTTTTCATGATCTCTTCTGAATTACACATTTTGCACTCAAAAATTCTGAAACATTAAATTTTACCCTTTTCTGTATTATGGTCCACCTATCATGCCCTTTTCCGTGATGCACATTTTTTGCACTGAAAACTTTCAAGAAATACAATTTAACCACCGGTTCCTCGCATATTTATTGGAACTATTGTCAACCCATTTTGAAGCCCATCTGTCCGCTTTCCATACTTCGCCATTTGTTCAAATTTCTTTAGGGAATCGTCCCTTTGTCGGGTTGAAGAAATATTCAGTTCATAGTCGTTGTTTCCTGTTTCAACGTCCTTTTCGAATTAGCAGTTGGCAATTATATATAAGATCTTATTGCTACGCATGCAATTAGAAATTCCTTATTCCATACTTAGCCATTTTGAAAAAATTTCGCAAATATACAAACCGGTCATTGAACTCCCCCTTCATGATCTCTTCCTGACTATCCCCGTAACCCTTTTTTGAATCGCGTCCAACTTATTTTTAGAACTTTCCATTCTTTCCTTTCTCTCCTCCGTCTCTGTCACCTTCGCACTTCTCTACAATAAAAGAAAATATAAAGTTTTCTATATAAATAGACATATCTTGTTTCTAAATATGGAATTATTGGCATTTAATTCTAACAGGCCACCATGCAGAAACCATATATATTGTCATTGATGGGAAAAAGGGTCGAGGAAATCTCATATTCATGCGCATTAAACCAAAATTTGCGGGGAGATTATATTGTCCCTTCCGAGTGTTCATTTCAAAATCATGAAATCCCTTTCACACCATGTGGCCTTCGCACATTCAAGAAACCTCCATTTCTTAATTTCTCTTCACCATACTCTCCACCTTCGCATTTCTAAATATGAAATAAATAAACTTTACTCCTAATAGTTCATCATGCACCACCAATACCGATTGTCATTAATCAGTAAAAGGGTCGAGGAGCTTTCCCATTTATAAGCATTTAACCAAGATTTAGCAAAAAGTTACATTATTTGCTGTGATTGTTCATTTAAACCATCATCTGCAGCAAAGAAACCTTCTCATAAACCTATGGCATCAGTTCCACACCAGTTCTGTGGAGATACAGTGAACATCTTCAGCCATCACGACCAGAACTTCCACTGGTCCAAGGCATTTTCTTATTACTCAACCTCTGCCATAGAGAACCAAGTAATTTGGACCTCTGGGATTGCTCATGCAAGTTGTTTCCCTGAGGTTTTTGACTGTAAGGACCTGGCCTCTTGGTGCATCGGTAAATTTATTGCAGAGAAAAGAATTATTCCACTGCACGATCACTCTTCTATTTCTTTGTCACCTCAGCTCTTTCGGCAGATGTTGAAATTTCCTGAGCCAACATTGATGTTCAAAGGAGAAGATTGCAAACAGTTCCTAGCAAAGAATAATAACGGATTGGACCTCTTGCCCCTTTTTTTGGAAAACCCGGATCTAGTTCCTGAAGATATTACAAGCATGCAGGTTAGTTCATTTAAAAATCCTTTTCGTGAAATTGCCGGGTTGTTTACAAGAATAACGGGATAGGAATCCATAGTTACTGTTTCCCACATGGCTCTTTACATTTTGTATTTCAGAGTCAACGAAAAAGCCATTTTTGATTGGGGAAGGATAATTTCTTATGAAATCTCTTCCCAATTGTCAAGCTACAAAAGGGGAAAGAAATTTAATATGTCATCCTATTTAGTTTTTGCAATAACACATTCCTATCGATTTCCGCAACTGTCTCTGTCCAAGAATGTCAACTACAATTTCCACCCAGTAACGTTCTGGTACCAGGCCTTATGGAAGCACAAGGCTTCCCACTATTTTTATGAGGTTTTTAATGGCTTCTCGTCCATTTTCAAACTTTTCTTGTTAGGAGAAAATGCTCCCCGCTTATCTGAACAGGCGACTAATTTTTTGGACAAAAAGGGAACAGTCCAACATTTGGATAATTACACTATCATAAAAAAATTTGGCTCCATGGAACAACCTTCTCTCCTTCCATGTCACATTACGGACATAATTTTTATTGCAGAAGTAGCACGTCAATACAGCTACTAGTTCCATCTGTTCCAAAGGAAGAAAAAAAAACAACTCATTCTTATGCCTTGGAAAATAGGGGAGTTCGTGTTGAAAAACATCAACAAATTTGATGATTTAGCAGCACATTTTAGTATCTCCAACCTCAAATATGTTGAGCATATAAAAGGATTAGAACCCTATGATATTTTTAGACAACATTTACATTCACTTGACCTCGACGATTGTTTTGTAAATAAACACCTGCCCAAAAATAGAGACAGTCACGGGCCTGCCTTTGATGCCGACGACGTAGAGATAGTGCAAAGCTTCACCAAATTGTACATGCAACAGGGGAAAGATCCAAGTGACAAGAGTGTTCAATATGCAAATACCACTCCAAAAAGTACAACATCCCGGACCATCGCTCGAACGTCCCATCACAGCAACAAAGAAACCCAAAATTCTTCAAACGGAGGAGGAGATAACGACCCTCCTCACTCTAAAATTGATAGTTCTTACAATCTTCCAGTGGAGAAGAAGAGAAAAAAAAATGTGGGGCAGGCAGAAGACCCGGTAATTCAGAGTGAGAACATGGAAATTGACACTGATCTGGATGCCATGTTCCCCTTCTTTGATCAACTCGAGGACGCCATCCACCATAGCCATCCAATGGACATATTCGTTGCCCAAAATTTTGACGAAGATGAATCCTTCGTGTTCCAGAGCATTGTTTTTGATAGCCGGAACAAAAAATTGATATTTCAAAAAAAAATGTTAAAAATATCAAAGGCAAATCTTGTTCAGAGGTTGACATTGCCAACATACGGCCATCCCAAATATGTCAAATTCACACCGCCACCGGAGAAGCACTTCATGACTCCATTGAACGCATGGAGACCCACAATGACAGACTGAAGGACCGAGTCAAGGAATTGGAAGACGCTTTATTTCCTATGCCATTGCTTGTCAATCCTTTGGCAATAGCCATGCCTGGCACCCCTGCACCCAATGTAAAAGCACCCTCGACCCTGCTCACATCCTGTAAAGGATATGTGGAAAACAATATCACAAAATGAATGGAACCGGTTACTGATGCCTGGAAAAGATAAAAAATCATCGCTTCCCTTGGAACTAGGGCACATAGCTTGCTCGAGCTTTTGCAAGCTGAATTAAAAGATGAAGAAAACTTGTTCTTAAAAACGGTCATCCCTTTTGGCAAGATTGTCAACAATATGATAGAAACAAAAAGAAGAGAATAAGATATTCCATCCAAAAACCCGATCGACCAATTGAATTCATGTTGGAAAGAAAAATTAAACAACCTACGTCTCATTGTTTAGTCATGTGAACAATTCATATCGAAGAAAGATAAATTATTCACAAAGTTATCAAATATAGACATAGCCGGGAAAACAAATGACTTCCAAGACCCCCTCTTAATTGCAAACTCCTTGCCCTTAACCAGAGAAGAGTTCGATAAATAGGTTTCTATGTTGAAGACCTTCTCTCTAGAAAATGTTTACATCATCCTTCAATTTGATCAATCGCACGTCCATGACTGGTTAGTCAAATATATAGTACATAATGAGGAAATTCATCAGGCTCTCTCTAATCATTCTACCGACTTCTAGGAATTAGAAAACAATCTTTTCAACATCAAGATCCGGAATGAGATCAATGTAACCCCAATGAGAGAATACATTGAAGAATGGCTCGAAAGGAAATTGAAATAGGTTGCCAACGAAAGACAACAGGCAGTTGTCAGCATTCCAACAGCCATGGATAACATCCTTGAAACCGCAGTCGTCGCCGACATCAATGAAAGGGCAGCTGCAAGCAAATAGCCAAAGCTCTCATATGTACCCTCACTGTAATTTTACTCATCCCATCTTTCTTTGTTTCTCAACCCAGTTATTCCACTTTCTTAAATAAACATGTATAGGCAAACACTTATACCTTTCCATTTATTTTCTTTTGCAATTGTTGCACTCTATCTTCTTTCCACAATCATGTTTCTTGTAAATATTTCTCTAATGGTTTGCAGGAGCCCCAATCCCAGTCTACATGACAAATGCATTGAAATTCCAGTTTATATGTAACACACTTTGTTTTTTTTGTATATTTCAAAATTTGCAGTGGTATGTAACAAACTTCTATTTTTTGACAGATTTCAAATAAAAATGCATCTAAATTTTTATATCC
>JZKD02S2229988.1:335328-352317 GCA_000966675.3 Picea glauca
TCAATTTTTCCTTCTTATGTATACAAAACACCATATAAACAACTCATCTATGATCCTATCAGTGAACTCTAGGAATTCTTCCTAAGTCTATGAAAGCATATCTTGTATATCTAAAAAAGATATATACAACAACATAAGTGGATTACATATGTGGACCTTAAAATACTTGTAAATATGAAAAAAATCATATGTCAAAAGGTCTAGGATCAAATTCCTGAAGACCCCCTCCAAGCCATCCATAATAATAAATGTATTTTCATCAATCAATTGAGTTTCGATAAGAGATCATTTCAGTCAGGGGGATCCAGGTGATCTTCCTCCTCTCTAAGAACTGTATATCCCAAGCTAGGTGAATAAGAACCACCCTTTTCATTATGGGTCCATATAAGGGAGTTTGTCTTATGAGAGATGCAGATATGACTGCATCGAATAGAAGTGATGTATGATAACCATAATCATGAATCCTCTCCATGAAAACCAAGCATATCTACCTGATACGAGACTTGGTTATTAGCTGTAAAAGCAGTGGGGTCTTGTATATGTACCAGAAAATAAATGCCTCTATCATGCAAATGGGTGATCATATGGGGTGGGAGGATATGGAAGCCATCACAAAAAATATTAGGATCTTGTCCTATGCAAACTTTATGACCTGAACCGATATTCCAAGATAGTCATTCTCCAATAACATATAAAGTTGAGAGCAATGCATGCCAAATATGGGATATATTATTGGCTTTTGTTCCACTTACGAATCCATTCCACTACATAAAGAGGGTGTATATACTTTTGTGTAACAAATTTTGTCCATAGGTCCTCATTAGTAATAATCCTCCATGATCCTTTGGAATCTAAAGCATGAGAGAATGAATGTAATTCCTTATAACCCCATCCCCCCAATGCTTTGGGAAGAGCAAGTTTGTCCCAGTGGATCCAATTAAAAGTGGAACCCAATTCGTTATTCTTCCACAAGAAATTGTTGCATATTTTTTTGATCAAATTAAGAACACCTTTAGCCACATAAGCAATAGACATACAAAAAATCAAGATGGCTTGGAGGAAAAATTTAATTAGAGTATGAAGACCCCCCCTAGATAGGAAACGATTGCACCACATATTGATATTTTTTTCTACCTTTGCCACCAACCACATCGAGTCCCTGATAGAATAATAATTTGGCTTTAAAATAAAACCAAGATATTTTAATCCCACTTCTATGTCCACCACCGAAAATTCAAATTGAGAGGAGATCCATTCCTATTGATCCCTTGATATATTAAGGTGGGAGATGGATGATTTTAGAGAGTTGAATATCATACCCGTACCCTCAAAAAATATGTTTAGAATGGATTTCATCTTAATGATATCTCTGCATGAACCATTCAAAAATAGGAGGATGCCATTTACAAGCAATAAGTGGGATATATATATCCAACCTCCAATGTGAATCCCTTGAAAACAACCCCCATCGTTTTCCTGATTTATAAGATGACTCAGTCCTTTGAAAAGCAGAAGAAACAATAAAGGCGCAAGGGGGAAGCCCCCTACTGGGCCGAAAGAAACTAAAAGTCGCTCCAATTATAAGGATTGAAAAGGAAATTGATTGCATAGTGGAATGATCCAGTTAACAATATGTAATTGGAAACCCATTTGCAGAAGTACTAACCTCATGTACATCAAGTTGACACAATCATATTCCTTCGATATGTCCAATTTGATGATGGAAGTTGTATATTTGAGAGTCTTGGCTATGTAACACTTCTTGCACTATGCCAATAGCATTGTGGATCTGACGATCCGATAGAAAGGAAAATTTTTCTTTTGTAATTGCATCTGATAGGGTTCCTTTGATGCGACCAAAAATGACCTTTTCTATAATCTCATATATGCAATTACATAAGAATATCATACATAAATTTTTCATGATGCTTGGTGACACCACCTTTGGAATAAGACTAATAAACGTTGAATTAAATGTTGCAAGGGTGCGACTGCTAGACCTAGTTTCTTCCAAAACACCAGTAATATCATATTTTAGGAGATCAATGAAATTGTTATATAATTCAATTTGAAAAGCACTCGGACTAGGACTTTTATTCTGTTGCATAGATGCAATAACTTCATCCACCTATGCTTCACTAATAGCCTCTTGAAGAGAGAGATAATGTTCATAGGTCACAAAAGATGGGAATATATTGATAATATTGATGAGTTGAGCCATCGATACTTGATTATCATCATGGAAAATATTTTGGAAATTCTCAACATCGAGTTCCTCGATATTATTATGCCCACTGATTGAGTCTCCATGATCGTTTTGTAGATGAGTGATTGTATTCAGGTGGTGCCTATTCCTTACAAAGTTATGGAAGAACTTTTTATTTTCATCCCCCTGTTTGAACCAAATGGTTCTTCTCTTGAGATGTCAAGTGGATTCCTTTCCAGCAAAATATCTATTTCCTTGGTTTCCAACAAAGAAAGGTTTGCACTGTGAGCCTCAGTTTCACAACCCGCTGGATATGCCCTATGGAAATTGGAAATGTCCCATTCAATATGAGAAAGAGAGTCATCATGTTCTTTCCAGTGGTCCAAGGACCATGCCAAATAGGATGTATTAATGCATTTAATATTTTCATGGAATTGTATACATGTAGATACATTGTTGGTTTCGTCAAAAAGTTTCCACTAAGTCTTTACCATGTGTACATAATATTCATGGTCAAGCCAACAAGTATTAAATTTGAATGGACTCAGAGGTTTGGCTCTCCCAAAACATGGTTCCATAATAATTAGGAAGTGGTATGAGTCCCCTCTCAACCCAGTCCATTGTCTGATGTTGTTTGCAATATTCAATATGCCCTCATTAACCAAAAAATGATCTAGTCTTTTGACTATACATTGGTCGCCTAAGCGCATATTCCTCCAATTAGGATTGAGTCTATGAGGAATGATGTAAAAAAAAAAAATCCTCCAATTTTTTGATAAATTAATCCAACAAGTTGTCCTTGTGCGTGTGCGGGCCCCAAATTTCATCCTCACCAATAGAAAAATTAAGGTCATCGTCGAGTATGACCTTGTCGACTTTAAGAATATTAGACTGGAAGAGAGTGTCCCAGAAAGGTATGCGATTTCTGGTATGGACCATATATGTTAATGAAAGTGTAAGCCTCTCCTAGAGCTTCAGAGAAGATGGTCGTGCCTAGACCTAACACAGTATCCTAAGAATTAGAACAACAAAAAAAATTTAAATTCCAACAAGTGATGATTCCACCAGATCTACCAATCTTATATATATTGATGAACTCCCAGTCATGGAACATCTTCTTCAGTTCAAGTAAGATAATATCTCTTAAATACATGGTTTCCTGTAACATGATGTGATCCAGGTGGATATTGGTGGCCACCCACCTGTTCCAACTGGATTCTCTTGTCATTTTTAGTTCAACACATTACTTTATACATGTTTGTAATTGTGGGTTCTACACTTCCAGGGATGTTTGAATCCCTACACATGTTCTAGGTGGATATTGGTGGCCTCCCACCTAATCCACCTAGATTATTTTGTATGTTTTCATGTCAGCACATCTTGTTGTACCTCCAAGCTCATTTTGGGGCCCTAAACAGTTTTTTTTTTTTATCTCCAGAGTCAAACTGTAAACAGATTCAAAGTTTGACAGTGCAATGCTCAGTTCTCAAAAATACCTTTCCAACGGGCTATCACACACCTAACACAGAGATCGTATGCAAAAGTTACAACCATGGGAAGTTAATGTATTAACTTACCCAAACGGGGCCCACATAAATTTTGGTGTTTCGTCTCCTAGGAATAGGTTTTTGGATGTGTAGAGTTTTGGCATTCATGTTTATCATAAAAATTCCTTCAAAGTGTCATTGTAATAATCTTATTGAAAATGAGCATAGCTGTCACATCTCTTCTTAGAAATAAAGCTGCCACCATTCTAGCAAGTCTTGCACTCTGTATTTTTACAGTCTCTTACAATTATTTCATTAATAGAAATCAAGTATTGTTGTATTTCTCTGTTTCTGGAAATTTTCATGAGTATTTCACTGTAATATCTCTACTTTCATTTCATTCTGAAAATAATCTAGATCAATGGTATCAAAGCAGGCTGCTCTTGATCGTTTCTCAGTGCATATCCCCAACTAGGTCCGAGTATAGCCAGTTGGGTTTCTATCTTGACTCTCTTGAGGACAATCACTCTCACATACCAAAGAAACCCTCGATGGTGACATAAAAGAAAAATGGTGGAGCAGAAGATTCTATTAACCTATTGCTTGAGCAAGATCTCATGCTACAGAGGGATGAAATGATGGAGAATTTTCCACACATCCTTTAATGCCTGTCAATAACAACATGTGCATCTTCATCAAGTGGCCATTTTGGAGGAACCTCTCCCTTCAAGGTACAAGTTATTTTTTATATTCCCATATTTGAAGGTCAGATAGATGCGGTGCCCTAGAAAAATGGTTTAATCTATTAGAATTTTATTTCTCTGTTAAAAATTCTTCTGATGGGGAAAAGATCACCTTCTAACTCCTCAAGGTTCTCCCCAATGTCAAACATTGGTGGGAAACTTACTGGGAACAATGTTCCACAGAGGAATCTAGAATATATGGGGTCAAGCCCACTTGGGATTTTTGTGTGGATGTGGTCAAGGAACAATACTACCTAGTTATTGGAGGACAAGGTTGTCCTCATATTTTTGTGGATTTGTATTGGTTGGGAGGGATTCTTTTTCCCTAAGAATTTATGAAATTAATAAGGTTACAGAACATAAATTTGTGTCTCATATATGTGTTTATGATTCATCTATGATCTTGTTGTTTCCACTACATATATTTTTAGTGTAAAATTGTTCAGTGATAACAACTATGGTTTTACTTTTAGCTCACTACGAAGCAATTTTTAGATCTGAAAATTAGTCACATATAGTTCCATGTGAAAATTGACATGGTTTCAGAGCTTGGGATCTATAGAGAAGGGGATCATCTTGAGACACATTTTTTGGATGCAACGTTGGAAGAGTGTTGTTCTTGTTCTTGTTCTTATTCCGGATAGGTCATAGGTGACAACTCTATGAGGGAGTTGTAGTAGTTTTGAGGAGTTAGCTCTAAGAGGGAGATACAATGGCAGTTGCAGGTGGAAATGGGTTAGATGGTATCTAGTTTGATACATGGAGAAGACCATCCAGAGAAGGATTTGTAGACTATTACAGCTCAATGGTGTGGCAGGTTGGGGTTTTGGTGGATTGGTGGAGAGTTTGGATCGCAACAGTATGTTGTGTGGAAAGTTTCCAATGTAGTTGGTGGACTTCCAATGACTAGTCATAGTGAGATGCAATGGGTGCAACTCGAGTGCTTTGACACATATGAGATAGATTCAGATGTATGGAAGGTTGATGAGATAAAGTCTTCATCAAGATGGATATTTGTACATTATTGAGGTATGACAATGTATGAGGTTTTTGACCTAGGAGTAGGACACTTGTAGAGATGATTTATGGAGGTCTAGAGTGGACTAGACAATGTGTCCATCTGCATCATGGGATTTTTCAGAGAGAGAACACAACATAAATTTCTGCATATGCATAGACATTGAGAGGTCTTCTCGAGTATTGGGAACCATTTTTTGAGGGGATTTGTGCATGAGAGATGTTTCGAGGGTTTGGCAGACTATGGACTGATTGTATCTAGGAGGAGACTTGGTTAGATTCTAGGGATGACTTGGATGATGGAATTGGGAATAATTTTATTGGATTGTTGTGACTTGGGTAAGAAAGATGCTTTCCTTAGAGGATTGCATGGTTCTTATATAGTGGTAACCACCAGCACATGACAAGGGCACATGATTTGTTTGAGATCTTCACAGTGTTTGACTCGGGTATGTATGTGGAGCTTGGTATGAGGACCATGTATGAAGTATAGGGATCTGGTATAGTGTAATTCTAGATGGAGTCAAGTGATGTGTTACGAGTGGCAAATATACTATGGGTTCCAACACTATGTTCTCAGCCTCAATGATTGAGGATTAGGGATATATAGTGTTGTTTCAGGATGGACAAGTGTTATTGGATTCCCAAAGGATCTAGCTTCAAATTAGCAGTGGTTCTTGGAGTTAGAGAGGGAAACCTATATAGGTTAAGGGGATAGCCTATCCGTGTATTGACCAACAGGAGTAGAGAGATATATGAGGAGGAGAAGATGGATCCAACAATAATGAGGTAGGTGGTCCCACTAGAAACACAGGTACAAAGGGAGTAGGTATATCCAATAGTGGTATAGTCCCAGTGGTATCCATAGCTTAAAGGGATTCAATCCTCATAATACACTAGGGAGGAGTAGACTCCCAATACTATTCAAAGGAAAATGGTTAGGGAGGACGTAGCTCTAGAGGTTGTGTAGACTCAGAGGGAGTCAGTGGATTTAGAGGGATTCTGACTTCAGAGGGAGTCATAAGGCTCAGAGGGAGAGTCATTTTTTCAATGGGAGCCAACCTTTAGGTCCATATGGGAGAGAGGAATCTTCCAAGACTTTCATGAGGGTGTCATGGGTTGAGATGGCCAGGAAGGATGCTCATGAGTGAGAGGCTTCTAGGAGTAGGTAATCTTCCAATATGGGATCATTCCAAACAACAAGATTTTCTTCAGTGATTGAGGATGCAATCAGGTGGGAGGAATGGAGAGTAGCAATTACTTCGGTGAAAGAGGGGGCATCCAATCAGATGTATTGGAGAGCAGTTGTGGTAGCAGATCCAGTGCGAGAGATAAAGTTACTTCTAGGTGATTGTGGAGTGTGGTGAGAATACCTCCCTTGCTAAGAGGGAGCGTTGATTTTTTTAGTTTCCATAAGGTATTCTCATGTGCCCTAGGTGTTGTGCATGTGGGAATCATCGTGGAAACCACATTACACTCTTTGTTTGGTGAAAATGACCTTTGGAATGAAGTTGGGGCTTCATGGGTTGTTGGTTGTGGAGCCTGATTATCTTCTTGATTCAGAGGTGTTTATTTTCATGCGCAGGGGGGTTGTAGGGGGGGATTTACCCCCTGTGCAGTCCAAAGGGATCATCCCCCTGGATGGGGGGTCCGGGGGCAAGTGGGCCCCTAGCGGGGGTTCGGGGGTGAAGCCACCGAAGGAAAAATTTCCTTGTAAATGTATATTGTAAATTCATAGTAAACCTGGATCGTTCATTATAAGGTCGTAGATATGACGATAGAAGTTATGTTAGGATTTTTTTCCCTATAAGGAAACCCTCTTTTAATAGGGAAATGTATTGCATCGATGCATCATTGTGAATATTGTATTCTGAGAGAGGAGATTGTGAGAGAAAGAAGAGGAAGTTACAACATGTGTGTTGTAGGTTGTATCCCTTCATTTGTTGGATAATAAAAAGGAAGGACCTGGAAATTTATCTGGTGGACGTAGCCCACACTTGGCGAACCATGTATATCTGTGTCTATATTGTATTGTGTATCTTCTGTGTTTTATTTCCACATTTTTTATTTTATTGTTCTGCGATCCTGGTTTTCTAAAAACTGGTATCAAAGAGAAAGGTAACTCACAGAAAAACAGGGTTCTTGGTTCGAGTGGGAGAAAGGGCAGAAGGTGGAAAGTTTAGGGTCGAGAAATTTAATGGCCAAAACTACTAGTTATGGAAGATGCAAATGGAAGATTATTTATATCAGAAGGATCTATTCCTATCGTTGGGTGGAATAGAAAAGAATCTGATGGCCATGAAGGACGAAGAATGGGAGGTTCTTGACATAATGGCACTAGGAACGATACGACTGAGCCTAGAAGTGTCGTTGGCTTTCAATATTTCAAAAGAAAAGACAATGAAGGAGTTGATGGGCGCATTGACTAAACTACATGAAAAACCCTCGACGTCCAATAATGTATTTATAATGAAGAGATTATTTAATATGAAGATATCAGAAGGTGGGTCTGTTGTAGATCATTTAAATGAATTTAATACGGTTACTAATCAACTAAGTTCTGTAAAAGTGGACTTTGATGATGAGGTCAGGGATCTTCTAATCTTGTGCTCATTTCCATAAAGTTGAAATGGATTGGTCATGGTTTTCAGTAACTCTGTCTTTGTTTCAAACACTCTAAGATGTGATGATGTTGTTGGTGTTATCCTTAGTGAGGAAATGTGACGAAAAATCATAGGTGAGACATCAGGTAATGCGTTAAACATGGAGAATAGGGGAAGACAAAATGATATATGAAAGGGCTCAGGGAACCATAGGAATTCTAGGAAGGGAAGATCCAAATCTAGACTGGGAAATATAGAGTGCTGGAATTGTGGGAAGAAAGGACATATGAAGAAAGAATGCAAAGCTCCAAAGAAACAAAGAGATGGACAACAGGAGAAAAATCAAGAATCAAATGTAACATGTGATGTGTTACAACATGCTTTGATTCTTTCTGTATATAATATTTATGAGTCTTGGGTAGTATATTTAGGGGCTTCATTTCATGCCACACCCCATAGGAAAGATTTTCTAGATTATGTTCAAGGTGATTTTGGACAGGTTCATTTGGGTGATGATGCACCATGCAAAATTGTTGGAATGGGAAAGGTAAAAATAAAGAAAAGGAATGGAAACCAATGGTTTTTGAAAGAGGTAAGACATGTTCCAGATATAAGGAAAAATATAATTTCAACAGGTTCGTTGGCAAGTGAAGGTTTTATATCTATATTTGCAGATAAGGCATGGAAGGTCACCAAAGTATCACTGGTGATAGAAAAAGGAGAGAAGGTAGGTACATTGTATTTATATACTAGTAAAACTAATTCTTCTATCTTTTTAGCTTGTACAGGAGTGGATACAACACTGTGGAATCATAGGATTGGACACATGAGTGAGAAGTGGATGCAGATACTTCACAAAAGAATTTTGTTTCCAGATCTTAAACAAATTGATTTGGATTTATGTGACCATTGTGTTTATGGAAAACAAAAGAGAGTCATATTTCTCAGAGTCAGAAAAGAAAAGAATAGTGAAAGGTTAGAGTTTGTGCATACAGATATATGGGGACCAGATCAGGTATCATATCATGGTGGATCTTGTTATTATGTTAATTTTATTGATGATGCAACTAGAAAAACTTGGGTTTATTTCATTTGACAAAAATTTGATGTTTTTGATACTTTTAAGAAAAGGAAAGCTTTGGTTGAGAATGAGATAGGAAAAAAGTTGAAGTGTCTCAGATAAGACAATGGAGGTGAATATTGCAGAAAGGAGTTTGATGATTATTTTTCATACCATGGGATTCGTAGAGAGAAGACAGTTCCAAGAACACCACAAGAAAATGGTGTATCATAAAGGATGAATAGGAAAATCATGGAGCATGTAAGGAGTATGAGATTGCATGTTGGGTTGCCCTTACAGTTCTAGGTAGATGTTGTAGATATTTCTTTTTACTTAATTAACAGAGGACCTTCAATATCTTTGAATGGTGGAATTCCAAAGGAGGCATGGATGGGTAAAAAGGTAAACTATTCTTTTTTGAAGACTTTCAGTTGTGAAGCATTTGTCCATATTGATAAAGAAAATAAAACAAATATCGAGGCAAAATCCAAGAAGTGTATCTTTATTGGATATGGTTTTTTTTATTTTGGTTATTGCTTATGGGATTATGAAAAACACAAAATCATTAGGAGTAGAGATGTCATATTCAATGAGAAGGTCATGTACAAAGATTAGTTTCAAGGAAAGATACAAGAAAAACAAAAACAAAAATACACAGTGCTTGATGAGATCACTGAAATATAAATTTCAAAGGTACCAGAAAATAAAAATGTACAACAATAAGAGCAACAGGTACCTCAAACTCCTGCAAATGTTGTTAGAAGATATACCAGGTTAAGTAGACCCCATGAACGATACTCTCCTTCATTCTATTATTTATTGTTGACTGATTCTGGTGAACCAGAATGTTATGAAGAGGCAATGCAAGTAGACACTAAAAACAAGTGGGAGAAAGGCATGAAAGAGGAAATGGGTTCCTTGGTAAATAAACATACTTGGGATTTGGTTCAGTTTCCTGTAGGAAAAAGAGCATTGTATAATTTTACAAGTTGAAGGAAGAAGATGGAGGGAAAAAACGGTCCAAGGCTAGACTTGTTGTAAAGGGGTTTGCTCAAAATAAATGTATAGATTTTGATGAAATATTTTCTCCTATTGTTAAGATGAATTCAATCAGGACTATTTTAAGTCTTGTGGCAGTAGAATATTTGCATCTTGAACAGTTAGATGTAAAAACAACTTTTCTCCATGGGGATTTGGAGGAAGATATTTATATGCAGCAGTCACAGGGGTATGAGGTCAAAGGGAAGGAAAATTTGGTATGCAGGTTGAAGAAGATATTGTATGTCCTAAAAAAATCTCCAAGGCAATGGTGTTTGAAATTTGACAGGTTTATGACAGAACAAGGTTATAGTAGATGTCATTATGATCATTGTGTTTATTTTAAAAGGCTAGAAATTGGAAGATATATTATATTGTTATTGTATGTAGATGGCATGCTTGTTTCAGGGTCTAATATGCAGGATATAAATGTGCTCAAGAAGAAATTAGCTAATTCATTTTTTATGAAGGATTTGGGTGCGACAAAGAAAATCTTTAGTCTGAGAATAAAAAGAGACATGAAAAATCGCAAATCGACATTGTCTCAGGGTGAGTACATAGAGAAGGTGTTGGAGAAGTTTAGAATGCAAAATGAAAAACCAGTTAGTACACCTTTGGCCAGCCATTTCAAATTAACTAAGGAAATGTCTCCCAAGACACAGGAGGAGATAGAATACATGTCCAGGGTCCATTATTCATCAACATTTGGTAGCTTGATGTATGCAATGGTTTGCACAAGACCAAATATTGCACATGCAGTAGGAGTTGTGAGCAAGTATATGAAAAATCCAAGTAAAGAACATTGGGAGGAAGTAAAGTGGATTCTCAGTTATTTGAAAGGTACTGCTACTCATGAATTCTATTTTGGAGGTTCAGACATTGTTCTACAAGGATATGTTGATTTAGATATGGTAGGTGATAAATATAGCAAGAGGAGCACCATAGGGTATGTTTTTACTATAGGTGGAACAAAAGTAAGTTGGATTTCAAAACTACAAAAGGTTGTTTCACTTTCAACAATAGAAGTAGAGTATTTTGTTTCTATAGAGGCTAGTAAGATTTGATTACAGATTTTTATGGAGGAATTGGGAAAGAATCAATAGAATAACAGGTTGTACTATGACAGCGAGAGTGTCATTCATCTTGCAAAGAACTCAACCTTCCATTCAAAGACTAAACATATAAAACTCAGGTACCATTTCGTACGATATGTCTTGGAAGATGGAAATTTGAATTTAGAAAAGATACACACTAGCCAGAATATTGTAGACATGTTAACAAAGGGAGTAACCAGGGAGAAACTGAGTTCGTGCTCAATTTTAGTTGGTCTTCAAGCATGAAGGTGAAGATGAGAAATTTTCCAAGTCCAAGGTGGATCATAGTCCATCAAGTACATCAATGGTGGATTTCTTTTTATTAGTCTCCAAGTGGGAGATTGTTGGTTGGGGAGCCTGATTATCTTCCTGATTCAGAGGTATTTTTTTTAGCCGTGTTTATACCCCATGAAAACTATACACCCTGGAATACTGTACACCCCTCCACGCAGGGAATTTATAGGGGGACATGGGACGAGAGTCTCCCATATGTCCAACACAGCTACAATAGGGCTCTCCATAGTTCCACCGGCCATAGCTCATTTCAAGTGGGTTTGGGATTCCAACCCTTGGGACCCATTGATGTGGCACTTCCTCTTGCCACCATAAAAACAGACTCTTCCCGTGATCAGTCTATGATAAAAAATGCCACCAGGTTCATTGAGCGGATTCAACACATCCGCCAACAGGTCCAGGAGATTTCATAGAAATCCAATGCTAAGTACAAGCAGTACCATGATCAACATAAGGTACCACACCAGTTTCAGGTTGGCGACAAATTCTGGTTACATTTGCAGAAGGAGCATCTCACCGGGACCCATAATAAGCTTCTTCCACTTTGTGATGAGCCCCACACTATCACCAAGGCTGTGGGTAGCAGTGATTTTGAGCTCAACACTCCACCCTTCCTTGGTCTGCATCCAGTATTCAATGTGGACCTCCTTCGGCCATATTTTCCACCGTTATTTGACACCTCTGAGATCGTCGAACAACCGACACCAACAGAGCTCAACCCTAACTGCATGAAAAAATCATCCACCAATCAGATCGTGGACACATAGTTCAAGGGAAATCTCCAGTAGTGGATCCATCTTTATAGGGTTGTCAAGGCATGGAAACTCCTACACCAAGGCAAGTGGTTCACCCGAGGTCAAATCCAACAGAATTTCCCTCACCTGATGGGGGAACTCAATGCAATGGATACCATTACTTTCTAATGGGGGAGGATTGATCTAGGTGGATATTGGTGGCCACATTGATCCAGGTGGATATTGGTGGCCACCTACCTATTCCAATTGGCTCCTCGTGTTCATTTTTGTTCAACATGTCCTTCTATACTGCTTTGTAATTGTGAGTTCTACACTTATGGGGTTGTCTGAAGCCCCACACATTCTCCATGTGGATACGGGTGGCCTCTCACCTAATCCAACTAGCTTATTTTGTATGTTTTCATGTCAGCACATCTTGTTGTACTTTCAAGGCTGTTTTGGGGCCCTAAACATTTCTTTTTGGCTCACCACAGTCAAACTATAGACAAAGTTAGAGTTTGATGACATAATGTGTAGTTCTCTGAAATACTTTTCCAACAAGCTATCACACGCCTAAAACGGAGGTCATATGAAAAAGTTACGACCCTAGGAAGTTGAGGTACCAAATTACACCAACTTACCCATAGGGCCCACATGACTTTTGGCGTTTTACCTTCTAGGGTTAGGTTTTTGGATGTCTATGGTTTTGGCATTCATGAGTAATATGAAAAGGGCCTTTGGAGCCTTATTTTAATCCATTCTTCTCAGACGAATGCACGTAGCAGCCACATCTCTTCTTAGAGATAGCTACCACCATTCGAGCAAGTTTCAGTTCTGCAGTTTTACAGTTTCAACCTATTTCATTATTTAATAGAAGATATTGTTCACTGGATATTTGTGTTGTTCTTTCTATCTTTGTGTTTATTGTATTCATTATGTTACTCAGTTTGTTTTGCTCCTAAATCCAGATCACTTGATAACTTTCTCACCCGTGTAGAGTTCTTTCAACTTGTCCCAGAGTTATTTGGTTGAATTACACTTCCCACCTTTTCTTTTCATGGACTCAAATGATCCTTCCAAAATGGAATCCATTGCCAATTTTTTGTTTCTTCTTAATTATTTCTTGGCTATGGACTTTGGTGGTCTTTTTGAAGGGGTGTAACTAGTTACAACTGAGTTCCAAACATCATATTCCATTACCTGTAGATATGCCTTAATTCGTATGCTCCATATCTCATAATTTGTCTCATAAAATAGAGGTTCTATGTGAAGTTGACAATCCATGGGTTCTTGTAAGGATCTACCTTCCAGTGATTAAACTATTCTTGAAGGAACCTTCTCTGATTCCAATTGTTGGAATATTTACAAATAATAAGAGGGGGGTGAATCAGTATTGGGCACTTTTTATCATTTTAAAATTCAAACTTCAAGCACTTCATGTATACATTAAATATTATTAATACCAATCATCCATCACATGAAATATGCATAGTACACAAAGAGTTTAACATGGAAACCCGAAATGGGAGAAAACCATAAAATGATTTATTAATAAGAATTACATTTACTTGCTTTACCAACACCAATTGGAAGAACCAACTCCCTGAATTCTCTACCACACACTAGAAGGATGTTGCAACCCCCTTTTCTTTACCAGCACCAACTGGAAGGAATAACCCACTCTCTATATCAACTACAAGCTCCAACTTGCAGATAGAAGACACGAATATGCCACTAGCACCAACTTATAGAAAGGGAGACACCAACCTACTATGAGGAAACCAATCCCCTTGAGAACTAACTCAATAAATTCAGGCACTGAACTATGAATGGATGGGGACACCGATCCTCTTGAGCACCAACTCAAATACTTTAGGCACTAACCTACTGATTGAGCTCTAACTCAATCTTTCTTTTTTCCACCCTACCACCCTTTTTTGCAAGTAAGCTAACAATTACATCCTTTGTTGCAACCCATCAATTTGCCTTAATTCATTCTCTACTTATGTATTAGATTTCAACACCTCCTGCTACTGTTCTATACTTCAACTAAAAAATTATCCTACAAGCTCTATTCAAACCATTCTTGTGACTATGTCCTATAGCTACCATTCTGTCAATCTCACTTAATAATAAGGAGTCATCTCAGGTTTTCCAAGACTTCACAAATAAAGATATTCACTCTTATTCCATACACTTGCAACCTCTTATAACCAATCATCCTCTACATTTAAAAAACTAAAAAAACATTGCTTTGTTTAATAGAGTTACCCCTAGAAACAATCGTTGAGACATCTATACAGTACATAGCTTTTTATTTCACTAATTCAAATTCCTACAATGATCAAATCCTTGCAAGTGCAATGTTTAGAACCTGAAATAATATACTTATAATCAGGAACCAATCCTCAATCCAGAATGCCATTGCATCATCTCAATCATGATTTCATCAATTCTATGTGCACCTGCATCATATCTCTATACACTTGAATGTATTATCTCATATTCTCTTTATGTCTTTTCTTCATTTTCCACACTGATCTCTCATAAATTGTCATATATATATATATATATATATATAGATAGATAGATAGATAGATAGATAGTTCAAACTATTTTTACGTGGACCTTAGCATAAATTGCAATGTTATGTGATCTGACCAAAGCTTTGAAATGGCATTGACGTGTTTATGGTGCATAAGCCCTCGAGGCTTATTTTCTTTCGTTACTTAGGTTATCCCAATGGGAGTAGAACCAAGTGTGTGGGACCATGAACTAACCATAAGGTCATTTACCACATTCAATATTGGTATTACCTTTTAGTCGCGCGGATGGATGACTGATGGTTTTTAAAACCACTATGAAGGGACCCACGCTCACTCTCCACTGTCCATGTGTATAAGGGTGGGTTTCATAATCCACCACGCGAATGTCCAACCATGTATTATGTGCCGAGCACTTTTCCAATGCATGCTCAATGTCCATCGTAGATTGGGTCCATAACTAATCTCATATGTTGATCGTTTCCTTGATATCAGGGTCTAAAACACTAAATACTACATTAAAGTATTGTAACCAAGCGCTAACAACCTAAGCGATTGATTCCAAGGATGGATTCCATGTGACCTCATGTTGTGACCAAGTGCTTACTAGTATTGGGGCTTAATTTTTCACAAATCCATTGAAATTTTCTTTTCGGAGTATCTTGATACCCAAAATTTACAACACTCTGACACACAGACTTCAGCGGTCTATTCTACATGACCTTTTCGGACTCCAGATGATCAAACAAACTCCACCATTGATATTTCAAGATCTACAATCACACCTGTTAGCCTTTGTTTCCATTGTGTTAGGTCTTCATTGAATGGCTTGTATGCATATTACATGAGTCTCACTGATATACATGGATCCCACTGCCACGTGTTCACTTCATAATCATTGATGTCAACTTATCACATGTCTCTGCAAACCGCCACATGTATTTTTCAGAGTCGTTGATCTATTCCACTCTAAATAGATCCTAGTCATTGATCGATACTGTTCTATTGAAGTTTCTTACTAGACTCTGATGGATTCATTCCAACAACCAATAAGATGCCACCACATGTCACCTTTGTATTTGTTGATTTGTCTACTCCAAACAGATGCCATACATTGATCACTTCTTGAAACAAACGATCAGATCTGTTGACATGTAAAACAAGCTGCAACAACATATTCTTTGATACCCTAATTTTAGAGTGGTGAAACTTCCCCAATTTTATGAACTCTGAATGGACAGTATCAAAAAGGAATATTCTTTGATGTTGTATTTGTCGAAGTCTTGTAACAATCTTCAAAAATGGGACTCTGAAAGTTGGACTCTTAAATACTTGATGTTATCCCATCAGACTCTAAACTTAGGTATATGTTGGTTGTTGATCTGAATTAACGGTCACGATTACCTCTGGGTTTCGGAACTTAAATTAGTATGAAAGACTATTGATCTCGATCGTTGATCCTACTAGTGATCAACGGTCACGATTGGATCTTCTCTTCTCTTCTCTTTGATTCTAATCATGGCCATCCAAACTTTAACACATGAACACAGTCTCATTCTGATGAATCTATGGTCATGGTTGATTCTTTATCCTGATATGATAGTTCATGTTCCTCCACACTTCATCTATAAACCATGTCACTGTCGATATAAGCATCATTATTGGTATGCTCTTGAAGAGCATGAAGTAATCCATTAATGATCAATTCCTCCATATGAGCATCAATATCTAAAGCTCCCAAGTTGGAAACTATCTTTTCAATTGTCTTCATTTCCATTTGGAAATATGGTTCACTTTCTTCTTTAAGGTCTTCAATTAGTTCTTCCCATAGTGTCATCAACTTCCACTTCGTTAGCTAAATCAACATCATCTTCACTATGTCATCACTATGACCTGTTAGTCTCAATTACTACAAAGTAATAATATTGCAGAGTAACATGATCTACCACATTAGTAGATGTCTTGTAGGTTTCCATTTTGGAACTGTATTCCTTTCTTTCCATCTACTTAAGCATAGTGAATACAACCTTATCTATGTTAGCTCTGCATAAATCATTGATTAATATGAGACTAATATTCTCTAAGGATTTGGTTAGAGTTACAGGGGCACTCATAAAGCTTGAAGGTTAACACTATATGCAATACAACCACTATAGTAGATATCATCATT
>JZKD02S2229988.1:394861-405562 GCA_000966675.3 Picea glauca
GACAAAACAATAGTGAGTCATATTTACATCAAACAATATTGGGTCCATTACCCAAACCTTTGTGCTACGGGGCTTTCTTCAAGGGTTGACATCAATGACAACCAACCTTAATCAATAGGTGACCCCTTGAGGAAGCTACTTAAAAGTATAAATAAGAGGCAAGGGTATCTCATTCAAATCACACTTGAATATCATTGAATATATATTTTTTTGAAAGGTTATTTGGGTAGGTACTATTGATAGAGAAAATGTGCCGCAGAAAAACTACGGTATAAAATGTACCACATAAAAATTTAAGCAAAAAAAGCGCGGTAGGAAAAGTGCGATAGAAAAAGTGCGGCAGAAAAAGTGTAGCAGAAAAAGTGCGGAATGAAACATGTTGAAGAAAAAGTGTGGAAGGAAAAGTGCGGCAGAAAAATTGCGGAAGAAAAATCGTAGCAGGAAAAGTGCAACAGAAAAACAAAAAAAAAAAAGTACGACAGAAAAATCGTGGTAGTGGATTCGCGACAACAAAACCATGGAAATAGAAGGCTACAAGAAGAAAAAAAGGATATGGTTTTCATATGTGTAGTGTTTAATTTATGAATCAAGTTGAGGGTTTTCCTTATAAATATGTTGGCTTCCCTCTTGAGATTTTATGGCTTGTTGTAGAGTTGATCTGAGGCATATCTACTGAAGTTTAGTATTGGTTCATGTTTGAGGGATTTTGGTTGAGGTACATGTTGGTTACATGGTTGAGACAAGTAGTTGATGAGTTGGCACATACATGAGGTGTATAGATGGGAACTTGTTAGTAGTATTGTTGACACATGGTTTATGGATGATGTAGCATACTTGTCTTGGTATATTATTAGAAGCACATATTGATCTTGGTGATGATTATGAGTTGTTGTGATATGCTTGGTTGATGTACATCTTGGGGATATTGTGCATATGGTTGAGATTTGTCTTGGTGATTGATCTTGGTGATTGATATTGGTGAGTAGATCTTATTTGGTTGATAAGATTGATGAGACAGGTTGTTGTGATAGGTTGTTTGGACATGTTATTGTGACGGGTTATTTGTACAGGTTTGGTGCATGGTTGATGCACTTGTTTATGGTACATGTTGAGGTACAAGTTGATGTATGGTACATGTTGGCACAGGTTATTGGTACAGGTGGTTACAGGTTTTTTGGTGCAGGTTGATTGGTACAAGTTTACATCAGTATATCTCACAGTGATAGTGTGACAATGGTTCCATCATTCTACTTATACACTAGAGCGGTTGGACGAGGCAAGGACAGGTGGTTGTAGCCACCTTCTAGTTATAGCCAGAGAACATAGGGGCTTGTAGCATCCTTTTGGTTGTAACCATAGAATTGGGGGTTGGATCTTCCCTTAGGTTGTAGCCTGAGAAACTAGGGGGTTGGAGCCTCCTTCTAGTTGCAGCTGGAAAACAAAGGAAGTTGGTGCTTCCAGTGAATGTAATTCTTAAAGACATATAAGAAAAAACATTATGTGGTTTTATCCCGCTTTGGGTTTCCACATAAAACACTAGTGTATTGTGTGTGCATGTGATTGCTCATTTGTTCATTGTTTATTTACTTTGAAACTATTGGATGATAATGCTACACTGATATAACACTTGCATTTTATGGTGAAAAAGGATTAAATTGCTCTATTACTAATTCACCCCCCCTCTTAGTAATCCAACAATTGGTATCATATTCAGTTCCTTCAAGAAACAATTTATCCACTGGAAGGAGATCATGGATTATTCTGATAATGAAGTACCAATGTTTGATGGTTAGAATGGTTTTAAGTATGAGATGTGGGGTAGAAGGACGAAAGAATTTTTACAGGCACAAGGACACTATATTTGGCTATCAGTTGTTACAAGATATGATAGTTCAAAAAGGGAAAAGACTGCAACCAAGAATGAATTGAAGAAGAATAAAAAAATAGCAATGGATTTCATCTAGGAAGGATTACCTAATCCGATAAGAGAAAAGGTTGGTAAATGTTCATCAGCCAAAGAAATTTGGGATACGTTATATGACATATATTCTTCACCCATCACAGATTCATAAAATGCCAACGAAGATGCATATACAGATCAAGAAGAATTATGTTCACCATGCCAAAAATATTTAGAATATGAAGAGTACATAATCACTAGAGGTATGTTGTTTTTCTTTAATTGTGAAAAATGTGGACATATTCAAATAGAATGCCATGAAAGAAATGAGACAGAAAAACCAATTGAAAAGGAAGACAATAATGAAGCAGAATTGATTAGTGCTTTAGATGAACTAAGATAATAAAAAAAGTCACTCAAGAAAGAATTGATGAAACAAAAGGAAAGTGTTCACATTTTTGAAGAAGTACAACAGGTCATCGAGAACTTAAGAACTCAACTAGAAGAAGACAGAAAGATCGCAGAAAATATTGAATATCAAAAGCAGTATTTGGAATCCAACATAGAAGCACAGAAGGAAGAAGAAGAAATGAGAGAGAAGATATTGACAGAGCATCTTAAGGAAATAACTAATAATCTAAAATAGCTTGAGGTAGAGTTTGGTCAAGAAGAGAAAGGACTTGAAGAATAAATAATCACATTAAAAATTCAGCTTGAAGAAGCGAAAAGAACAGAAGAAGTCATGAAGTCTCAGATAATGAAGAAAGAAGAAGAGATTGAGAAGCTTGAAGAAGAAGTTGTCACATTGAGAAGTAAAATTGTCAAGCTCAACAAGAACATTGAAGAGACAGAAACATCCACATCAGTTATAGAGAATGAAGAGAAGCACTCTAGGTTGCTAAAAAAGAAGAATGAAGAAAATAGAAAGAATTTTGCAAAAGTACTCAAAGGAAGGAATCATGGTCAGACAAAATATAAGAAAACTATTGAAGATACATATTCAAGAATACCATCCATGTTCAAGACACAAAGAAGCTTCAATCATGATCATGATCACTCAAGGAAAAAAATCAAAAGGAATACGCCACAAAGAATATCATTCACTCCCAGGTATGCAAATTTATTTTATGGTCTTTGTTTTTATTGTACTAACTTTGGACATAAGGTTGTAGATTGTAGCGATTATAAAAGAAATGTTCAAGAAAGAAATGCCTATGTTGCCCCACGTAACATTGAATGTTACAAATGTCATAACTATGGACACATAGCTAGTGATTGTAGAAACATGATCGGTACTTCCATGAAATAGAACACTAATATCAGATGTAAGAAAGTATGGATAATAAAACATGAAGAACAAGTGAACAAGGACCAGGTCCCAGAGATCGCAAGATTGGAAATAAAACGAGATGAAGAAAATTCTACAGAGAAAAATAAAGATGTCAAATACATAAAGGTTTGGAAAAAAACTGAAAGAAAATAAGGACAGGTAAATAAGGAACGGGTTCAAGAGATTGTACTTTCAGGCATTGTAGTGAAATATGAATCCATGGACAAAAATAAAGAAGTCAGAGATCAGAGAGATGATGAATATACCGATGAAGATGATGATGAATACACATCAGAGCAGGAATTGTTATGAGCCGTCCGACTTAGAGACTCCCAAGTAACATGAATATTAGATAGGGGGATTCTATGAGATAGCTGTGATAGACCAAAGAACCATCCTTCGAGTAGCTTGCAGAGTTTGAATAGATAGATCTAGAGTAGTCAGTTAGCAGAAGTACAATCAGTTGTAGTAGTGAATACTTCATGATAGTACAGTGATAAATGGGTCAACGTTATGGACAGTGTGCAGTAGAGTCTTGGATAGTATGGACAAAGATGGATTCATAAGAACACTTAGGAGGTTTGGAAAAATATATGATATTGAACGAGAGCATGGATTCATAGATTGGTTTAGAGAGTGGTTCAAAGACAAATGAACATTATCATAATGGATGATAATTACACAGGAAATGGCTTGAACAATGCTAATGGATTCAAAATTGATAGATATTTTTTGGACACATACAATGCATACAACAGTTCACATTCAAAATAGAGTAATTCTCATAAACAACAATGAAAAAACTCCCTACGAGCTATGGAAAGGAAGACCAACAAATTTGAAGCACTTCATAGTATTTGGAAGCAAATGCTACATCAAAAGAGAAGATGGCAGAATGGGAAAGTTTGACTCTCGTGTGGAAAAATGAATACTTGTTGGTTACTCAAGTACAAGGAAATCATACAAGTGTTACAATCTAAGGTTGAACAAAGTTGTGGAAAACATCAATGTAACAATTGATGGAACAGGTGGACTTGAATTAAAGGAAGAAGAAAATGAATCAATGAAACAACTTTACGAAGAAGAAGCAGAAGATGAAGAAAAAGTATAAGGGGAAGATGAAGAGGATCATACAGAAGTAGAAGAGAAATCTCAACAAGTTCCTTCGAAGACACCTAGCAAACAAGTACAGAAGAATCATCCTTCATATCAGATTATCGGAAACAAAGATTTAGGATTTGAGACTAGAAGAAGAATTTGTTCACCAGAACAAACACACCTAACACTCTCATCTACGATTGAACCAAACAGTTTTGAAGAGGCCATCAAGGATGAATTTTGGAATAAGGTCATGGATGAAGAATTGGATCAAATAGAGAAGAATGACACTTGAGAATTGTTTCCAAGACCAAAGAATAAGAATGTGATTGGCACAAAGTGGGTTTTCATAAATAAATTGAATGAAGATAGACAGGTTACAAGGAACAAAGTTAGATTGGTATGTAAAGGATATGCACAGGTTGAAGGAATCAACTTTGAAGAGACATTTGCCTCAGTTGTTAGAATGGAAGAAATCAGATTGCTTTTAGCTTATGCATGCTCCAAGAATATTAAAGTGTATCATATGGAAGTGAAATCAACTTTTCTGAATGGGGAACTTGAAGAAGAATTATACATCAAACAACTAGAAGGATTTCAGTTATCATAGAATGTAGATTACGTGTGAAAATTGAAGAAGACTTTGTATGGTCTAAAACAGGCTCCTAGAGCATGGTACTCTAGACTGAATAAATATCTACAACATGCAGGGTTCAAAAAAGGAAGTGTAGACACCAACCTCTACATCAAGATACATCAAAGAAACCAAGAAATTTTTATTTCTCAAAATAAGTATATCAGAGAAATGCTAAAGAGATTCAGAATGGAAGATTGAAAACTAGTTACCACTCCTATGAAAACTAGTTGCATGTTGAGCCAAGATGATGATTCAAAGTCTATAGACTAGAGGCAATACAGATCAATAATTGGTAGCTTACTATATGTGATAACATCTAGACTAGATGTAATGCAGGCAATTGGACATGTGGCACGATTTCAAGAAGCACCAAAGGAATCACATGTCGTAGCAGTGAAGAGGATTTTCATATATCTCAAAGGAATATAAGAGTTTGGATTATGGTATCCAAAAGGAAAGAATCCATCACTTATTGCCTACATAGATGTAGATTGGGCATGTTGCATTGATGACCGACGAAGCACTAGTGGAGCAACATTCTACTTGGGTGAGTGTTTAGTATCATGGCTAAGCAAGAAACAATCATCAATATCCTTATCTACAGCCGAAGAGGAATATATTGCAACAACAACTTGTTGTACATAGGTTCTATGGATGAAACAAAATCTGACAGATATACAGGTTGCGTATGATGAGCCCATTCTAATCTATTGTGATAATACAAGCACCATCAGTGTCTCAAAGAACCCAGTGATGCACTCCAAGACGAAGCACATTCCAATCAAGTATCACTTTCTATGGGAGCAGGTTGTAGAGAAGAACATTAGAGTTGAATATGTGGGAACAAAAGAACAAGTGGCAGACATATTTACAAAACCACTTCCACGAGAATCCTTTGAGTATCTTCGCAAGTGACTCGGAGTAATTTCTACTTGAAAATGAATGCTTTTGAATGATAATATTATATGTCCTATATTTACATGAGGAATCGCCATAAAGAGGACAGTTCAGTTCGGGATATTAGTTTTAGGAAGAGTTCAGTGAGGGGGAGTATCCCCAAGGAAAGTTCATTTAGGGGGAGTAGCCTCGGATGGAAAGGTAACTTTTCCATTGATGAAAAAGGAGGATAGATTTATCATATGCAGAGCATAGAGGCATGGTTCTAGGGGGAGTGATGGTCACCGGAAGAGCACGAGTGATATGACTTCAACATTGCATCAAATTGTTTCCATCAATGTCAAAGGGGGATATTGTTGATTAACTGGGTTGGTTGTCATTGATGTCAACCCTTGAAAAAACTTCGGTAGTGAATTACGGTAGCACAAAGGTTTGGGTAATGGAACCACATTTGTTTGATGGATAATGGTATGAGTTTTTATATATTTGTAGGTAACACTATTCTAGATGGATAGTACATGTCATGCCATTTCCGGTGGTATGTGGAACGTCACATAAATCCTCACGGTTAGAGAGTTATGGCCATGTGAAGTTGGAGAACCCTCATGAGTCATCTAGAAGCCCCAAAAGCTCAAAGTAGTCAAAGTGTTTGCAAAGAAGAAATTATTTAAATAATAAAGTGAAGTGATGAGTGTACTATAAGTCAAATATGATGCAAAATAAATTATTTAAATAATAAATTTAATTGAGAACTTACTAATTATGTAAAGTGGTTAAGTTAAGTGGACAAGTGGTTATAAGTGGGTTAACCCTAAAATAAGGAAAGTGGGTTAAGATGGTTAGAAGGTAAACCCTTGATGAAGCTACATAAAAGTATAAATAAGAGGCAAGGGTCTCTCATTCAAAGCAAACTTGAATATTAATGAATATCTATTTTTGTGAAAGGTTATTTGGGTAGCTATTATTGATAGAGAAAAAGTGCAGCATAAAAAGTGTGGTAGAAAAATTGCAGCAGAAAAAGTGTGGCAGGAAAAGTGAGGTAGAAAAAGTGTTGCAGGAAAAGTGCGGCAGGAAACCTGTCGAAGAAAAAGTGTGGCAGGAAAAGTGCGGAAGAAAAATTGTAGTAGGAAAAGTGCAACAGAAAAACCGCAACAGAAAAAGTGCGACATAAAAATCGCGGTAGTGTATTCACAGCATCAAAACCGCGACAAGAGAACGCTACAAGAAGAAGAAAAGGGTATGGTTTTCATATGTGTAGTGTTGAATTTATGAATCAAGTTGAGCGTTTTCCTTTTAAATATGTTGGATGCTCTCTTGGGAGTTTATGGCTTGTTGTAGAGTTGATCTGAGGTAGATCTACTGAAGTTTAGTATTGGTTCATGTTTGAGGGATTTTGGTTGAGGTACATGTTGGGTACATGGTTGAGACAAGTAGTTGATGAGTTGGCACATACATGAGGTGTATAGTTGGGCACTTGTTAGTAGTATTGTTGACACATGGTTTATGGATGATGTAGCATACTTGTCTTGGTATATTATTAGAAGCACATATTGATCTTGGTGATGATTATGAGTTGTTGTGATATGCTTGGTTTGTGCACATATTGGTGATATTGTGCATATGATTGAGATTTGTCTTGGTGATTGATCTTGGTGAGTAGATTTGATTTGGTTGATAAGATTGATGAGACAAGTTGTTGTGATAGGTTGTTTGGAAAAGTTATTGTGATAGGTTATTTGTACAGGTTTGGTGCATGGTTGATGCACTTGTTTATGGTACAGGTTGAGGTACAAGTTGATGTATAGTACATGTTGGCACAGGTTATTGGTATAGGTTGTTACAGGTTGTTTGGTGCAGGTTGATTGGTACAGGTTTACATTAGTATATCTCATAGTGATAGTGTGACAGTGGTTCCATCATTCTACTTATACGTTAGGGCGGTTTGACGGGGCAAGGACATGTGTTTGTAGCCGTAGAACATAGGGGGTTGTAGCCTCTTTTTAGTTGTATCCATAGAATTGGAGAGTTGGATCTTCCCTCAGGTTGCATCCTAAGAAACTAGGGGGTTGGAGCCTCCTTCCAATTGTAGTTGGAAAACAAAGAAAGTTGGTGCTTCCAATGAATGTAATTCTTAAAGACATATAAGAAAAAACATTCCGTGGTTTTCTCCTGCTTTGGGTTTCCACGTAAAACAATGGTGTACTGTGTATGTGTGTGATTTCTCATTTGTTCATTGTTTATTTATTCTGCAACTATTGGATGATAATTCTACATTGATATAACACTTGCATTTTATGGTGAAAAAGGATTAAATTGCTCTATTACTAATTCACCCCCCGTCTCGGTAATCCAACACAACTAACAATTCTAATTGGATAAATTTGTCTTGGTATTACACAAGAAGACAAAACCAACAATTCCAATTCCACTTGGACAAAGTTTTCTTCCAATTCTTCCCACAATTGTATTGCAATAACACAAAATTGTCGATGAATTAAATGACAAGATAAAAAGAACAAAAACCTATATGTTCATGATATTTTTTTGTGAAAATGTCAGCATTGTTCGAGTTTTTGAGACAGATGAGGTTGGGGAGTGTGCTTGGAACATTAAACTACCCAACAAGAATGCACACATGTTCCTATAACGTGTGCACACTAAAGCATGTGCACATTCTAGGAATGCACATGCATTCCTGTTGGGAAGGGATGAGCACCCAACCTCAAGGATTTCAAGTCACAAGAGTGCATGTGCACTCTTAATGCAACTAATATAGTATTTATTATAGACCAAACATATTTATGAATAAATATGTATAGGGTTTGGGGACAACTAGGACCAAATGTCTTAGGATTGAAAGTGTTTTGAAGCATAGATAAATGGTTAGAGCACCAAGAAGTGGGTGCAAGGGCCGTGGGTCCTTTAACAAAAGGTATATGCATAATGAACTTAGGGATCGAGTGTGGAGGGGGTTAAGGTTTGAGTATAGGTTATGCCTATGCTTAGATGGAGCTAGGGGGGTATAGGTCATGGTCCAGGTCAATCCTTAGGTCATTCTCTAGGTATAGCTCTAGGTCTATTTCATGGTCTATGTGATGGTCTAGGTCTAGTGTTACACATTATTTTTGTCATCCCCATGATCACTGATGATATGTGCATTGCTTACTTCTTTGTTCCCTAAAATCTATTGAAGAAATAAAACTTTCCCCTGGGAAATATAATCATGTTTTCTTTATTGAAATCCCTACCAAAGAAGATCGTCACACCTTGCCAAATGTTAAGGGTGAAATGATCCCTGATCATCACATGCTGCACCACGGTGGCATGCGACGTCATCGCAGGATGCTAATGTTTAGGGTGAGAAGATTCTCAAACAAAGAAAAAGGTGAAATTCTTGAAGGTTCTAGAATGGAATCTTCGAAAGTATAAGGTGGCCTCCGATCGGTTTGGATCTCACCTGCTTCTCTGATTTAGTGGGATCATCCTAATCCATTGATCCATCCCTCTTCACTCTATATAAAGGGGGATCTCTCATGGGAAAAGTTAGGTTGTGAATACTCTTCATCAAAAGTATTGGACAAAAAGTGTGTGTGTTGAGGCAAAGGACCATTGGAAGGGACCTTGCAACATTAAGGAATAGGTTGTATTCTCCACTTTCATCAATATAATGTTGTAATATATTTCTTCCCTAGAAAAGTGTCTCCATTTTTACTGCATAACTCCTTGATCTTATGCATAGGTTTCATTGGAATATATATATACTCTCTCTCTCTCTCTCTTTCTCTCTCTCTTTTGGTTTGTTCTTCTTAACAGGTTCAACATCCCACAAACTTAAAGATGGAGTAAGGACAACACTAGAAAGGATCAAACAACATTTAAACGGTATGTCATTTATCCCTCATTGAACTAGTTTACATTACAATGAAATCTAAGGAGAAGCTTGTATTCTGCTATGTTTTGTTCTAATTTCTTGTTGAAGTTAGGGAGATTTGTTTGTGTCAGCACTTATCGATTTGTCCAATAACAAAATTGGCGACCATACTGGGGAACGTACTCTTTTGGTATTTGCTTCCTTTTTTCTTTTGGATTTCCTGCTCTTGTTGATTTTTCATTCTCTAAGTCATTGGGTGATCCATGTTTACTCTCAGGTTCTGAAAGTTCATTGAAAAATCTTGTCCTCTTTTCATTTTTTCTCAATTTTCAGTCATCGTCGCACCCTGCTGTGAAAACCAGTGTGACATCAGTGCACTGTGTCTTTATACTGCCTGTGAAAATCCTTGATCATCACACTATGTATTTTTTCTACCTGCGATGATTCTTGAATAATTTTTTTGAGTGACCGTCAGTCTTTCTCTTTACCCATTTTTTTTGTCATTTCTTGGAGTGAATTTTTGGTCCTGGTGAATGATTATTCACAGCTTGGTTTACAATTTTTAAACTGATATTGATCATTTCTCAAGTTTTGAGAGTCTTTTTCATAAGATTCAAAGTTCAATCTTCCACTTATTGTTGCAAGGGTATAATATTTGGGTTTCATCCTTGAGTGCTTGTCAGTTAAGTTGTTAATGATTTTTTATGAGTTTTGGATTGTTGTTGATTAGAAAATGATTTTTGATTTCATTAAACAAACAAGTTTTCTTGCTTTTACATTTTTGGTTGCATTATGATTTAATTTTGGGGAATCGTTAAAAACCAAATATAAATATAGCATAGAAAAAACTCAGAATAAGTACTCAACGCCTTGAAAAAGAGATAATTTCAGATAATAAGCCTCTTCAAGGGGGAAACCTCCTTTTACACCACATAAATGTTCAAGTACAAGATGATTCCAAATGAAAA
>JZKD02S2229988.1:409343-422148 GCA_000966675.3 Picea glauca
GACTATTCATTACATATTCCCCCATAGTAAGATTGATCTTATTGCATTTTCCTGAGCAATTGATAGTTCCTCCATCTTCAATCATTACTTGAAACTCTGGTGTTGGATATACAAAGAAATTGAGAGCTTTGGATAATTTATAATGAATGAAATTATGAGTACTACTAGAATCAATTAGGACTATTACTCTTTTATTTTTGATATATCCTTCGATATTGAGGGTTTGAGGAGTGCTAATTCTAGCCAATGCATTACATGATATCGTGGGAGTCAACTCTTCAGAATAAATCACTTCTACATTTTCATATTGAGATGGTTCTTGTTCTTCTTCCTCTTCACAATCTATGTAGAATAATTTCTTCTCACCACACTTATGTCCCTTACAGTACTTGTTTTCACAATTAAAGCATAAACCTTTTCCTTTTCTTTCCTCCAATTGTTAAGGTGTCAACCTTGTAGGTTGAGGTGTTTTAGAAGAAGGAGCATTATTCTCTCGATAGATGTTATGATTGGTCCTTCTAGTAGCCATAGCCATATTTTTACTTTCAACATTTCTTGCCACCCTAAATGCATTCTTCAGTGATTTGGGTTCGCAAAGGCGAACCTCAGGTTGAATGTTATCCTTTAAAGTTCCTATGAATACATTAATCAGGTGCTCACATGGAATATTTGTTACCTTTATATTCAATCTTTGGAAGTTCTCATTGTTCTCTATAATTGAACCCTTTTGCTTGAGATTTATCAATTGGCCAAAGAAGGTATTGGTCCTTGTATCCTCATATTGGGATATCATTTGTTCTGTGAAAATTGTCCAAGTAACGAGTGATTTGCGAGAACAAAGCCATTGATACCATACAAATTGATTGGGTTCTAAATATAAAGAAGCAATTCGTACCTTTTGTGTATGAGACACATTATGTAGATCAAAGAATTGATCCATCTAAAGTATCCATGTGATTGGGTCCTTGCCATCAAACTTCCTCATATAGGTCTTAGGAACGTGGTTGGTCATTGCCATCAAAATTCTTGATTCATATTCCTTGTGTCCTCATCATGAATTTCATGGGATACATTTTCACTTTCAGGTGTCCCCTCTATTAGGAAAATTTTCAATCCTTCCATGATCTCCCTTTTTAAACCATCCATCTTAGTATCCATTATTTCCTCCAATTTATCTTCAGTTGAATCCATCATCCCTTGTAGTTCATCTTTTGTCACTCTCTTCTTTTGTAATTCATTTATGTCCCTACACATTTATTTACCTTCATAAAGAGTCCAAGTAGGACTGTCTGGAGTCTTATTTGGTGAAGAAGTTCCCTTTTTTGTGGCATGTTGGGAAAGTATCACTTTTAAACCTTGATTTTGAGGTGGTTCTACTAGACAATCTTTCTTCTATTATATCTCCAAATTTTCGGCCCTTATGGGTATGAAACTTTCTTTTTTGTAGTTCTATGATATTTCTTCTCTGCAATGCCACAGGTATGATCAAAATTGGATGTTCCAAGTGGAATTTATGGTAACTTCCCCACAACTTGTTGATTTGTGGCCTTTCCAGGAGATCTCACTTGTATAGCATTCCCCACACAAAATAATTGATATACAATTCTAAAAATTGTACCATATATACTATGGAATGTCCACTATCCAATGAAATCGGTAGCACTCAATTTGGATACTCTAGGAAGAAGTTATGATTTTTTTCCTTGGAACACCTGATTGAGACTATTCAATAGGACTAGTCAAATACCCTATCTGCCATAGGGTGTATCTACAAATGTAAGATGACCCAGAAGATAAAATTTTTATCACAGATACTTTACTAATTTCTGTGAATAATCTCTGGATTTTAGGGTCTGAAATGTTACAAAAAATGTTTTATTGCAAAAATTACGCAATGAACCATTTCAGGATGATTCCATAACCCTATATTACACAGGATGTATCTTTGAAAGTACAAGGCCTCAGGAGATGAAATTGTAACCCAACATACCTTGATCTGTCTACTAAATATCATCCAAAGGGTTCCTTCTGAAACGTCGTAGAAAATAAATTATAGCGAAAATGCCAAGGTGTCTCAGATGTAGCAATGAAACCACAAGACCTTGAGCTCTGATACCATATGTTAAGAACCAAATATCAATATGGCATAGAAAAACCTCATACTAAGTATTCAATGCCTTGAAAAAGAGATAATTTCAAATAATAAGCCTCTTTGAGGGGGAAACCTCCTTTTACACCACATAAATGTTCAAGTAAAAGATGATTCCAAATGAAAATGTCTCCTTGGTATATATAGGAGACTAGGAGGTACAATTACAACTAATTGACCCAAGATGACATAAATAAAATAACATTACTAATGTAATATTCCCCAATTAAGGGGTAATGTGCCACTATTTAGGGCTTAACAGGAATTACGTTGTGAGTGCTTTCATTTTCTTGAACAACTTTTTCTTTTTCCTTGATTCAAATCTATGTTTTTATTTGGAAAGAAAAAGAATTGAAAATTATCTTTCTATTCGTAGTGTTTACAATAAAATTTTTGCATTCAAGATTTTGTTCGAAAGAGAAAATTGGAAAATTTGATAGTTTTGATTGTTTGACATCAAGATTGTTCAAAGTTTAAAAGAACTGTATTTCAAAACTTGTTGTATTCTATATAAACAAAAACATTCTCTCTTATGTAATTAGATTTCATCGAACAAAAACATTTCATCTCATCTCTCTTTGCATATTTTTGAGTCAAGGTCAAACACTTCATCAGTTTCATCTTCGCTTCCTTTTGAGTTAAAGAACAACCATTAAAATTAAGTGTAATTTTAAAATTTATCTAGTAACTTTTATTTTCTAGAACTCTTGTACACCAAAATTAGCTAGGGATAGTGCTTTGGAATAGGTTGTGAGGAATACTCTCCAAAGAATCAAAACAAAAAATAGAATCTTTTGATAGGGAGAGTTAAATCCATTTGCTACATTTTGTCCTAGGAAGCCCTTATAACACAAGGGTCAATCACAAGGTTGCATTAAGGCCAGTAGAGTTAATCACCCTGCTTTGTTGGTCCTAGTGTAGTGAACACGCGTATTATTGGGGGTCACTTGAGAAAACAAATCCTGTGTGGACCTTCTCGAGGAGATTTCGGGCTTAGATACCCTGCCCTTGCACGTATATCAGATTGTCGACTGCTTCCCCATGCATCATTGTCGTAATTGGTAACCTTAATATCCTACACCTTTAGGGTCTTTACACAAGGTGAGTGTGGAGGGGTAAGTATTCACGGTACTTGGAATAGACGTTGGCTAAAATCACTCAGGCTCCTTAGAGGGTATACCCACAATTATGTGTGGGAGCTTGCACTAGGGTGTAAGTCTATTAAGCATTTCATCAACATAACTTTTCCACCCGCTTTATCCCAACCCCTTCTTGTCTTGATATTGCGACGTTGGATTTGATCACCAAATAGTGATTTCAAAATAATAAGGTTTGTTTGTATGTTTGATATCTAGATTTTATTAGTGAAGTGTTGTTTGTCTTCTCTAGTTGGTCATAGCTATTTTTTATTCTTTATTGGGTGTGGCCAACATCGTCCCTCATTGTTCACGTAGGATGCAAGGATTTCCTCTGGAAGAACCGAAATAATACTCCCCCTTGCTTCCTAATTCACTAGAGGGTCCTTCTCCTGAAGGAGTAGTTAATAACGACGTATCCTATGAAATCGAGAGTTCTACTCTGTTGGTTGAATCATCACTCCCTGTAAATAAGTTATAAATAAGTTATTGAATGTTATTCAAGATCCCGTTTTACTTCGAATAAACTCTTTGGGAGATGTTGTTGTTGAAGACTATACTAGAATACCTTCGAGACCTTTCGCAGAGTCTGGTGTGGATGAACCACCATTTCATGGTGAATCATTTAGAATCCCATTTCAAACATCTGGAATTTTTAGTCCCAGTTCAGTCCCACTTCATTATTTTTGGAGGACTGCATCGAGACACGATATTTTTGATAAAATAGGTATGAGTCCAAACCAACCTACGTCACCACACATACCTGTTACTTCTATTGCTTTTACAGTACCTCTAAATCATTTTACTGGCACAACAAGTAATGTTGTTACGATTTTAGACCCATTTTTGGTTGGTACACATACAATTATTCTTCTCCAGTTCTCTAGCTCTACCACAGTCCGACAAGTTGCACCTTTTTCTATCAGAAGTTCAATAACAATTCAAGATCCTATTGGAACACCACTTACGCATAGATCGAATCCATCACTTCCACCTGGCTATAATGATCTTAGTATTTTTATTACTAATCCTACCCAGGTTCCATTTGGAGGACCTATTCTTTTTGTTCCACCTAGGTATAATGCTACTAGTGGTTTTATTCGTACTCGTACTCAAGTTTTACCTGGGGGGCCTAGTCTTCCTACACCACTTGAAGGATCTAATCGTCCTGACCCAAGTAGCTCCAATTTTCTTGGAGGCATAAGTCATTATGTTACTTTTGTTTTTCAACTTCGTATTAGAGGTCAATGTTAGGTTGGGGTACAACCCCAAGTTGGGGGACACAACCCAGTTTACGGGAAATCTACGCCTGGATTACAAACCCAAACTTGGAATTTTCCTTTCCAAGGAAATAAACAACTGCCTGGGGGGGAAAATCCTCAATAAAATTATTTTGTACCCTCTTATCTTGGGAATCCTTATCCAGGCACTTTAAACCCTACTCGGGGTCAAGATCTCCAATCCAATGCTCCTTTCCAAGGTGGCATGCCAAATAAACAAATGAATGTTGGCTACTTGACTCAAAATCCTCCTCAACCGAATTTGACTAGACCTTATAAATATTTGAAAACAACTTATGGTCCTATTGGTATACCTACAAGATTACCTCCCCAAAATTATCAGTTTCCTCAAGTTAACAGACAATTGCCATTTCTAGCTACTTTGGACTTACCATATTTGTCTCGAATTTTGAATGATTCTATTCTACATTCTCCTTTTTGGTTGGTTATACCTTCTAAATTACCGTCAAACATACCAAAGTTTGATGGTCGATTAGGAGAAGATCCAAACAATCATGTCATGAATTTTCATCTTTGGTGTTCCTCCAACTCCTTGATGGACAACTCCATATGACTACGTCTTTTCCAACGCACTCTTACGGGTTCGACTACTAAATGGTACATCGAATTGCCAAGAGGTTTATTCAATGATTTCAACACCTTACACCTTAGCCATGGATTTCTTGACACATTACCAATTGCCCAAATTTAAACAATCTTGAGACAGGAACACAAATTTTAAGTTCATTTAAACAATCTTCTTCTACCCACATCTCAAATCATATTCATGAGTGGAGGAGGAGACGACGATTAATAAAAGTTCCTCTTCCTAATAAATTATTGGCTGAGTGGTTCACAAAATCACTCATCTGTCCTATAGCTCACGATGTTTCCATGAGCGGTGTCATCACTGAAGAACATGCGATCAATCATGCTCAATACTTGGATCTCATTATTCTCAAATGGGCACATTAGATGACTTGATTCCTGATGCTCGTCGCTCGTCTACAAATCCAACCCCAATGATCCCAGTAGCATCTCATGTTGTTGATGGTGTGATTGGAACTTTTCATGCTGAGACTCAGTAAAAAAAAGTCAATAATTCCAATCCCAAACCTACTACTACCAGTGTACAAAATGATACTCCTCCTCCTACCTCTCTCGGTAAAACCTCTGAGGTGAATATGGTCTAGTCTACCACTACCAGTAAATCTAAAAAATAAGAATAAAGGGAAGGGTAAGAATAAAGAGGATAAACCTAATAATCAACAGCCAGATAAACCCAAAACTCAACCTACTGATGATAAAGAAAAGAGAAAAACTTGTTATCATTTCCTTATTTGTGGCGAGGACCATTACATTAAAGATTGTTCGAGATGTGAAAAAGTTACTAAATTCCTCCAAGGAAACGAGACTCCCCCTACACCTGTCATTTTGTCACAACCTTTTCCTTCTCAAAAACATGCCCAACTGGTTATTCATGACCAACATTCTCCCTCTACCAACTCTTATGTGCTTATGTGTACTGGTGACTCCAAGAAAAACAAAGTTGCAGTCGCTACTCAAACCAAAGATTATTCTCCTTCTAAAGATAAAGTTGATGATCAACCTCCTCAATTGAATCTGCCTCCCAATGGTCCTCTTCATCTTGAATGAGCTAATCCTGATACATTCATCTGTTCATCTCCTAAGGGCGTCATTCGTAAGTCATCATTTAACCCACATGCACGTGCATCTCAAAACTACAGTATTGTAGAAGATCTTGCACATGCATCGTCTGCAATGTCGACTCTTGAAGTCCTTCAAAGTTTTCCTACTCAACGGAAGGCATTGTTAAAGGCTATTGGTGGAATCGATTCTGCTGACACAAATTTGATAATATTTGACTCAAAAGATCATATCCCAAGCCTGCCTCATTAATTAGCTTTTCAAATACAAGTAATTGTGGAAACCAAGAATATTTGTCGAACAGTTGTTGATGAAGGAGCCTCGACTTGCGACATGTCCGTCACCTGTTGGAAAGACATTATCTCTCCTACCCTTACCAAATCACATAACACACTAAAATATTTTAATGGTACTGAGTACAAACCTTATGGTGTTCTTCTTGCATTAACTATTGCGTTAGAAAGAAAATCAGTTATTGTATAGGTTGAGGTGTTTGATGTACCTCTCGATTACAACCTCTTACTTGGATGTAGTTTGATTGATGATATGCACGTATTTGTTTCTAATATTTTCCATGTCATACGTTTCCCTCACCAAGGTAAAGTTGTTACGGTAGATCAACTCACCTTTTTGAGTTCTGATTCATGCACTAGTAATGTTCCTTTCATAGCAAAAACACCTCCTGGTTATGAGAATGTTGGTGTGGGTCTTTTAAAAGATTCATCGTTAATGGGAACTTTCCCCATTCCACCACTCGATGTTCCTCCTCCTCTTGTTTCTTCTATTAACATGATTTCAACCAGTGTCAATGAAATCCATGAGTCCTATGACCCTTGGATAATACCTAGCTTGGAATAATGTCCTCGTTATGGCGACCAAATGCCACTAAGTACAGTTGAATTGGCTTATCAAGCTATTCAATCAACATCTCCTTCTCCTCATTCTCTCTTTGATACGTCTCTTGATCCATTTCACACCATATTTCACACTAATGAAACAATCATGGAAGTTATGTCTGCGGAAGACACACCATGGGATGATGGGCATCATCGTTCTATTGTCTTCCTAGAACCCGAGACTATTGAGAGTTACTAACGGATTTCGAATCCATCCACAATTATTAATTTCCCCTCAGTTTTTGAACCAACACATGATGTTTTGTATGAAGGGAACTTGGGAAATATTTCACCCACCATCCCTCTAGATATTTCGATTAAGCCTGGAATTGTGGAAAATGTTCACATAGGTGCCTCATGTTCTTTTGATGAGATTCAAACTTACAATGCCCTTTTCCAAGAATTTTATGATGTATTTGCATGGAGTTACAAAGAGATGCCTGGAATTGATCCAGATATAGTTGTACATGAAATTAAGACATACCCTGACGCTAAGCCCGTTCGACAACAAATTCACCTAGTTCATCCATGAAACGCTGATGTAATCAAACTTGAAGTTGAGAAACTTCTTAAATCTAGTTTTGTCTACCCTGTAGAATTGACTAATTAGGTGTCCAATATTGTTCCAGTCACGAAGAAACAAGGAATGATCCATGTTTTTGTTTATTATAGGGATATTAACAAGAATGGTCCTAAATATAATTATCCAACCCCTTTCATCGACCAGATCATTGATGATTGTTCCAGAAGTGAAATCTTCTCTCTGATGGATGGATTTTTCGGCTATAATCAAATCAATATTTTACCCGTGGATCAACATAAAACCACTTTCATTTTCCCTTGGGGTACTTTCACGTACCGTAAGTTCCCTTTTTGTCTCAAGAATGTTGGTGCGACTTTTCAACGAGCTATGTCTTATGCCTTTCACAATATCAAACATATTGTACAACCTTACCTTGATGATTTACTGACGCATTCCATGCGTCGTTAAGATCACCAGGCACACTTATGAGCCATTTTCCTCTGATGTCGATATTATCATATATGATTGAATCCAAATAAATGTTTTTTTTGTGTGGTGTTTGGATGACTTCTATAATTTATTGTTTCCACACATGGGATCAGGGTGGATCCGTTGAAGTTTGAATCCATTATAAATTTTCCTCCTCCTTCTACCTTACGCCAACTCCAAAGTTTGCAAGGGAAGGCAAACTTTCTACGATGATTCATTCCTAATTATTCCTAACTAACAAAAGTTTTCACTCGACTTCTTAATAAGGGTCATGATTTTGTGTGAGACGACACCGCCAAAAAATCCTTTAATGCTTTGAAACTTGCATTAACCCACACACCACTATTGTTTCCCCCAGATTATAGTCGAGATTATTTCTTATATTTGGTTTCTTCAGATCATACCATTGCCATGGTTCTGGTCCAATAAGTTGATTCGCATGAGAAACATGTCATTTTCTATTTAAGTCAGAGTCTTACGACCACTGAATTCAAATACATGCATGTGGAGAAATTGGCCTTGGTGGTTGTTCAAGTTGTCCAGTGTTTTCGTCACTATATATTATTGTGCAAAACCACGATTATTTCTGATTGCAACCCTATGCAACATATTCTTACATGACAATTGCTAGGGGGAAAATACTCCAAATGGATTGTGATTCTCCAGGAGATTGATTTGGATTTTGAGAAAGCCAAGTCAAAGAAATCTTTGGTCTTTGCTGAGTTGATATGTGACCTTCCCTCCGCTGATAAAATGTGGCAGCATATTCTTTTCCTGATGAATCTCTCTTTCTGATCAGTTCAGACGATATTTGGTATGGAGACATTATCATTTATCTCCAAACCCAAAATTTTGGGCCTGATATATCTCGTGTAGAGCATCATCGTATTAGGTATAAATCCCGTCAATATATTATTCTTGGTGATACCCTTTACCGTCGTGGTATTGAATCCATGTCTCGGTGATGTCTGACATATGATGAAGCTAAGAAAGCACTAAATGACTATCATTTTGGGCATGTAGTGGTCATATGTCTGGGTATGAAACTGCCCAAAATATCCTACGAGATGGTTACTTTTGGCCTTCTCTTTTCAAGGTTCGCATTCTCATAGTTTATAAATTCCATGCTTGTCAAACCTATAATAATAATATCCGATCTCATCCTACTCCTCTCTATCTTGTAGTTTCCATTAGTCCATTTTCTAAATGGAGCATTGAATTCATGACATGTAACCCTCACTCGGTCGGGGGGCATGGATACATCATTGTAGCTGTGTATTATTTCACTAAGTGGGTTGAGGCGATGCCTACATTTGATAACACTGGGAAAACTGCAACACTGTTCATATTCAATCATATCATCACTAGGTTTGGTGTCCCTCAAGCCATTTTCACTGACCATGCACCCATTTTTGCAATTTTATGATGTCTGAGCTTACCGATAAGTTGGGTTTATCATATGAAAACTAAACCCCTTATTACCCACAATCCAATGGCCAAGTTGAAGCGATCAACAAATTTTTAACCACTATGATTCGACGAATGGTAGGGATTCATAAGTTAAGTTGGAATACAATTATTTTTTCGATGTTATGGGCCTATCGGACGTCAGTTAAATCTGCTACGGGGTTCATGCCTTTCCAATTAGTATATGGCATCGAATTCATTTTGTCGATTGAATGTGGAATTCCATCTTTGAATCTAGTCATCGAACTTCTCCCCAACACCACAACCGAAGAAGAACATTTATTTTATTTAATGCAATTATACGATACTCATCGCGATGCTACATTAGTAATATAAACCCAGAAGAAATGTGTCAAGGCTCAATACGACAAACATGTTAAACCTTGTGTTTTTTCTGAAGGCGATTTGGTTCTTCTTTATGACCAAGATCGTGATTTGTTGGGGGCAGGTAAATTCAATCCCATGCAGCATGGTCCTTATATCTTTAAACGAGTGTTAGGGAAAGGGGCTTATGATTTGGTTGATTACGATGGAATTCCTTTGGGTGAACCCATAAATGGGCTTTACCTAATGAAGTACTATGCTTAAATTGCTTTGCATGAGTTCTTTGTACTTTAATGTATCATACTCTAGTGTGCTTTTTGTCGTTTCTTTTTCTTCCCTCAAACTACTTACCTTTCCTTGTGCTTGGTTTCCATATGTCAGTGTTATCGCTACCTTATATTGGTTTTGCTGATGGTTCTAGTCGCAGTACTCAAAATTTCACGTTTGTTGCATGGGAAATCTATGCCCCTTCGAATGAGTTGATCAGTCTACATGGTATTTTCATTGGTCGTGCAACTAATAACATTGTGGAATATAGTGTGGTCATTGAATTATTAACTGATGTCATTTCATTTGGCATTCATCATCTAATTGTACATCTTGATTCTGAACTCGCGGTGTTGCAATTACGCAACATCTATTCCATCAGAAGTCCTACGCTATTATGGGTATACTTGAGAATTCGCCTCTTGGAAAGGAATTTTGATTATATTGAATATCAACACATTCCTAGATATCTAAATACATTAACATATGCTTTAGCCAATTACGTTTTAGATAGACATTTGCACAATTTATAAATCCAAACACAAACACATAAAGACAAGTAAGCTGGTAGAAGTTTTGTATTATAACTCAAAGAGTTACAAAAAAGTGTGTCCTGAGATCAAAATGTTGAAGCACATGGATTCATATACATATGTATCATGGATGTTGCTCATGATAACAAACCATTTCCCATGCTACATGATGGATCAATTGACCAATAGATGTTGAAACGCCAACGGTATGGTGTTGGTAACGTCGAGGTAACTCACCTATAGTAAAGTCAAGGATGTCCATAGTCAATCCCTAGAGGTTGTGTTTGATCTCCTCAAGATCCGTAGCTTCTACTCCTTGACTTGCCACTGCACCTATCTCTGCACATCTTTGGATTAGAGATGATCCTAGAGGCCTGAAAGGTGCCACATATTCATTTTGACAGATTTTGATTAGTATCAGATACGTAACATAAACATTTCATAATTAAAATGCCAAAAACAATATATAATGAAAAAATCTTTTTTACCTATATCTCCCCATTGTCAACCCTTGGGTAGTGCCAAGTCGGGATCACCACGAAAATCATCCCCGGCATAGGCGTAATCCTCAATCGTGATAAGTTGATATCTCAACCACTGGAAGAATACATGACCATATGTAACCATTGGGATTCTACCATGGCGTTCCATCAAGTCTACCCATCTCTTCATCCGAGGATCCTTTGGATCAGGCACACCCTAATCCACATGAAAAAGGCACAAAACTGGGACCCTTTCTAGGACAAAGGACACCAAAATTGATCTGTATCCAAATTGATTCATTCGACCGGTCCTGCACTTTGTTAATTGTTTCTTCATATTATTGAGGAGGCCCTCACACCAGTTGAATACTCGGGGCTCCATGCACTCAATAGCATACTGAAAATGGCTCTGCAAGTCCATGTGTGGAGATACACTCCCTGCCACATGGGTAATGGTGTAGACTATTGTCCTCAAAGATAAGTCGAGGACATCCTTTATGGAAACCTTACCAATATGTTTCTATGTACCATTTGAGCAGTGTTGTGTGACATAGTAATCCATTGGTTCACCTCCTCCTATGATTCCTAATAGTGACACTCGAGATCCATGACGAGATAATCCGATCAAGAATAGATTTCTTCAATCTCTAAAGTGAGTGTATGTACCCCAACATGAAAAACTTGTTCATTCACGTCCCACATTCGGACTAATTTCTCCAATAGAACTAATTGGGCCCTCATGCCCTACACTTTAAATAACATAAGCAAGATGCACTCCCATAGTGTCGTGACTCTGTTGGCATCATTCCTTGCAATGTAATCTTTCTCTTCATGCTCTCTTTCCTACCATTTGAGCATGATGAACTGTGGAAAATCTGCCAAACAACAGTTAAAGATGAATTAGTTCATTAAAAATCTAAAATTGGGACCTTCCCTAGTTCTTTCTTTCTTTTTTATTTTTGAGTTGCGGTTGTCGCAGGTGTCGAGTTTACCATAGTGCAACATCATCACACCCTATAAATGTAACCCCTTGTGATGATCCCATGTCATCATAGTTCCCGATATGGAGAGCCTGTGATGATTTGGAGGCGCTCTCTCCTTTGAAATTTTCCCATAAACTCAAAAATTAACCATAAAAACTGAAAAAAATTGCTATAGAAAGAAAGAGGGAAAGAAGAGCACCAACCTCACGGAGACAGCTCGAGAAATCGTCCACATATTGCACCAGAATCGTCGCTTGAATATTAGAGGAAAATAGGGGTTTTGACACTAGCTTTGGTGAAAATACAAATGTAATGGTAAAATGAACTTGTTTTTGACTTATTTAACCTATTTTACCATTTTTAACCTAAAATTAAATTATTTTTCACTATTTTTCACCTATGTTAAAACCTAATGAACTTTTCAAAGTGTCAATGTTACAGGATACAGGTCGGGCGATTGGAATTTTGATATGGATCAACCCTTTTTTATCGTTTTTTACGTGTTTTTGCAAAATAATTTGATGTATATATGCTTTTAAGTTTTTTCAGTAAAAAATGTCAAGCATAGCCTTTGTTTTTCTCACGCTCGTAAAACTATGAGAATGTAA
>JZKD02S2229988.1:430905-443111 GCA_000966675.3 Picea glauca
CCATTATGTAGGTTCTCATTATAACTTTCCATAAGGCAAAGTTTGTTCCATTGAACAGAGGGGCCTTATTGGTTGAATTTCCTTCATGGCTTGACATGTTTAAGCTCTAGGATCTGCCCTTAGATAAAAGGGGCCCGCTCTGATACCAATTGTTGGACAACTGAGAGAGGGGGTGAATCAGTTGTTACCGTGCTTAAACTATTATGCTTATTTTAACTCTTTACAAAGCACTCAATGATAATCACAATAATTCAGGGAAATAAGTAATAACACATTCAACATCAGTCAGACATATGAGATACACATAAACAAATATTTCCCGAGGAAACCCATAAGGGGTAAAAACCTCTTCTTCTTTATATGATAAGTAATCTTTACATTCTTTACATTATCATACATATGAGCACCAACTCATAATGAGGCTGCAACCTCTGTTTTGTAAGCTGCTACTTGCTGAGATAACCAACTCTCTGGTTTCTCTAGCACTAACTAGAAGGAAGCACCAACTCCTTGGTTTCTATAGCACCAACTAGAGGGAAGAACCAACTCCCCAGTGTTTCAACACCAACTGGATGGAAGTACCAACTTCCAATCATACAGGCACCAACCTGTAAAACAGAGAACAACAGTTCTCCCTTGCACCACCCTGCCACCCTAGTTTCTCTGGCTGCAACCAGATGGAAGTTACAACTCCCTGTGTTCAAGAACCCACTTGAACCTCTGAGGACAACAGTCCTCCCTAGAATCTCCCTGCCACCTTGAAATATAAATATTTTCTATTATGACTTGTTACAGTGATATAAAGTTCTTCAAAAGCTTACTAGTCTAATCACTGTTCTGCTACACTACGCTACTCTGTCTGCATCAGTGTCTTCTTCACACTCCTTACGCTTTCTGTTCTTTTTCCTTTTATGCTCTCTGCGCAATGTCCATTCAATGCAACATTCACCTTCTGGACATTTCTGCTACTGTGCTTTGCCTCCTTCTTCACACCTCAATCACCCTCAACAGCCACACCCGATCTCTTCTTTGTTCTGCATCCTTATTGTCTCTTTGCAACTTGTGCATGCTATTTCTCCATGATTTTGCATGCTATCTCCATGTCGAGTGCTCTGCCTAATCATAATTTCCACTCTTTAGCTTCTCTGGCAGTTTGATCCATGTGTCCATCATCACTGGGTGTTAAACCGAGATTCCTCAGATTCTCTAGCAGTTGAGACTCTTTGTCTTCTCTGTCATAGATGAGCTCATCCTATGGCAGAAACCATCATTTGTTTCTAGTAGTTACACTGTGAAGTGTAACAGTAGCCCTCCAATTTTATTCAAATTCATCTACACCATTGAATTGACTTCATTGAATCTTACATTCATTTCTCTATTTCGTACTTCGTCATTTCAGGATCCTCGTGGTGAAGATTTCGTTACTCTCCATGTCCCGATCCCTAAAACTTCAAAATGGAGCTTGTCTGCACTATCTCCTTCCTCCATATTCCACCGATGTGACCAATGGCTGTGACCACAGGCTGAGCCAAAATGTGTTTTTTATTTCGACATTTCGACAATTCAGAAATCCTATTGTGAGGCTTCTCGACTCTCCAAGTCGTGGTCCCCGAAACTCTAAAATGGAGCTTGCCGGTTTGAGCTCTTCTCTACAACTCTTCGATCTCTAGATCAATGGTCCACAATCCGTGGTGATTGGATGACTATCCTCTGCCCTGGGACTTCATCCTTCGGGACTTTGGGGGAGTGATGGAGTTAAATCTCCTAAAGAAAAAGCTCTCAGAGTGAGTTCAGTCTTGCATCACTCGATGATGTGTCATGACTCGAGTGACTACCACATGTCACTCAGAATTGTGAATTCTAGTGGCCTGAGATGCCAAAACAACTTGACACTTGTCATTGTTTGATCATGCCACGTGTCATAGTCTTCCACCTGTCCTTTCTGACGTGGTCTGCCACATTCACCTCTTGGATCTGTCGGCCCAGATCACTTCATGCTTTCACATATCGTGATTTCATCATTCTTGATGTGCAAGTTCTCGACACCTCCACCTTTCGGTCTGCGAAACTTTGAAATAGAGTCAGATCAACTTTTCAGTTTTTCGCACTTCGAAACTTCAGGCTTCCTTTCATGAGAGTCCTTAACATCTCCAACTCCCGATATCTGAACTTTCGGTATGGAGTCTTTGATATTTCACATTGCGCAACTTCGTGTTTCTCGACTTTAAGACTCCTGTGATGAAGAGTCTTGACTCTTGACTCCTCCAACTCCCGATATCCAAAACTAACCTCCTTCTTTTGGGATTTCGATGTTTTGCCTTTTGCAATTCCAGGACTCCTGATGATGAAGAGTCTTGACTCTTCCAATTCCTGGTATCCGAAACTCTTGTTGACGTTCCTCTTTCGGGATTTCGGGATTCTGGATTTCGCAACTCCGGGACTCCTGTGTTGAAAAGTCTCAACTCTTGACTTCTCAATCTCCTGGTATCTGAAACTTTGAAATGGAGTCGGATCAACGTATTCCAGCGTTTCGCATTTCGTTGTTTCGGCATTCGTTTCGTGAGTTGCTTCCTTGAAGCCATCCTTCAATATTTTCTATCGTTTAAAGATTTCTTACTACACATAAATATCATATCAAGTTATTGAAGAACTATTTTTATTGGATAAATTTGAGCAATAATGATCTAGGTTTTTTTTCCTAAGAATTTCCTAATCCAAGATATTCAAGATATATCGTTTAGCCAAAGAGGAGTACCACCTCTCCAAAAATGCAAGGGGACTCATATCCTTGTGAGGTTGTCATTTCAGTCCTAACAGATTCAAACGTGAATAATAAGATAGTGGGAGGGATGGGGAGAGAGAGAGAGAAGGTGTGAGAGTACATATAGATAAGTGTTTTGTCATACATAATCTAGGGAATGTCGAACATTGATTGCGGGCAATACAAAATCAAGGAAATTTAACCTTTGACGCTTGTTACATGGTTGTAAATGGCCAATGTCAACAATGTAATATTGAAGAATGTACAAATAGATAAGTGTTCTAGTAATACATAATTTATACCAATCTCATAAGAAAAAATATCAATCATGGATTTTTGATAATATAAAATTAAACAATGGGAAATCCTAGAGAGACATGAGAAAACTTGACAATAAAATCAAATCAAATTACCAAAAAGGTAAGAAATGTGAAAGATAAAATGATTTAAAAAAGAATTAATAAAACATTTAAAGAAGGATAAATATTCCATATAAATAATATCGAATCCACTAAAATATTATGCTTATATTAAAATAAAAAAGGAAAATCAATGTACCATGATCATCATTAAACCATGTGAAATCATTATTAAATTGTAGCTGAACGGTTATATCCATAAAATATCATTATTAAACAAGTGTTATATGCATAATTGTTGTGGGTGGGAAATCCCTCCTACAGACTAGCACTAAGGGTTTTATCATGCATGCAGAAATGACCTAAAGATTCTTACTTTTTACCATCATCCCATGCCTAAACCCCATTACTCATATGTAAATACAAGGATCAAGAGATTAAGTTAGCGTAACTTATTTTTTGTGTTTGATGTCGATCCCTTTTCGCACTTGGTCGTTCTTTGAATGCAACTTTCCTCCCAATGCTAACCTGCATTCACTAAAGACAAACAAAGAACTTCCACATGCATTTGATCTATGAACTAATGGGTTAGAGATTTAATCAATCATACAATCAATATTCCAATAATGAAAATCTCATATGGCGGGACGGGAAAAACAATTCTTTTATTAACTTCACAATGATACCTTACAATGATAAAGTCGTCTACTACTCCTCAATCCTGGTCCTGGGCTCTTCTTCCACTGTCTTCCAACTACTTTTCTCTATAGTTCTCTTTGCACAAGGATGGCTAAAGTTTGGGACAAAGGGAATGCTCAATCGGGTATACTTTCTTTACTATGATTCTCCTCCTTTCAAATAGGACCCCTAACCCTTCTTTTATAGGCTAGAAGAAGCTAGGTATTTGGTCGAGTGACTAGCCATGCATGGTCGAAAGGTTTAGTTAACTTACCCAAAGCTGTGTGTTCCATTAGAAACTTTCCTTTTTCCATGCTTTTGTAGGTACACACGAGCTGTCTTGGGTCATCTAGCGTGTACACACATGCAATAATGGAGCAGGGCACGTGGGCCTTTATAAAAGGGGTTTTTAAGAAGAGTTGTTCAACAGTGTTTTGGCAAAGAAGGAATCTGAGATGGCCTGATGCCAGGTAAGCATGTATGGTGAAAATTAGGGTTATAACAGATGCCCCCTAATGTGTGAGGTCAGAAGAGCATCTGATGGTCGAAATACATTAACAATCTTCACCAACGTTCCAAACAAGTAAGCCCAGGGACCAAAAATCGGTAGGCGTCGTCTGCAAAATAATAGATGTCTCACTGAGGCGGGCATACCCATGCTCGAGATAAAATAAAATCATGGCTACCAATCAAATACACTGCAGATCCATGTCATATAACTATATAAAGTGTAGCCACGAGAAATACACAGAGGATCTACATCTCGAAATAAAAAATATATACATGTAGAGTATCCATCTTCTAGAAGCTGATAAGGCATGATGGCTGGAGATGAGGTCTTCAGAGCTCGAGAAACAACTTCAAAATATTCAAAACTCAGGTGGGAGTGTAATATGAGTGTACAAGTTCACTTTCTAGAGGTCTTCGATGGCTCATTGGTCATGGACTAGAGAATCTTGATTATCAGATTAAAGGCTTCATTGATTTCGAACAAAGACTTGATTGGACTTTCGGGATGGTTGGGCATGGGGGCAAGAGACAAACTGTAGAGGGGCCGACTCAGGCTTGGTAAAAAATTCCCTTGGACAATAGCACGACAAATTATGAGACTCAGGCATCATGGCATTACCATAAGTTTGCGAGGTAGGTAGCAACACAAACTCTCCATATGTTTGGAAGAATAACCAAACGGAGGAGGACACAACTCAATGCAGCGGGAAAAAATTCCTAAGGTCATATGAAATCCCAGGGTTTGAAAAACAAACGGACAGATGTGGTTTATCCAAGGGTGACACATTGTGCTTCCAATAAAATAAAATACTTTTCCCTTCCTCTTTTTGGGGTATATTTTATTTTTATTTTGTCTTTTTCAGTAATTTTGGAAAAAGAATAAAAGAATGTTACGTTACAAAGGAGGAATGAGTGTCACAAACATACAAGTTCGAGGTGCAAGGACAAGATTGATGTTCAAAGGAAGGACACATGGGAAAAATCCCTCTTGGGACCAAAGGTGTCAAGACGCAGAGGCAAAGTTCTACATGGCTTGCGTATAAGGCATGCTTCAAATGGTTAAGTTGAGAGCAATGTGGAGCCAACATTAGACCAAAGACACAGGTATGCAAATGCGGTTAACAAAAATCACAATGGTAACGTCCTTCGATGTAAGTTTAACGAGCCCAGAGAAGGTAAGCTCAATAGTTTTTCATATTTAGAGAGTTTGAAAAAACGTAAAAGGAGACTCCAATGGGGTACCTTTTTCGAAGGTAGTCTAGTCGGTTCAAAAAAGGGGTAAAGTAGCACCAACAAGACGTCTATTCAAAACCATTTTAACGAGTGTGATAAAGACAAGATCACTCGGCCATTTTTTCATTTTTAAGGAGTCTGAAAAAAGCTTAACTATGGACTCCGTTAGGAATGTTCTTTTGGACCATTTTAATGAGTGTGAAAGAATAAGGTCACTCGACGATCTTTTCAATTTTAGGGAGTCTAAAAGGATCTTAACTATGGACTCCATGGGGGTTCATTTTTCATACATTTAGTCCCTCAGGCCCGAAAAAGGTTTAAAATTATACCTGAGAGTACTCTTCTAGAGAACCGAGGCCTCTAGAGTATACCTGTGTTCGTACAGTTGACCATCTAGACCAAAAAAGGGGTAAAATACTGTCGGACATATGTGCCTTCAAATTTCAGTTTAACGAGCGTGAAGGTTAGCAAGATCGCTCATAAATCTTTTCATTTTTAGAGGTTCTGAAAAGGGCTTAAAAGAAGACCCGTGGGGGCTACGACCTATGTATGAAACTGGTTTAGGTAGAGCCCACTTCTAGGCTTAGACCAAGAGTCTCTTTGATAGTCAACCTGGAAAGTCTCCCAAAAGGGAAGAAAATACAAACCACGGTGTAAGTCCTCCTGTGGTATAGAAACCATAGTCATGGATTCCAGGATAGCCTCATATGAAGGAAATTCAAACTCCAAGAAATCACGCAAATGAGGGTCAACAGTCCCAAAGGGTGAAGTAAACTGACATACTCCATATGATGATGGAGGTTCTGGCCAAGACTGGCAGAGTCTATTAGCGAAGAATCACAATCACGAGGGCTTGAGGATCTACTAACAACAATATCAGACTCAGAAGGATACTCAAGCCCACTTGGACCAAGAGGTGGATGCAAGGTCTCCCATGCCCCCATTGGATACACCAATGGATCAATTACTAATTCCAAGTCTCGAGAAGGAAAACATGATTGCACAGGTTCCTTCTCATAAGCAATTGAGCACCGAGGATAAGATGCCACATAATTAACTCGTGGTGGGGTAGAGTCTACACGAATGCTAGGAACATATAAAGGGGTATTATAAAATAATGCCGAATTAGGATGGTTATTATCAGATGCCAGCTGGTTGATAGTGACAATGCTTCCATTGTGAGGAAAATGCATCACCCGAAAGAGCGTAGATACCACATTGTTCATAGCATATACATAATCACGCCCGAGAAGCATATTGAAATCTAACAGGCCTTGCACCACTATAACATCAACAAGGATAGTGTTCCCACCTAACGAGATAGGTAACTGAGGAAGAACCCCCAAATATTCACTAGGACATCTGTCAAAAGCCAAAATTCTATGCGAAGAAGACAAAATAGGGAGATCCCAAGACTTTCCAAACTGAGGAGGATAAAATACTTGCAGAGGCTCCTTCATGCACAATACATCGATAAATGTTTGTTGAATTAACTTCAATCCTTATTTGAAAGGGTGTGGAGGAAGGAATATGAGGCTCAACAAGGTCATTCCAATCAAAGGAAACCATCCTAGGGCTTAGAGGGGGTGTGCTCGGAATGAGCGGAATGCCTCCTTGTTTTGGAATTATTGAACCAGAAATGATAAAAACATAGTCGGTAGACACGTCACTCCCCAAAAGAAGAGTGGGATCATCCGATGACTGCATCGGCATGACCACTTTCAAAACCAATGGATGAATAGGTTGCGTGACTACATGGTCTAAAGGCACCTCACCCCCCAAAAGAGGAGGGAGTGGGATCATCCGATGATTGCATCGGCATGACCACTTTCGAAACCAATGGCTGAATAGGCTGAGAGACTACAAGGTCTAAAGGCACCTCACCCCCAAAAATAGGAGTGGGATCAGTTAATGACTACATCGACATGACCACTTTCACAACCCATGGCTGAATAGGCTGCGAGACTACATGGTCTAAAGGCACCTCACCCCCCAAAAGAGGAGTGGGATTAGTCAATGACTTCATCGGCATGACCACTTTCTCAACCAATGGTTGAATAGGTTGATAGACTACAAGGTCTAAAGGCACCTCACCCCCCACAAGAGGAGTGGGATCAACTGATGACTGCATCAGCGTGACCACTTTCTCAACCAATGGTTGAATAGACTGCGAGGAAACCTCAAAAGACTCATAATTAGAAGAGCTTGCAGATAGGGACCATAATATTTGTACCTCTGGAATGCCAGGGAACAAATAAGTAAGGTGATCTCCCTTGCAAACCTTACAAGGGAACTTAGGCTTATGTCCTATCCATCTAGGTTTCTCAATAGAATTAATTCCTCCATCATGACTAGTAGTGGTTGGTTTCACATCTCCAACATGACTTGCAGAGGTTAGTGATGGGTCGATAACATGAATTGCAGAGGCTACAGACCTATTAACAGAATGACTAGCAGTGACTGGAATTTTTCCCCCAGCATGACTTGCAGAGGGTGGGTGTGTACCCCTAGCATAACTTGCAGAGGCTGGGTGTTGGTATTCAATGTGACTTGCAGAGGTTGTTGATCTATCTCCAACATGACTCGCAGAGGTTGGTGATTTCTTCTTCCTATTCTTCCTCTTTCTATTTTGTTTAGACTTCTGGTAACTAGTAACTGTACTTTCACCAGAGGCGGGAGAAGGATGAGGAGAAGAATTTGCTGATGAAGAAACATCAACAAGGTGCCCATGACATAGAGTTCTTAACTAAGAAGTGTCAAGAGCATTTGGGACATTTGGAATGGTACCCAACCAAACCGGTAATCCCACATTCAACCCAGGAATGTACAAAGTGGCCATTAAAGGGACACCCACATTTCCGAAGAAAGGAAAAGCACAAGAAACCCTTGCGAAGGGGTTCCTTGGTTGGTATCATTGGGAACTTTAGCCATGAATATCTTATGCACAGGTTCTCCCTTTGCGAGATTATTCAAGTCCGTAAAAGTCTCACACACTGACTCTGAAGAACCAGTGTTATCAAAACAATGCCTATAAAGAGGCGGCTCCACGTTTCTAAGAGGAAGACTGAAAAAGTCCTCTCAACTGGCAGAGAGGGTGGTCTGCCACCCTAGGTTAGAGACCCAAATCCACAACTAACTAACTCACTATGGAAAACTAGGGAGCATAGAGCACACACTAAAAGTTCCTAAAGGAAAATCAAGAAAATGACTAACTAGTTGGAAGAAAAGTTACACCAACCAACACTAGAGAAACTTACCGGTGCAAGTACAACTCGAATAAAAAAGCAACCTCCGGGTATACTCTGCAAAGCATGGCCCGATTTCTGCCCTAGGTACTATGGTATACCCTGGCGGTCACCTGTGTAAGTCCCTAAAATAAAGGCAACTAGGTTGCCAGCTCATGAACAATCACCAGGTGGGTACAGTTGACAGTCGGGTGGACCGCAATGAGCAGAGTATCAATCCTGAAACCTATCAAGGATATTGAAAGAAAGTGTTCTAGAAGATGACTAAGGACCTCGAACGGATTCGAGACCCACGAAGCTCCGTGGAAAATGCAATCAATAGAATACCAAGACAAGTCCTCTATATGCATTCCCCACTACGCTTGGTCTGGCTTTGGAGGGGTTATCTCCGCTACCTTTCTGCACGCGACCTCGTGTTTAGCCCCTATGTTAGAGGGGGCTCGTGGATAATTTCCATTTTACTAGACTTCTACACTCCTTATAACAGACTCGTATGTTTGTTTTATAGCCTTGAAGAGTTTCCTCTCCAACCTATATCAAGGCTCTAGCCTAATATAGTTGATGGATCCTACAAACATAAAGTCTAGTAAATTTTAATTAGCGTTCTTTTTACTGGCTTGATTTAATCAAAAGGGTACGGTGGTGTAACTGATGGTGTTAAGAATTTTGCAAAAAATGATGAAACTTATATGAACACTGGAAAAGAATGATTATATATATATATATATATATATATATATATATATATATATTGAAATTCTCATCAGATGAAAAGAAAACACAACACTATGCTAATTTCTTTTCTTTTTCAAATAACAATGCAAAGAAAACGCCAGGAAAGAAAGAGATCTAACAAACTAATTTCTTTTTTTTATTATTATATTTTCTTCCAATCAAAGCATAAATAACAAAAGATTCTAAAAGAAACTGATGAATGCACGATTCATGGCCCCCCCATATTTTGTTTCAAAATGCAACTCATTTTTCTTAAAATTTCAAGCTAAAAATAAGTTAAAAAGGATAGGAAACACAAAAAATATTTTAAATGAAAAAGAAAGCTATGCTGGAATACAACATAGGCTAAAAATACTTATGACAGAGACCAGAAAGAAACAAGAAAAACCTGGGAAGTAAAAACTTGACAGGGAAGAGGACGATTGCCTCCTCAAAATTTTCTAGACAGACACGTGACTGTCACTTCAATAGCTAGCATATGCACATGGTCTTCCCAAAGACAGGATGCGTATGCATGCATGTAGGCCCACTATAGGTCATGTGTGCCTTTGTTTCTCCTCAAAAGAAGCAAGACAAGCGGCTAAGCTCAAGAAGGGAGTACTGGTATTGAGAACCAGAATCCCTTGAAGACACAAAAACTTACTTTGACAGAAAAAGATGCAAGGAAAAAGTTGATCTGAGGTTTTTACCTAACTATGGACTATTCAATCAAAGACCTTGAAGGACCCAAAATATCCCTGAGAAGGATCAATTTTGCAAGGAAGAGGATGACTTCCTCTTCCTAAGAAGGATTTCCTAGGTTCTCAGACACACAGCTAGCACTTCATCAGCAGGTGTATGCACAGGGCTGTGTGAAGGTAGGGTGCATGTATAGGCATCCAGGCCTTATACAGGCTATGTGTACCTCTATGAATTCCCGAAAATAAAATGCAGCCAAGCAAAGAAAGCAGGGAGTACTGGTATGGAAGACCATAATCCCTACTAGCTCAGACTCTTGCAGAAACTCAGAAAAAAGGTGATGAAACTAATTTAAAACTACCAAAAAGTATCCCCAGAAAACCCGAGAGATCCCCAGTATGGTCGCCAATTCTGTTGTGGGTGGTAAATCCCTCCTACATACTATCACTAAGGGTTTTATCATGCATGCATAAATGACCTAAAGATTCTTACTTTTTACCATCATCCCATGCCTAAACCCCATTACTCATATGTAAATACAAGGCTCAAGAGATTAAGTTGACGTACCTTATTTTTCATGTTTTATGTCAATCCCTTTTTGTGCTTGGTTGTTCTTTGACTACAACTCTCCTCCCAATGCTGACCTACATTCACTAAAGAAAAACAAAGAACTTCCACATGCATTTGATCTATGAACTAACGGGTTAGAGATTTAATCAATCATACAATCAATATTCCAATAATGACAATCTTATATGGCGGGACAGGAAAAACAATTCTTTTATTAACTTCACAATGATACCTTACAATGATAAAGTCGGCTACTGCTCCTCGATCCTAGTCCTAGGCTCTTATTCCACTGTCTTCCAACTACTTTTCTCTATACTTCTCTTTGCACAAGGATGGCTAAAGGTTGGGGAAAAGGGAATGCTCAATTGGGTATAGTTTCTTTACTATGATTCTCCTCCTTTCAAATGGGACCCCTAACCCTTCTTTTATGGGCTAGAAGAAGCTAGGTATTTGGTCGAGTGACCATCCATGCATGGCCAAAAGGTTTAGTTAACTTACCCAAAGCTGTGTGTTCCATCATCAACTTTCCTTTTTCCGCGCTTTTGTAGGTACACGCAGATTGTCTTGGGTCAACTAGCATGTACACATGTGCAGTAATGAAGCAGGGAGTGTGGGCCTTTATAAAAGGGGTTTTTAAGAAGATTTGTTCAATAGTGTTTTGGCAAAGAAGGAATCTGAGATGGCCTGGCTCCAGGTAAGCATGTTTGGTGAAAATTATGGTTATAACAGTAGTGCACTTACGTCTTAGGTGTGAAGGGGGTTAAGGGTAGAGTATAGGTTATTCCTAGGCTTAGATGGAGCTAGAGGGGTCTAGGTCATGGTCTAGGTCAAGATCTACGTCATGGTCTAGGTCTAGTTCATGGTCTAGGTCATGGTCATGTTCACGATCACGGTATAGGTATAGGTCATGGTATAGGTCTAGCTCTAGGTCTATGACGTGGTCTAGGTCATGGTCTAGGTATATGACATGGTCTAGGTCATGGTCTAGGTCTATGTCATGATCAACATCATGTTTATTGTATAGTTATAGGTCATGTTCTAGGTCACAGTCTAGGTCTATGTCATGGTCTACATCATGGTCATCGTATAGGTCTAGGTCATGGTCTATGGTCTAGGTATAGGTCTAGGTATTTCCACACCTTTCCATGTCTAGGTCTTGTTATGTATAGGTCTAGGTATAGGTCTTGACATGTGTAGGTCTAGGTCTAGGTCTTGCCATGCCTTTCCATGTCTACATATTGCTATGTCTAGGTCAAGGTATAGGTCTTGACATGTCTAGGTCAAGGCCATTTATTTCCTTATGATGTACCAAACTTGCTATAGTGTGTGAGAGTCTGAGAGGGAGATAAAGGAATACATAGAAGGGGTTAGAGAGAGAGTGTATAAGAGTGTGAGAGTCAAAGAGAGGAAGATAGAGAGGGGGTGGAGAGAGAGGAA
>JZKD02S2229989.1:0-10903 GCA_000966675.3 Picea glauca
CAAATACCAATTGTTGTGCTAATCAAGTAGTACCAATCAAGCATATGCCATATATGAGTATACTAAACATCACCATGCATCAATACCAAAAAATGATGGATCCCATATTTGTATGATTAAAGAGGAGTTGATTTCAAAGTCTTTTCTAGAGCCATTTTCTTATAGATCATCTTTCTTCTCACAATTTTCCATTGCTCCTATTTTTCCCGCACTGGGGGAGTTGGTAGCATCACCTTCTTGCAATTTTTTGCAAAGTGGTCATATTCATGGTAGGTTTTTCATTTGAAGGAGAGTTGTTCATAGTTCAATGGTTGTTCATAGTCCAATGGTTGTTCATCCTTCCAATTGTCCAAGGTTAAAATAATTTCTTCAAGGAGCTCTTTATCCATATCCACTTTGACGCATATCCTTACACAAGCGAACATTCCTTCATGTGTATAAGCTCTATTTATATATCTCTCAAGAGTATTGCCAATGCATCTTAGGGTTTCATTATTCCATCATTACAAAGGAAGATGGGGGAGCCACATCTAGACCGGAATGATAGATGAGATATCATTCAATCATGTATGGATTCAAGCAACCTTAGGCTTTAGAGCCTTACAATTAGTCCTCTACTAGATCAAATTCACAATGCAACACATCTCTATGAAGTAATAAGCTTCAAGCATGTACACCGACAATTTAAATCTAAAGATGTTTTTTATGAAAATAAGTAATCTCATGCCATTAAGAATGCTTTAGGGACAAAGGGCTAAAACTAAGGTTCAAATCCCTCCAAATTCATAAAAAAAAATTGTCTTTGTTTATGATTATTTATCCATTATATTCATAAAAAAGATTGTCTTTGTTTATGATTATTTATCCATTATATCTACCATTACTATAGTCTTTTTTAAATAGTCTTATTTTTCATACTCGCATCTTGTTGTTGGTTTTCAGGTAATGTCAGGTCTTACATCTATTTGTCTTGGATACTTTGTTATTCAAAATCCTTTTTACTTTTCTACTTTTGAGGTTGGAATAAGGTTTTGCAACAGTTGATGCGAAAGTGCACAATAATAAGCCATGTAGATTATGTGCACAAGAATTTAAAATACACAATACTCATTGTGTTAGTGACATTCCTTTTCCACTGCCAAACTTCCCAACACATGTATGCAATGACTATCGCGACATGTTCATACCTATACTTGGTCTACCTAAGACAATCTATTTTTAATACTTGTGTAGTAAACACGCATGGGGTATCCTGTTCCATTGCTACACCTTTGTGCCTCCGCACTTCCAATAGTTTTGCATCCATGATTGTGACAGGCGATGTAATTTACAATATAGCTCACCGATTTATGGTAAATTGATTTTCTCCTATCTACCAAAAAACACTACACATCTAGAACCAATGAAAAGTAAATGGCAATGCCAAATTAAATAAACCAAGTAACTGTAATATGCACATATTGTGCACTATCAAACATGATGCGAGATGCAAAACTGTGGTAGTGCATGAAGAACATACAGAACCCTTCTCTATAGAATATTCAAATATAGACCAAGTGCTAAATAGACAAAGCAACGCCTCTTTGTAGTATACACCTATGCATAAGTACTGATGACATTGCTCTGTAAATCGTACAAGTGTCAATGCAACCAACTTTGCAAATTCCAAACCATAAGTGACATAAATTCTCAGCGCAAGCCTCCAAACTCTAGAATCATGCATAGGAACTGAAAATAGAAAAATAAACAAGCATTTTTTCAGTCTATTTTGAATCCTCGTCTAGTTCGCATAGGTATACTTGGTGTAATTTATACCCTCTATTTTGAATCCTTGTGTGAATAACTTGCAGCGGAGATCAACGTGCCTCGCTATACTTCCATATTTCCACATTTCTAATACTCTCACCTCCATCATTGTAGAAAGTGACGTAATTTGAAAATTATGTCACTGATCTATTATAAATTCATTGGCACTCTGTTTGGAAGGAATGGAACGCATCTAGAAAAAGTGCCAAGCAAATGCAATGCTTACTTGTACATTGTTGGATCATGTAGCCGATATATATCTAAAATACATTATAGTTGATTCTTAGCTTGCTCTTCACTTTGGCATAATTACATTTCTACAACCTTTCGACAATTTGTTAGTCGAAAACCTTATTCACTTGTCCACTTTCAATGTTGGACAAACCTTTTGCAACAGTAGGTTCCAAACTACACAACAATAACCAGCATGAATTCTCTGCACAACCAGTGAAAATACACAATGATGGTTGTTCTAGCCATATGTCTCATTCAACCATTCAATTTAGTGATACAACCATTAAAAGAGAATTGATTTGCTTAAACACTATACCAATGCCAATGCAAATATGAATGAAACCAAGTAGTTGTACTAGACATAGAGCATAAACTATGAAACATGATACCAGATGTGAAACTGTGGTAGTGGAGAAAGGGAAGACGTATCAACTCTCCACACAAAATTTGAATATAGACCAACTGCTAAATAGACAAAGCACCAACTTTGTGTAGTATACACCTATGTCAGACTCATTATGACATTTATTTGTCAATTTCACAAGTCTCCATGCAACCAACTCTGCCAATGACAGACCATAACTTTCATGAATTATTATCGCAAGTGTTGAAAGTCTACAATCCTCGTGCGCCCTATACATCTATAATTGGCGTACTTAAGACGGTCTTCCTATCAGCCTTCTGACAAGAACATGCAAAGTTCACCCTCCTGTACCTCAACATTTCCAATATTTTTGCATCTTTCATTGTGACCAGTGATGTAATTTGCAAAATAGATCACTAATTTATAATAAATTGATTTGCTCCCATTTAGGAGCAAACACGACATATATAGAAACAGTTCCAAGAAAATATGTTTTCTATCTGTAAATTTCATGGTGGTTTTTTATTATGGCTATTGCTACTCGAAAAGTGTCTGATATGTGTAAAAGACATTTTAGCAAATTTCCATCCTGCTCTTCGCTTTATCATAATTCCATGTCTACGAGCTATTCAAACAATCTGCTTGTCATGAGCCTTCTTACTTGCCCACTTTTGAGGTTGGACAACTAGTGCCATATGTTCATATTTATACTTGGTGCACTTAAGACAATCTGTTTTTTAAGCCTTGTGCAGAGAACCTACATCGAGCACTCTCTGACATTTCCACACTTATGTGCTTCTGCATTTCTAATAGTTATGCAGCGTTGAGTGTCACAAGCGACAAAGTCTGCAATATATATGTTTTCTTTATTGTAAATTGATTTGCTCTGATCCAGGAGGAAACCAATTCCATCTAGAAGCATTGCAAAGAAAATGTCTTGCTTATATGTACATTGCTCGATGGTTTTTTATTATTGTTATAGCTATTCAAAAGTTAGTCAATATACATGTAAAAGAAATTTTTCCCGATGTCAATCATCTTGTTGACCTTGACGCAATGAAAATTATGCAACCCATTTATCTTTGTACAATATGCAAATAAAAAAATAAAATAAAAACATTTTGTATATGATGGACATCAAGAATATCTCATTCAACCATTTGATGCAACGACACAACTAATAAGATAAAATTGGTTTTCTTAAACACTACACCAATGCCAATTAAAATATGAATGAAACCAAGTAATTGTATTGTGCATAGAGCATAAACTATCAAATAGGATGCAAAATGTGGAACTACGTTAGTGTGGAAACCAAAGACGTATCATTTCTCCGCACACAATTTGAATATAGACCAATTGCTAAATAGATAAACTACCAACTATGTGTAGAACTGTTAATGACATTGCTTTGTCAATTGCACAAGTCTCTATGTAACCAACTATGCCAATGTCAGACCATAAGTTGCATGAATTCTTAACGTGAGCGTTGAAAGTCTACAATCCCTGTGCATCCTAAACAACTATAATTGGTGTAGCTAAGACAGTCTGTTTCTAATCCCTGTGACGAGAACCTGCACAGGTCGCCCTCTCGCAGCTCAACATTTCCAATAGTTATGCATCTGTCATTGTGACAAGCGATGTAATTTGCAAAATAGATCACATGTTTATAATAAATTGATTTTCTCCAATTTAGGACCAAACGTGACACATATAGTAGTGCCAAGCAAATGTGTTTTTTATCTATAAAATTTTTGATGGTTTTTTATTATGGTTATTGATATTTGAAAAGTATCCAATATGTGTAAAAGGGATTTTATTTTCCCATTTTTTAGAATGGAAAGAAGTTTTGAAATATCCATATCTCTGACCTCTGCATATTTATGTGTCTCACACAACACAAAAGATCTAAATGAATTCCATTTGCTTTCAAATCCGTCAAAATTAACTGGTCACAAATCCCTGGAATATCGTTCAAATTACATCTACTATCACAATTCATCGTGCAGATGCACAACACAACACGGCCATACCTGGCATGGATTCTCCACACAAGCATTGAAAATATACAGTACTTGTTGTGTCAAGGATATTGATATGCTACTGTTGAGATGCGCAATACATAGTCGCACAAAGTGTCACCATTTATGCATAGAAAAATCCTTCGAGAAAACTACAAAATGCCCATCTTTCTGGACCATGGCTTCCTATACTACAATCAAACCCCCAAAAAAAATAAAACAGGTCGAACACAGTGAAATGCACTAACATAGAAAACAACATCGCTCTACAACACATGCAAAATAATGCACTACTACCTAAATTTATACCCGCACTATCTCCATATCATCAATCAACTAAAAAACAAGGTGAAAAATACAAGCCGAGAACAGGGAAACACCAAATAACAATAAAGACCTAATTGGATAATAGGTCAAACACAATGCAATGCACCAACCTAAGAAACAACATTGCTCTACAACACATGCAAAATAATGCACTGCTCCCTAACTTTATACCCACATTATCTCCATAGCATCAATCAATTGCAAAACAAGGTGAAAAATACAAGTCGAGAGCAGGGAAACACTAAATAGCAATCATGACCTAATTTTCCACAAAATCATTGAAAATATACATTCTTTCCTTCGTCAACAATACTTTTCTGCCACTGCCAAGATGCAAAATACATATCCCATTGAGAATTGTCATATTTTCATAGAAAAATCCTCCGAGAAAACTGCAGAATGGTCGTTTTTCTGAACTATATCTGCCTTTAGTAAAATCAATCCCCCCCCCCAAAAAAAAAAAAATAGATGCCACAAAGTGCAACTCACCAACATTAAAAAAAAAACATTTCTCTACAACACATGCAAAATAATGCATCACTTCCTAACTTAACACCTGCACCATCTTCATAGCATCAATCAACTGCAAAACAAGATGAAAAATACAAGCCGAAAATAGGGAAACACAAAATAACAATCATGACCTAATTTTCCCTGACATATAGCATATATTTGATGTTTCCCCTCTCCCCTATTGGAGGTTTTACGACCTCCCAGTCAAGGATATTCAATTATATGAGCCAAATCGGCTCTTCGGGACCCTGCTAGCCCCAAAAATCATTTTACATAGGCCCCTTTTTTCTTCTCGGCATAGGTCTTGTGAGACCCACAGGCTCCTGTTAAGCCCATGTTCGTCTTCACATGAACTCGAGCTATGACCTTGAGCCAGTCCTATTCACAACTTCGTACTTCATAGCTTTTGCAAGTAGCTTGCTCCCCTTTTTCCCGATATTCGAATCAGTGAATTTACCCGGGACCTGATCTACGGTCCACCTCTCTCCCACAACCAATGGTTGTGATCTACTTCAAACATCAACCTTCATGATTTTCTCCCACTCCACTCTTCTCTTTCTTCCAGAGTACCTTTCCTCTGAAACGCACGGATCTTCGCCACGTGTCCTTCTAGATCCAATGGTCCAGATTCACTTCACAAAGATTTCCCTTTTCTCCACACAATTTCTTTCGAAGTTCTTTCACGTGAACTCTCGGATCTACTGCCACGTCCTTCCCGACGATCAACGTTCAGGATCTGCTCTGGGATTTGGAACTTTGACGACCTTGCACTCCGCTCAACTGAAAACTCCTGGAGAACGATTTCTACTGACTTCCAGATCTCTTTCCACATGTTCCTCCGGACGATGGACAACCCATATTGGCTTCAGGACTTTGGGACTTCAATGAGTCCTTACTTCTGTGCACACTCAACACTTTTCCCACAGTCTGATACTTGGACTGTTATCAGCCTTCTGCACTCTTTGCAGAGACTCTGTGCGCGGCGACAATATTCCTTCCGAGCTTTTCGAACTCAAAACAAGTTCATCTCTATGCATTCCTTGCACTCGACTGGGCCTTCTGAAGGCTTTAGACTTTCAACACTTTGTCTGAGTGTTGACCTGGTGCACTCCTTGCACAGGTCTTCGTCTTTCTTCCTGAAATCCTTTCGGTTCACCGAAGCAACTCCTACATCCTCTCAATGAAAACTTGCAAAGATTTCCAGATTATTCAGTAACTCTATGGGTGTCTTCTCCTTGACACTTATCTTCTTACAGAACTTGAGATAGAATTATTTTTGTGCACACTTGCACCTGCTCAATTCCCTCCTAGAAAATTTCTACAGTGTGTTCAACAACTTTGTGCTACGCTTACTCCTGCGCAGACTTTCCTCCAAGGTGTTCAGTAACCCTGAGGCTCCTCCTAAGACTGTAGAATATTTTGGTGTGCCCTCCTGGCATGTTCTCCTCTGAACTCGAAGCAGAGTTCAAATACACACTCCTTGCATTGGCTCATAGAGTTCGCATCACTCTATCATGCACTCCTTGCATTTAGCCTAAAGAACCCAGAAATAACTCAACAGCTCTCAAACAGATAGTGAAATCTATCTTAACCATGAAGATGGAACCTATTCATACATCTACAACACACATTCATATAAACAAAAATGGCATTCATAAAAACATAAGGAAATACACACAGAACATTGTGCAGGAAAAATTGCTCTTCTTTGTATTAAGATGAATGTCAATTACAATACATGTGTACAAAATCTCGGACTGCAACTAAGTCTCGACTCTTCTCTCCTCTCTTGATCTCTCTACTCGCTCATCCACACTTCATGCTAAACCTAATGAATGTTGATACAAATATATTTTTACAAAAGAGGGTCTCCTTGATCCTTTCCCTCCAACTACTCTAGTGGTGTCTAATCACCATTTACAACACCTATCTACTGAGGCATATTACAATGAGTGGAAAATCTAGTCTGAATCAGATCTAGATCCCTCCTACCATCAACCATTTAAGGCGACCTTATCTACATCTTGTACAAAGTCATGACTTGTCTTTGCTCAAGCCTTACAGCAAGTACTTACATTAATTACATTTAAAATTTAAAATTTGAGGGCAAAATGAGAGGGTTGGCACCTCTCCCCTCCTTGAATGTGCACCAATGTGCTAAATATCTAGCACATGCTGAGGTGGAGCGATGCTTCTGCATCATACTCCACTGTTGGGAAAATCATGAGCTCCTTCTCATGAGCTCCTCTGCTCTGCAGTTGAAATCCCCCTAGATCCCAAACTTTCCCCTCAAGCTATACACCTTCTCCTCTGCTTTGTTTCTTTTGTCATTGCTTTTTCCCTACTGTTGTGTCAGACTTCCTTCTTCTGCTCAACTTCTCCTTGCCAGTAGTTTATTTTGTTGAATTCACCATCATCCTCCTTATCTCCTCTACTACCTCCTCTAGCTTCTCTGTTGGTTGGTTCCTTCTTTGCAGACTAGCTTGTTGCACCTCCTCCTTGTCAATGGGTAGATCAACCTAATCTCCCCTGTTGTTTTCTCCATATCCTATGGCACTAACTTACCACCCTACTGTAGAATCCAGTTTTGCAGTCTCCTCACTGAGTTGCTGCTCAACTATCTCATCTGATAGATTATCCTCTGCCAGTTCACCTTGTGCTAGTTCAACTCCAACTTCCTCTAGCTGCTCATCAGGTTGGTATTCTGCTCCATCTGGCATGAAAATCTCCTAGCAACCATCTTTTGGTTCTATATTGTTCAACCAATCCTTCAGCATCTCCAACTCCTTCTCCCATAGAATGAGCATCTTAACTACATGCTCTTCTTCCTTGGCTGGGGAAGACTTTAGTATCTACTCATTTTCCTCCTCTATGATAGTCACAACTGGTTGTCCTTCTTCTGTTGCATCTGCAACACATGCTCTGGCCTCAACTGGGCTATGTGGCAGGAATATTTGAATTCCCCCAATGATCAGAATGCACCTATGATCCTCCTCCATCAACACTCCTTGTTGATTTGAACTCTCAGCTGAGTTTATCTCTTCTCCCTTGCCCACCTAGCAATCTGGGATTTCTCCTCTATCCTCCTGGCAGTCTATGAGATCAAGTGATCTCATCTCATTTCCCACCTGGAAATTTGATATCTCATTGCTTCCCTCCTAGTAGTCTACTAGATCTCTGCTTGATCTCCTTTCCTTGTCACTGAGGTTTTCTCCAGTCTCTGGTTCGTAAATGCAAACATGTTCCTCTTCTGTGTCACTAAGGGTTTCAACTTCTCACAACCACCTTCTCAACAATTGTTGTTGCCTTCTGGCCAACAAATTTTGAACAGGCTATCTGAATTTTTGCTTCATGGGCCACTCGTACCTCCAGCGTACCTTTGCCTCATGCTGCATCATCAATGCTAGCTTCTCCATTTCTTCTCAGATTTCACTAAGATTCTTGTCGATTTCCTCTTTGCTTTTATGTTGGCGGTCTTCTCTCTGACCACACTCATGGCCTTCAGTAGCCATCTTTCTGACTTCAAGAACATGATTTTTTCTTCTATCCCATCCCACCTAGTTGTTGACCATCTCCTGCACACCTTACAATAGTCTTTACATAGCATCATACTCTGTCTCCCTTCACCTATTGTCTACATGAGAAATCAAGCTCTCACACTACTTGATGTAGTTAGGTTGTCTTCTCTCCCTTTGCTTGTTGTCTGCAAGTAAATTTTCTTCTCTTGTACCACTTGATTTTTTCCCCTCCCCTCCTCGGGGTTGCGCGACCTCCCGATGAAGGATCTTCAATTATCTTAGCCAAATCGAGTCTTCGGGACCCTGCTAGCCCCACAAATCATTTTACACAGGCCCCTTTTTTCTTCTAGTTCCAGGTCCTATGAGACCCGCGGGCTCCTGTTAAGCCCCTATTCTTCTTCACATGACCTCAAGCTATGACCTTGGGCTAGTCCTATTCGTAACTCCGCGCTTCAGAGATTTTGCGAGTAGCTTTCTCCCCTTTTTCCCGATCTCCGATTCGGCGAATTTACCCGGGACCCGATCTATAATCCACGTCTTTCCCACAACCAATGGTTGTGATCTATTTCGGACTCAATCCTTTGGGAGTTCCTCCCACTCTACTCTCCTCTTTCTTCCGGAGTACCTTTCCTACAAAATGCACGGATCTCTGCCATGTGTCCTTCTGGATCCAACGGTCCAGATTCACTTCGTTCTTCCCGACTTTGCTAAGATTTCCCTTTACTCAACGTAATTTCTTTCGAAGTTCTTTCTCACGAACTCTCGGATCTACTCTGGGATTCGAAACTTTGGTGACTTTTCACTCTGCTCAACTAAAAATTATCAGAGAATTATTCCTCCGGACTTCCAAATCTTTTGCCACCTGTTCCTCCGAACGATGGACAACCCCAATTGGCTTCAATATTTTGGGACTTCGGCTAGTCCTTACTCCTGTGCACACTCATCACTTCTCCCACAGCCCAAGACTTGGAATGTTCTCGGCCTTCTGCACTTTTTTACAGAGACTCTGTGTGTGATGACACTATTCCTTCTGAGATTTTTGAACTCGAAATAGGTTTGTCTCCGTGCATTCCTTGCACTCAACTGGGCCTTTCGACGACTTCATACTTTCAACACTTTGTCTGAGTGTTGGCCTGGTGCGCTCCTTGCACAGGTCTCCCTCTTACTTCTTGAAATCCTTCGAGTTCACCGAAGCAACTCCTACATCCGCTCAATGCACACTTGCCGAGCTCTCCATAGTATTTAGTAACTCTTTGGGTGTCTTCTCCTTGACACTTTTCTTCTTATAGAACTCGAGACATAATTCTTTTTGTGCACACTTGCACCTACTCAATGCCCTCCTGGAAGAGTTCTACAAAGTGTTCAACAACTTTGTGCTATGCTTACTCCTGCGCAGACTTTCCTCCAAGGCGTTTAGTAACCTTGAGGCTCCTCCTGAGTTTCTAGACTATTTCGGTGTGCCCTCCTGGCATGTTCTCCTCTAAAATGAAAGCAAAGTTCAGATACACACTCCTTACGTTGGCTCACAAAGTTCTCAACACTATGTCATGCACTCCTTGCATTTAGCCTAAAGAACCCAAAAATAACTCAACAACTCTCAAATAGATAGTGAAATCTATCTTAATCCTGCAGATGGAACCTATTCATACATCTACAACATACATTCATATAAACACAAATGACATTCATAAACACATAAGGAAATACACACAGAACATTGTGCAGGAAAAACTGCTCTTCTTTGTATTAAGATTAATGTCAATTACAATACATGTGTACAAAATCTTGGACTGCAACTGAGTCTCAACTCTTCTCTCCTCTCTTGAGCTCTCTACTCGCTCATCCACACTTCATGCTAAATCTAATGAATTTTGATACAAAGATATTTTTACAAAAGAGGGGCTCCTTGAGCCTTTCCCTCCAAATACTCTATTGATGTCTAATCACCATTTACAACGCCTATCTACTGAGGCAGATTACAATCAGTGGAAAATCTATTTCAAATCAAATCTAGATCCCTCCTATCGTCATCCATTTAAGGCGACCTTATCTACAACATGTACAAAGGCATGATTTGGCTCTGCTCAAGCCTTACAACAAGTACTTTCATTAATTACATT
>JZKD02S2230011.1:0-15893 GCA_000966675.3 Picea glauca
AGGCCTTTGAGAATTTGGAAATTCTTCCAAGTCCGAGAAGAACGCGCACAAGCTCAGGAGGAGCACAGTTGTCGTCGGATCAGTCGAGGAGATCTGGACCGTTGAAGTTTCTACGTCCAGGGAGCAGTGGAGGAGTGCAAGAGCAGGAGAGATTCTGAGCCGTTGGATCTCATTCATAATTGTTGACAGCCGTTAGACCTGTCGAGAGTTGCACGAGGGTTAGACCTCACACATAGAGCAACAGAAGCGAAGTCCTGAAAAGGTTGGAGATCGGGATATCGGCGTTCGGGAGTTTGGGAGTCCGGAGGATGAAAGTCTGGGCACTCGACATCAGAAGTCCCGAAGAGGCGAGATTAGATCTGAGCCATTCGTCTGGGAGCGGACACGTGTCGCAAGATCGCCCATATCGGGGATTCAGACATTGGGGTTTAGAGAAGGAAGTCCTTCAACTTCGTGAGTAGCGAAGTCGCGAGAAGATCGGGACCGTCCATTTGAGGAGGAAAGGTGGCAGAGATCTAGGGATCTCGTGAACTTTGAGGTTCGCAAGGTGAGAGCCCAGGATTTGGGTGCTCCAAGTCGCGAGAGAATCATGGTCGTCCATCTGAGGAGGACAGGTGGCAGCAATCGTGAAGTCGACGAAGTGCCGAAGAGATCCAGGATTCGGTCTCGCAAACTCGGAAGTTCGCAGGGTGAGGGCCCAAGAGTGGGTGCTCCAAGTCACAAAGTCGCGAAATAACGAGGAGCGGAGACAGCCGTTGGATCCAGGTCACGGGAGGACCGTTGGATCAAGAGCCCCATCGCATATCACGCATTCAAGGTTTCAGAGGTTGAGAGGACCTCGTTTCGATTGCAGAAGTTGCGAAGTGCCGAGAGCTGAGGCACAAGAGAAGGAACACATGGCAGGACCGCAAGGTGGGGCCCACGTGATTGACAGGTGGACATGCGTCGCATGGAGAAAAAGGAGTCAACACCCCGTTGATTTCTCGCATCTCGGGGATTCGCGGGATAAGAGCGTGAAGGCTCGACGCTTCAACCTGTGAGGTTGCGAATAGCGAAAAGCGTCAAGGGAGGAGTCAACCCGGCGTTGACTTATCGTGTCTCGGGATATCGCAACAAGAGGGCACGAGAACTCGACACTACGACTCACAAAGTTGCAAGTTGCGAGAGGCGCTGGTGTTTAAGCCCTAGCCTACGGGTACGTGTGGAGGGCGCTGACAAAAGAAGAGACATACCCATATCGCCATCTTGGGTATCGAGAGTTGGAAAAGAGGAGTCGAGGGTCTTCGACTCACGAACTCGCGAGATTACGAGATTTTGACAAGAGACTTTGGGTTAGGCCCTTGGTCATAGCGTTGTGGTCGCTTGGGGAGAAAGGAGCTCGCGCCTAGTGTTGTTCGATCAGGGGAGTTCCCGAAGGACCTGTGGATTGATAAAATGGAGATCCCAGTAGAGGATCGAAAGAGGGAAGTGAATGAACGATCCTTAAGATCAGGGGGTCGCGCAAAGACTCTGTCGAGGTAGAGGTGGCGTCTGCATCAGTTTTGGTATCAGAGCTCAGATTCAGTTTGTACATTGAGACAGAAGGAGCAGGAAGAAGACAGAGTGCTGGAGACTCTGTGATAATTGCTTGCAGGTGAGCAGACAAGGACAGCGAGATGGCTACTGAAGGCCGTAGATACGCTGGAAAGAAAAATCCAGAGATGATGAGCAGATCTGAAATAGATGAAGAGCTCGCTGATATAAGGGCGGAGATAGAAAATCTTGCATTGCGGATGCAACAGAACGCCAGGTCGAGATGGGTATACAAATGGCCCATGAGGAAGCCAAAGGTAAAATGGCCAGTCAAGGAGTTGATGGCTAGAAGACAGCGTAGGTTGTTGAGAAGGTGGTTGAGGCATGCTGAAAACCTCAACAGACCAGAAGAGAGGGTTCATATATGTGAGCCAGAGACTGGGAGAAATCTCAGTGATGATGAGGATGAAATGGGATCAACTGAAGATCTCCAAGAACTGCCAAGAGGGTAGAGAAGAAATTCCCAATTGCCAGGAGGGAAAGGGGTTGAGATCACTGGGGGATCTCACAGACTGTCATGAGGACAGCCGGGGAATTTCACATTGCCAGGAGGGCAATGGATCGAGATCGCTGCGGGATCTCACAGACTGCCAAGAGGGCAACAGTAAGTTTCCAGTTTGCCAGGTGGGAAAGGGAACAAAGATGGGACTATCTGAAAGTCTCATGGACTCGGAGGTGAGTTCAATTCAGCCTGAGGTGCTGATAAAGATGGGATCAGTTGATCTCACAGTCTGCCAAGGAAGCAACAAGAAAATCCCATATTGCCAAGTGGGCAAGGATGAGCAGATGGGACTATATGAGGGTCTCATAAATTCATAGGTGAGTTTGAATCAGCCTAAGGAGCTGACAGAAGAGGAGGATCANAGGCCTTTGAGAATTTGGAAATTCTTCCAAGTCCGAGAAGAACGCGCACAAGCTCAGGAGGAGCACAGTTGTCGTCGGATCAGTCGAGGAGATCTGGACCGTTGAAGTTTCTACGTCCAGGGAGCAGTGGAGGAGTGCAAGAGCAGGAGAGATTCTGAGCCGTTGGATCTCATTCATAATTGTTGACAGCCGTTAGACCTGTCGAGAGTTGCACGAGGGTTAGACCTCACACATAGAGCAACAGAAGCGAAGTCCTGAAAAGGTTGGAGATCGGGATATCGGCGTTCGGGAGTTTGGGAGTCCGGAGGATGAAAGTCTGGGCACTCGACATCAGAAGTCCCGAAGAGGCGAGATTAGATCTGAGCCATTCGTCTGGGAGCGGACACGTGTCGCAAGATCGCCCATATCGGGGATTCAGACATTGGGGTTTAGAGAAGGAAGTCCTTCAACTTCGTGAGTAGCGAAGTCGCGAGAAGATCGGGACCGTCCATTTGAGGAGGAAAGGTGGCAGAGATCTAGGGATCTCGTGAACTTTGAGGTTCGCAAGGTGAGAGCCCAGGATTTGGGTGCTCCAAGTCGCGAGAGAATCATGGTCGTCCATCTGAGGAGGACAGGTGGCAGCAATCGTGAAGTCGACGAAGTGCCGAAGAGATCCAGGATTCGGTCTCGCAAACTCGGAAGTTCGCAGGGTGAGGGCCCAAGAGTGGGTGCTCCAAGTCACAAAGTCGCGAAATAACGAGGAGCGGAGACAGCCGTTGGATCCAGGTCACGGGAGGACCGTTGGATCAAGAGCCCCATCGCATATCACGCATTCAAGGTTTCAGAGGTTGAGAGGACCTCGTTTCGATTGCAGAAGTTGCGAAGTGCCGAGAGCTGAGGCACAAGAGAAGGAACACATGGCAGGACCGCAAGGTGGGGCCCACGTGATTGACAGGTGGACATGCGTCGCATGGAGAAAAAGGAGTCAACACCCCGTTGATTTCTCGCATCTCGGGGATTCGCGGGATAAGAGCGTGAAGGCTCGACGCTTCAACCTGTGAGGTTGCGAATAGCGAAAAGCGTCAAGGGAGGAGTCAACCCGGCGTTGACTTATCGTGTCTCGGGATATCGCAACAAGAGGGCACGAGAACTCGACACTACGACTCACAAAGTTGCAAGTTGCGAGAGGCGCTGGTGTTTAGGCCCTAGCCTACGGGTACGTGTGGAGGGCGCTGACAAAGGAAGAGACATACCCATATCGCCATCTTGGGTATCGGGAGTTGGAAAAGAGGAGTCAAGGGTCTTCGACTCACGAACTCGCGAGATTACGAGATTTCGACAAGAGACTTTGGGTTAGGCCCTTGGTCATAGCGTTGTGGTCGCTTGGGGAGAAAGGAGCTCGTGCCTAGTCTTGTTCGATCAGGGGAGTTCCCGAAGGACCTGTGGATTGATAAAATGGAGATCCCAGCAAGGGATCGAAAGAGGGAAGTGAATGAACGATCCTTAAGATTAGGAGGTCGCGCAAAGACTCTGTCGAGGTAGAGGTGGCGTCTGCATCAGTTTTGGTATCAGAGCTTAGATTCAGTTTGTACATTGCAGACAGAAGGAGCAGGAAGAAGACAGAGTGCTGGAGACTCTGTGATAATTGCTTGCAGGTGAGCAGACAAGGACAACGAGATGGCTACTGAAGGCCGTAGATACGCTGGAAAGAAAAGTCCAGAGCTGATGAGCAGATCTGAAATAGATGAAGAGCTCGCTGATATAAGGGCGGAGATAGAAAATCTTGCATTGCGGATGCAGCAGAACGCCAGGTCGAGATGGGTATACAAATGGCCCATGAGGAAGCCAAAGGTAAAATGGCCAGTCAAGGAGTTGATGGCTAGAAGACAGCGTAGGTTGTTGAGAAGGTGGTTGAGGCATGCTGAAAACCTCAACAGACCAGAAGAGAGGGTTCATATATGTGAGCCAGAGACTGGGAGAAATCTCAGTGATGATGAGGATGAAATGGGATCAACTGAAGATCTCCAAGAACTGCCAAGAGGGTAGAGAAGAAATTCCCAATTGCCAGGAGGGAAAGGGGTTGAGATCACTGGGGGATCTCACAGACTGTCATGAGGACAGCCGGGGAATTTCACATTGCCAGGAGGGCAATGGATCGAGATCGCTGCGGGATCTCACAGACTGCCAAGAGGGCAACAGTAAGTTTCCAGTTTGCCAGGTGGGAAAGGGAACAAAGATGGGACTATCTGAAAGTCTCATGGACTCGGAGGTGAGTTCAATTCAGCCTGAGGTGCTGATAAAGATGGGATCAGTTGATCTCACAGTCTGCCAAGGAAGCAACAAGAAAATCCCATATTGCCAAGTGGGCAAGGATGAGCAGATGGGACTATATGAGGGTCTCATAAATTCATAGGTGAGTTTGAATCAGCCTAAGGAGCTGACAGAAGAGGAGGATCAGAGGAGCCTTCTAATGATTGAGCGAATTTCGATATTCCTACCATTTGCCCAAGAGGAGGCAAAAACCTGCATTGCGGATGTTGAGGCAACAACAGCAGAAGAAGGACAACCAACTGAGATTGTCAAAGAAGAATTGGAGCAGGTATTTGAGACTACCCAAGCAGAAGAAGAAGATGAGCATTTTGAGGAGTGGCTCAATACTTTCAACCAAGAAGCTGAAAAGACTGCAGCATTTGAGCTTGTAGAATAAGAAGAAGAAGAAGCAGACAACATTAGTTTGGCTGATCTGTATGAACAAATTGAAGCCCTGGAGAGAAAGATGATAGTGCAGGGCATGCACATCCAACAGATGAAGTTGGAAGTAGATGAAGAAGGCATGGGAGATCACAGTGATCTACCCAATTGCAGAAAAAAAATTCAACTGGAGAGACTGCATGAACAGGGCCAGCCACTGGAGCAGTTGGACGAAGTGATCGAGGGGATCAGGGAGCTGATGTTAGGGTCAGCAGAAACTGTCAGCAAGGAGAGGTTGAGCAGAAGAAAAGAAGCAGCAACAACAGTAGGGACATGGAGCAGATGAACAGCTCCAGAAATTTGTTTGGGATCCAAAAGGATTTCAACAGCTGAGAGTGGAAGCTCATGAGCAGGAGCTCATGAATTTTACAGCTGAGGAGTATGATGCAAGAGCATCTCTCCACGTCAGCCAACCAACCAACCAGCCACATCAGCACATGCATTCAAGGCTGAAGAGAGGCGCATGCCTCGTTTTCAAATTCAAGTATGAATGTAATTAATGTTGTAGGTTGTTGAGCCATGGAGCCGTGCCTTTGTGCAGGCATTGGAGTAGGTAGGCCTTTAATGTTTGTAAGGCTGAGATCTAGATCTGATTCTGGACTAGACAGCCTATTCAATGTAATTGAATAGGGTAGGTAGATTGGAGGGAAGAGCTCGAAGAGCCCCCTCATGTAAAAGATCAATTGTGATCTCATTTGGAGAGAGTTGTAAGAGAAGAGAAGGAGCTGAGACTTTGTTATAGTTCATGCTCAGGAACACCTTGTACAAAATAGGCATTTGCCATTTAATACAAACAACAATTTTTCCTGCATATTTCCTGTGTTGAATGAATGTCTGAGTGTGTTCAATTTATGCTGTAGATGTATGCTATACATTTGCAGGGAGTTGTTTTGATTTCAGGCTTGAGAGGTTCTTTGTGGTTTCATGCCAGGAGGGCGTGACAGAGTACTGCGGTCTTTGAATACCAGTGCACTGAAGCACTTCTGAACTCTATGAATTCAGACAAAGACGTGCAAGGTGGGCATAGAAGCTGAGATCAACAATTCAGGGAAGACCTGTGAGGTTGTTGAATACCTCAGGAGGAAAGGTTGTGTGGAGAAACACAGTTGCAGGTAGAATCTCTGAGGAGTTCTGTAGAAGCTCTGCCAGGTGGGCATTGAGCCAGTGCAAGGAGTGCACAGAGGAAGAACTCTGATGTGGGTTCAACTGAAGTCAGAATCACTAAGGATTCTGAGAGCTCTGCCAGGTGGGCATTGAGTAGATGTGCAGACAGGCACAGGAAGAGAACTCTGTTGAGTTCTGAAATTTGGAAGAAGAATCCACTGAGGGATCTTCGCAGGGTTGTTGAACACCCTGANAGAAAATCCCATATTGCCAAGTGGGCAAGGATGAGCAGATGGGACTATATGAGGGTCTCATAAATTCATAGGTGAGTTTGAATCAGCCTAAGGAGCTGACAGAAGAGGAGGATCAAAGGAGCCTTCTAATGATTGAGCGAATTTCGATATTCCTACCATTTGCCCAAGAGAAGGCAAAAACCTGCATTGCGGATGTTGAGGCAACAACAACAGAAGAAGGACAACCAACTGAGATTGTCAAAGAAGAATTGGAGCAGGTATTTGAGACTACCCAAGCAGAAGAAGAAGATGAGCATTTTGAGGAGTGGCTCAATACTTTCAACCAGGAAGCTGAAAAGACTGCAGCATTTGAGCTTGTAGAAGAAGAAGAAGAAGAAGCAGACAACATTAGTTTGGTTGATCTGTATGAACAAATTGAAGCCCTGGAGAGAAAGATGATAGTGCAGGGCATGCACATCCAACAAATGAAGTTGGAAGTAGATGAAGAAGGCATGGGAGATCACGGTGATCTACCCAATTGCAGAAAAAAAATTCAGCTGGAGAGACTGCATGAACAGGGCCAGCCACTGGAGCAGTTGGACGAAGTGATCGAGGGGATCAGGGAGCTGATGTTAGGGTCAGCAGAAACTGTCAGCAAGGAGAGGCTGAGCAGAAGAAAAGAAGCAGCAACAACAACAGGGACATGGAGCAGATGAACAACTCCAGAAATTTGTTTGGGATCCAAAAGGATTTCAACAACTGAGAGTGGAAGCTCATGAGCAGAAGCTCATGAATTTTACAGCTGAGGAGTATGATGCAGGAGCATCTCTCCACGTCAGCCAACCAACCAGCCAGCCACATCAGCACATGCATTCAAGGCTGAAGAGAGGCGCAGGCCTCGTTTTCAAATTCAAGTATGAATGTAATTAATGTTGTAGGTTGTTGAGCCATGGAGCCGTGCCTTTGTGCAGGCATTGGAGTAGGTAGGCCTTTAATGTTTGTAAGGCTGAGATCTAGATCTGATTCTGGACTAGACAGCCTATTCAATGTAATTGAATAGGGTAGGTAGATTGGAGGGAAGAGCTCGAAGAGCCCCCTCATGTAAAAGATCAATTGTGATCTCATTTGGAGAGAGTTGTAAGAGAAGAGAAGGAGCTGAGACTTTGTTATAGTTCATGCTCAGGAACACCTTGTACAAAATAGGCATTTGCCATTTAATACAAACAACAATTTTTCCTGCATATTTCCTGTGTTGAATGAATGTCTGAGTGTGTTCAATTTATGCTGTAGATGTATGCTATACATTTGCAGGGAGTTGTTTTGATTTCAGGCTTGAGAGGTTCTTTGTGGTTTCATGCCAGGAGGGCGTGACAGAGTACTGCGGTCTTTGAATACCAGTGCACTGAAGCACTTCTGAACTCTATGAATTCAGACAAAGACGTGCAAGGTGGGCATAGAAGCTGAGATCAACAATTCAGGGAAGACCTGTGAGGTTGTTGAATACCTCAGGAGGAAAGGTTGTGTGGAGAAACACAGTTGCAGGTAGAATCTCTGAGGAGTTCTGTAGAAGCTCTGCCAGGTGGGCATTGAGCCAGTGCAAGGAGTGCACAGAGGAAGAACTCTGATGTGGGTTCAACTGAAGTCAGAATCACTAAGGATTCTGAGAGCTCTGCCAGGTGGGCATTGAGTAGATGTGCAGACAGGCACAGGAAGAGAACTCTGTTGAGTTCTGAAATTTGGAAGAAGAATCCACTGAGGGATCTTCGCAGGGTTGTTGAACACCCTGAATAACAACAAGAGGTTGCTTGAGCAGACAGATAACCTGGAGGGTATTGTATTTCTCCATCTGAGGGAGAAGGGAAGAAGGAATTATTTTCCTTAGAGGTCTAAGTCTTAGAGAAGCTCAGAAGGGATAGCACCTTTGTGTGTGCGAAGACTCTGCCGGGGTGCAGAAGTCAGAATCCTTCAAGGATTTGGGAGCTAAGCTCGGGAGAAGCAGCGTCTTTATATGCGCAAGTGAGGACTCAAGGTGAATAGCTCGTAGGGAAAAAGAGACAAAGGTCAAGGTCTTTGAGAATTTAGAAATTCTTCCAAGTCTGAAAAGAACGCGCACAAGCTCAGGAGGAGCATAGCTGTCGTCGGATCAGTCGAGGAGATCTGGACCGTTGAAGTTTCTATGTCTAGGGAGTAGTGGAGGAGCGCAAGAGCATGAGAGATTCCGAGCCATTGGATTTTGTTCAGAATTGCTGACAGCCGTTAGATCTGTCGAGAGTTGCATGAGAGTTAGACCTCACGCATGGAGCAGCAGAAGCAAAGTCCCGAAAAGGTTGGAGATCGGGATATCGACGTTCAGGAGTTCGGGAGTCCAGAGGATGAAAGTCTGGTCACTCGACATCAGAAGTCTCGAAGAGGCGAGATTAGATCTGAGTCGTTCGTCTGGGAGCGGACACATGTCACGAGATCGCCCATATCGGGGATTCGAACATCGGGGTTCAGAGAAGGAAATCCTTCGACTTTGCGAGTGGCGAAGTCGCGAGAAGATCGAGACTGTCCATTTGAGGAGGACAGGTGGCAGAGATCTAGGGATCTTGTGAACTCGGAGGTTTGCAAGGTGAGAACCCAGGATTTGGGTGCTCCAAGTCGCAAGTGGGGAAGTCGCGAGAGAATCAGGGCCGTCCATCTGAGGAGGACAGGTGGCAGCAATCGCAGAGTCGACGAAGTGTCGAAGAGATCCAGGATTCGGTCTCACGAACTCGGAAGTTCGTAGGGTGAGGGCCCAAGAGTGGGTGCTCCAAGTCGCAAAGTCGCAAAATAGTGAGGAGCAGAGACAGTTGTTGGATCCAGGTCGCGGGAGGACTGTTGGATCAAGAGCCCCATCGCATATTGTGCATTCGAGGTTTCAGAGGTTGAGAGGACCTCGTCTCGACTGCAAAAGTCACAAAGTGTTGAGAGCAGAGGCACAAGAGAAGGAACACGTGGCAGGACCGCAAGGTGGAGCCCACGTGATTAACAGGTGGACACGCGTCGCCTGGAGAAAAAGGAGTCAACACCCCGTTGATTTCTCACATCTCGGGGATTCGCGGGATAAGAGAGTGAAGGCTCAACGCTTCAACCCATGAGGTTGTGAATAGCGAAAAGCATCAAGGGAGGAGTCAACCCGACGTTGACTTATCGCGTCTCGGGATATCGCAACAGGAGGGCACAAGAACTCGACGCTACAACTCACGAAGTTGCAAGTTACGAGAGGCGCTGGTATTTAAGCCCTAGCCTACGGGTACATGTGGAGGGTGCTGACAAAGGAAGAGCCATACCCATATCGCCATCTCGGGTATCGAGAGTTGGAAAAGAGGAGTCCAGGGTCTTTGACTCACGAACTCGAGAGATTGCGAGATTTCGACAAGAGACTTTGGGTTAGGCCCTTGGTCATAGCGCTGTGGTTGCTTGGGGAGAAAGGAGATCGCACCTAGTGTTGTTCGCAAAGGGGAGTTCCCGAAGGACCTGTGGATTGATAAACTGGAGATCCTAGCAGGGGATCGAAAGAGGGAAGTGAATGAACGATCCTTAAGACTGGGAGGTCGTGCAGAGACTCTGTCGAGGCAGAGGTGGTGTCTGCATCATAAAGGAGCTAGAGGGTTGATGTCACAGAGATAGGGGATCAAGGAGTCTAAGACAACGCTAAGAGAGGAATCCCCCTCTTCAGATTCACGACATCCCGATGGCGAAATCAGTTCATCCGAAGGAGTTGAGGGTTCAGGAGTGATAGGGGAGGAGGAACGAAAATGACCAGGGAGGGTAAGACCCAACTATCTAGAGTTCATCTCTTCCAAAACTGGTAGAAGACCATGTTCCTAGGGTTTTGTACAAACAATATCGACTAAACCCCCGGATGAAAAAAGTTCAATAACCGGTAAGGAGGTAGTATTCAAAGGTACAAAAGTTGGAGATCTCAAGCCCTCACTCATAGGAAAGTCTACAAAGGAAAGTAGAAAATTCAGAAGCAGAGAAACATTAAGTTCTTCTAACTCTAGTAAGGATAAAGAATTGTAGAGAATCGGGCATAAATGTTGTAACTTGCCATAAATGGTAGCTTCCCATTCCAGTGATGAAATAGGCTCTGTAAAAAGGATAACAACAAACATAGTTCACTCCCTCTTCGAAGTCCCCCAAATCTCTGTGAAGGGTTGTATCTTCTGAGACATCTTCTTCAACCCGACCCAGATAGTTTTTCTTTAAATGACTAGTGCTATGACACCGGCTACATCGAAATGGGATTCTGAGATAATCCAGTTGTTGGGTTATTATTTTCCCCCTCCATTCAATCTCTAATAGTTCTAGTAAGCCACCATGAACATCCATCTCCACCAAGATTTTTCCAATTTTTCTGGTTGATGCCGAGAGAGTAGAGTCATCCATCGATAAAAAAGTGCTTAATGAGTTACCAATCACCTCCAAAGTCGTCGCGTTCTAGAACGAAAGAGGTAACCCTGGAAGAAGGACCCACAAGTGCCTGTATTGAAAGTATTTAGTCACAGGGTTGACAACCAAACACCAACGTTTGATCATAAGACTGCTTCCACTAATCACCCACCTTTGGGCCAATAGTAGAGCAGAGTCTTTAGGGGTTTTACAAATGAAACCCACCCAACCTTTTGTCAAAAAAATTACCTCTAGCGCATAATCTAGTAACAGATTCTAGGTAAGGTTCATCCAATCTAATAAGGAGACCTTACAGAGGTATCTGTGGGATAACCTTTCAACTATACCACAGAGATCCAATCTACAGGACTCAGTTAGGCCGACGTCAGACCCTAAGACAATTTTGTGAACAATCTTTTTCGCCCTCCACTGTCTGCAACTAAGGCGGGGGTTCACACCCTCTTTACTACCCACCTTCGACTGGTTAAACCCCCAGACTAGTTTTAGTGGAGCCTCAGAGTACCATAAAATCAATTAATGGATAGAGATCAACTTAAAGTAAGGTTAAGGAACCGACTCCACTTGGATTCCATAATAAACACATCCCCCGAGAAGCTGAGGAAACCAATACCCAAAAATAGTATAAAATGACATGCCTGCAACTTAAGAGAGTAGGTGGATGAAAAAAAAACAATATGACTATAAACTAGAAAGTTCTAAATTCTAAACCACCTTCAGAAAAGAACAAAAAACTTAACTCCAAGCCCCGAGACAAAATCCCCCCANTCTAGATCTGATTCTGGACTAGACAGCCTATTCAATGTAATTGAATAGGGTAGGTAGATTGGAGGGAAGAGCTCGAAGAGCCCCCTCATGTAAAAGATCAATTGTGATCTCATTTGGAGAGAGTTGTAAGAGAAGAGAAGGAGCTGAGACTTTGTTATAGTTCATGCTCAGGAACACCTTGTACAAAATAGGCATTTGCCATTTAATACAAACAACAATTTTTCCTGCATATTTCCTGTGTTGAATGAATGTCTGAGTGTGTTCAATTTATGCTGTAGATGTATGCTATACATTTGCAGGGAGTTGTTTTGATTTCAGGCTTGAGAGGTTCTTTGTGGTTTCATGCCAGGAGGGCGTGACAGAGTACTGCGGTCTTTGAATACCAGTGCACTGAAGCACTTCTGAACTCTATGAATTCAGACAAAGACGTGCAAGGTGGGCATAGAAGCTGAGATCAACAATTCAGGGAAGACCTGTGAGGTTGTTGAATACCTCAGGAGGAAAGGTTGTGTGGAGAAACACAGTTGCAGGTAGAATCTCTGAGGAGTTCTGTAGAAGCTCTGCCAGGTGGGCATTGAGCCAGTGCAAGGAGTGCACAGAGGAAGAACTCTGATGTGGGTTCAACTGAAGTCAGAATCACTAAGGATTCTGAGAGCTCTGCCAGGTGGGCATTGAGTAGATGTGCAGACAGGCACAGGAAGAGAACTCTGTTGAGTTCTGAAATTTGGAAGAAGAATCCACTGAGGGATCTTCGCAGGGTTGTTGAACACCCTGAGTAACAACAAGAGGTTGCTTGAGCAGACAGATAACCTGGAGGGCATTGTATTTCTCCATCTGAGGGAGAAGGGAAGAAGGAATTATTTTCCTTAGAGGTCTAAGTCTTAGAGAAGCTCAGAAGGGATAACACCTTTGTGTGTGCGAAGACTCTGCCGGGGTGCAGAAGTCAGAATCCTTCAAGGATTCGGGAGCTAAGCTCGGGAGAAGCAGCGGCTTTATACGCGCAAGTGAGGACTCAAGGTGAATAGCTCGTAGGGAAAAAGAGACAAAGGTCGAGGTCTTTGAGAATTTGGAAATTCTTCCAAGTCTGGAAAGAACACGCACAAGCTCGGGAGGAGCACAGCTATCGTCGGATCAGTCGAGGAGATCTGGACCGTTGAAGTTTCTACGTCCAGGGAGTAGTGGAGGAGCGCAAGAGCATGAGAGATTCTGAGCCATTGGATCTTGTTCAGAATTGTCGACAGCCGTTAGATCTGTCGAGAGTTGCATGAGAGTTAGACCTCACGCATGGAGCAGCAGAAGCAAAGTCCCGAAAAGGTTGGAGATCGGGATATCGACATTCAGGAGTTAGGGAGTCCAGAGGATGAAAGTCTGGGCACTCGACATCAGAAGTCCCGAAGAGGCGAGATTAGATCTGAGCCGTTCGTCTGGGAGCGGACACATGTCACGAGATCGCTCATATCTGGGATTCGAACATCGGGGTTCAGAGAAGGAAATCCTTCGACTTTGCGAGTGGCGAAGTCGCGAGAAGATCGGGACTGTCCATTTGAGGAGGACAGGTGGCAGAGATCTAGGGATCTCGCGAACTCGGAGGTTTGCAAGGTGAGAGCCCAGGATTTGGGTGCTCCAAGTCGCGAGTGGGGAAGTCGCGAGAGAATCAGGGTCGTCCATCTGAGGAGGACAGGTGGCAGCAATCGCAGAGTCGACGAAGTGTCGAAGAGATCCAGGATTCGGTCTCGCGAACTCGGAAGTTCGTAGGGTGAGGGCCCAAGAGTGGGTGCTCCAAGTCGCAAAGTCGCAAAATAGTGAGGAGCAGAGACAGTTGTTGGATCCAGGTCGCGGGAGGACCGTTGGATCAAGAGCCCCATCACATATTGTGCATTTGGGGTTTCAGAGGTTGAGAGGACCTCATCTCGACTACAAAAGTCGCAAAGTGTTGAGAGCAGAGGCACAAGAGAAGGAACACATGGCAGGACCGCAAGGTGGGGCCCACGTGATTAACAGGTGGACACGCGTCGCCTGGAGAAAAAGGAGTCAACACCCCGTTGATTTCTCACATCTCAGGGATTCGCGGGATAAGAGAGTGAAGGCTCGACGCTTCAACCCATGAGGTTGTGAATAGCGAAAAGCATCAAGGGAGGAGTCAACCTGGCGTTGACTTATCGTGTCTCGGGATATCGCAACAGGAGGGCACGAGAACTCGATGCTACAACTCACAAAGTTGTGAGTTGCGAGAGGCGCTGGTATTTAAGCCCTAGCCTACGGGTACATGTGGAGGGTGCTGACAAAGGAAGAGCCATACCCATATCGCCATCTCGGGTATCGGGAGTTGGAAAAGAGGAGTCCAGGGTCTTTGACTCACGAACTCGAGAGATTGCGAGATTTCGACAAGAGACTTTGGGTTAGGCCCTTGGTCATAGCACTGTGGTTGCTTGGGGAGAAAGGAGATCGCACCTAGTGTTGTTCGCAAAGGGGAGTTCCCGAAGGACCTGTGGATTGATAAACTGAAGATCCTAGCAGGGATCGAAAGAGGGAAGTGAATGAACGATCCTTAAGACTGGGAGGTCGTGCAGAGACTCTGTCGAGGCAGAGGTGGTGTCTGCATCATAAAGGAGCTAGAGGGTTGATGTCACAGAGATAGGGGATCAAGGAGTCTAAGACAACGCTAAGAGAGGAATCCCCCTCTTCAGATTCACGACATCCCGATGGCGAAATCAGTTCATCCGAAGGAGTTGAGGGTTCAGGAGTGATAGGGGAGGAGGAACGAAAATGACCAGGGAGGGTAAGACCCAACTATCTAGAGTTCATCTCTTCCAAAACTGGTAGAAGACCATGTTCCTAGGGTTTTGTACAAACAATATCGACTAAACCCCCGGATGAAAAAAGTTCAATAACCGGTAAGGAGGTAGTATTCAAAGGTACAAAAGTTGGAGATCTCAAGCCCTCACTCATAGGAAAGTCTACAAAGGAAAGTAGAAAATTCAGAAGCAGAGAAACATTAAGTTCTTCTAACTCTAGTAAGGATAAAGAATTGTAGAGAATCGGGCATAAATGTTGTAACTTGCCATAAATGGTAGCTTCCCATTCCAGTGATGAAATAGGCTCTGTAAAAAGGATAACAACAAACATAGTTCACTCCCTCTTCGAAGTCCCCCAAATCTCTGTGAAGGGTTGTATCTTCTGAGACATCTTCTTCAACCCGACCCAGATAGTTTTTCTTTAAATGACTAGTGCTATGACACCGGCTACATCGAAATGGGATTCTGAGATAATCCAGTTGTTGGGTTATTATTTTCCCCCTCCATTCAATCTCTAATAGTTCTAGTAAGCCACCATGAACATCCATCTCCACCAAGATTTTTCCAATTTTTCTGGTTGATGCCGAGAGAGTAGAGTCATCCATCGATAAAAAAGTGCTTAATGAGTTACCAATCACCTCCAAAGTCGTCGCGTTCTAGAACGAAAGAGGTAACCCTGGAAGAAGGACCCACAAGTGCCTGTATTGAAAGTATTTAGTCACAGGGTTGACAACCAAACACCAACGTTTGATCATAAGACTGCTTCCACTAATCACCCACCTTTGGGCCAATAGTAGAGCAGAGTCTTTAGGGGTTTTACAAATGAAACCCACCCAACCTTTTGTCAAAAAAATTACCTCTAGCGCATAATCTAGTAACAGATTCTAGGTAAGGTTCATCCAATCTAATAAGGAGACCTTACAGAGGTATCTGTGGGATAACCTTTCAACTATACCACAGAGATCCAATCTACAGGACTCAGTTAGGCCGACGTCAGACCCTAAGACAATTTTGTGAACAATCTTTTTCGCCCTCCACTGTCTGCAACTAAGGCGGGGGTTCACACCCTCTTTACTACCCACCTTCGACTGGTTAAACCCCCAGACTAGTTTTAGTGGAGCCTCAGAGTACCATAAAATCAATTAATGGATAGAGATCAACTTAAAGTAAGGTTAAGGAACCGACTCCACTTGGATTCCATAATAAACACATCCCCCGAGAAGCTGAGGAAACCAATACCCAAAAATAGTATAAAATGACATGCCTGCAACTTAAGAGAGTAGGTGGATGAAAAAAAAACAATATGACTATAAACTAGAAAGTTCTAAATTCTAAACCACCTTCAGAAAAGAACAAAAAACTTAACTCCAAGCCCCGAGACAAAATCCCCCCA
>JZKD02S2230011.1:23952-38057 GCA_000966675.3 Picea glauca
ACTTGCACCAAATAGACGTCCTTTCAAATCCAATTTACGAGTGTGAAAGAGACAAGGTCACTCGACAATCTTTTCATTTTTTAAAAACGAGTCGGAAAAGAGCTTAAATCAAACTCGCTTGGGGGGTTTCTAGGAGACATTTCATGGGGGAGGCCAAGGTTCCCATGCAGGATTTCTGTGAAAGGTCAAAAACTTACGAATAACTAACACAAGCTTGGGAAAAACCAAATCTCTCCAAGTCAAGGAGGATAAAGTGCTAGTAGAGGTTACCTTCTCCATGATATATCAGATAACATCTCTTACTTGAAAAGGCATAGGAGGAGGAATTGGGTACCCCACAATACCATCCTAGTCAAAGTGAACCTCTCCAAGACTTGGAGGAAGAGTACTCGGGGAGAGTAAAACACTCTCTTGCTCAGAAGGTGTAGTACTAGAAATTCTTATGACATGGTATAGAATGTATAGAACTAGAACTAGAAGAGCGGGATCGACCAAAAATTACATCGGTGCAACCACTTATTCAATCATTGGTTGAATAAGATGTGAGACAACAAGGTCAAGAGATGCATCACCACCAAAAATAGGAGTGGTGTCAGTCAGATATTGCATCGACAAGACCGCTGGTTGAACAAGATGCGAGACAACAAGGTCAAGAGACGCATCAACCCCTAAAGGAAGAGGGGTGTCAGCCGAAGATTGCATCGACATGACCATTGTATCAACCATATGGGAAACAGAGTGTTGGGAAACCAAAGACGTCTCAGAACCCGAAGGGCCCCTAGGTGAGGACCATGCTTCTGGTATCCAAGCAGTAGTAGGACACAAACGAGTAAGGAGATCTCCTTCACAAATCCTACAAAGTAACTTGAGCTTACGTCTTACACGTTTAGGCTTCTCAACTGTATGAATGTCCCCAACATCATTCACAATGGCTGGAGACATGCTCTCAACATGACCGGTAGAGGCTGGAGGTTCATCTCCCACATGATGTACAAAGGTTGGATATGTGATGTCAGTATGGCTCACAATGACTAGAGTGGTGCCCCCAACATGACTTGCAGTGACTGGTTGTTGGTCTTCAACATGGCATGCAGAGGTTGTCAACCAATCCCCAACATGACTAAAAACATTTGGTGATATAATGCCAGTATGACCTATAGTGACTGGACTTGCGGCAATGGTGGGTTGTGGCATTTGAGACCAAGGTTATGAGAAAGACGGTTTTGGAAAATTGCAGGCCAAGAAGGGTTTTGGTATACACCATGGCCCTGTCTGGTAGGATAGTATCCTCCTCCATACTGATTCATAAAGGGGTGTAATGGAATCGACACTGAGGAAGCCAATTGCGAAGAGAAAGCGACATGACACTGGTTAGTCATGTGAGGATACATGTTTCCCCCAGACAAAGGAACTTCGTGAAGGGGGTTGCCCATGCTATAACAACAACTCCCTTCAGATGAAACACTAGAGGACAGACAAAGGTCCACCATGGGAAAAGCATTCGTAGGAACTGACATAGAGGAATAAGGATAGGTGGTTAGAGTGTAATAAGTAGAATAAACACCCATTTGAGCACTGGTTCCTGAAAAAACGTGGCTAGGATTGGATCCGTAAGAGGGGAGATTCCAACCCCCCACAGTGAGAGTCAGTTGAGGGACATGAATCCTATCAAACGAAGATATGGACAATGGAGTTATCGTGACCCCAGATCCAAAACTAGGATTCATATAAGCATGAAAGGGAGAAGATGGAAAGGGTGAAGGCATGTTTGACATATCAATAAGAAAATGATTAAAGACCCAAGGCATGGAATGAGTGTCGTAATTCTGCATACCAATATGAAAAGCGAACAGATTCATCCCCGTGAAATGAGTAAATGTCATGGGGGAGGTAACGGTAAATGAGGGAGTCAAAGGAACTCCACCATCCATGATAATGACAACTCAAGGCATGGTATACAATCCTAAGGTCAACTAATAATCAGAGAGCACACCAAAAATAATCAAACGACCAATATGCACACAAACAAGATAAAGTGGTTGAAAGGGGCCTCCCTCTGTAAAGTAGGTATTCCTCACCCAAGAGGGGCCTGAGACTCCCTGCTAAAGATTGGAGGTATCATAATCAATTATAAGGGTCCTCGTGGGCTTAACAACTAGTCGGTCAGATCCCCTCGAAGAGGTAATCCTCCATAAAGGTTGTGTGTTTTCCAACCCTTATCTGACCCAGGGTACCTACAGAATAATCTCTGTAAGTAACCTATGTGGTACCTAAGTCAAGTAACTAAGAAACCACGGTATAACTGATGCACATGCGAACAGTCGTAAGTCAGGTCCACAATATGGGGAGGGTAACAAAGCTCGAAACCTTGAAAGCATCGCCTCTCACAGAGGTAGGGGTACTAGTAAGATCCCCATATACGAATAGATCCCCAGAAATATATCTGACGCTAAGAAGGTATCGGGGGGATATCCCTTCAACCAACCTCACACGACCTCATGCTTAACTCCGGTGTAAGCAAAGCCTCCTGATATTACCGATTATATAATGGATTTCTCCACTCCTTTAGTCATACACATATGTTGATTTAATAGCCTTGGAGAAGTTTACTCACAAAATCCTAGTCCAAGGCTCTAAATCCTAATCTAGTTTGTGCACCCTAGAAAAATTAAATCGTTACTAATCAATTTTAAATTATAGAGTTACTTTTAGTGGTCGTGCTTACTCAAAAAGGTGTGGTCGTGAAACTAGTGATGTTATGACTCAACAAGTAAAATAAATGAATATGAATACAATGCAAAGTCCCAACTTCAATTCCCAATAAATGATATGCTTTTCGAAATGCAATTCTCAATTCAGTTATGCAATTCTAAATAAAATGTAATCTTTCTTTACATGTACTAAGATCAATGATAAAGACTTCAAAAGATCAAAATGCCAACAATGTAAAATGCCTAATATTTTTGTATTTTCAATACAAAGGAATGAAAATGCAAGGGCTGAACAACAGCTTGATATAAAAACTCTAATGTGTGTAAACATAGACAAACCAAGTAGGATATCAAGGAGCAATAACACCCAACCCAAGATGCAAGGACAATCAAATGTAAAGGATGATGAGAAAGGCACCGCCCAAAAATTCAACCAAAGAAAGATTTCCTGTCAATACACAGACACTTAACAATCATAACAAAGACCCAAGAAGACTCGGCAATCATCAAAACCTACCCAACAACCAAGCAACAAAGGGTGATGTACGTGGTTATTCAAGGGAAAAGTGCGTATATACGCATTTTCAAAAGGACAACACATGTATGTACGTGATTTCCAGGCAAAAACCCACATATATGTGTCAAAACACAATCAAGTTAAGGAGAAGGCTAAGAAACTCAAACTCAGAGTGAACAAAGCCTGTCAAGCAATCATACGACAATAAACTCAATACAAACGAGAGCAATCTAAGGAGAAAAACACTCCAAACCCTGAAAAAGAAGATTCTATCCCCAGTATGGTCGCCAATTATGTTAAGAGGAAAATCTCTCTATGGCTAGGGGCAAACCACAACAGACAAAAATGACAGCATAAATCAACTCTAATCTCAAGTATGCTATATAAACAAATATGCTAGCAAGATAAGATAAAAGGACTACCTCGTTCAGACGTTCAATGAAGTCCACCGTTGAGCACTCGACTTAAAGAAATACACCTGCAACTAGTCCTCAACAACCAAGAAACAAAATAATATGGTTATAATATATGATGTTAGCACATTTAATAGCATAATCCATCAACATTCACAACAAATACGCCCATGGAATAACAATTCAAATATTTGCAAGATATTAATTGGACAAGAAAAGAGTATTTCTATTAAAATGTAATCAACAAAACTGAATGAATTACAAACTTCTGTGTTGGCACGGTTCGGAACCGAGAAACCAATTTCCTTCTAGCCGGGCCTCCACCACTTCAATCCTCCATCAAAGGAAAGCTCATATAAGAGAGACAATGAGGTTCTCAATCAAGTATGGAAGAGCTTGGGGGCTGAATAATGTGTTCAGACTTAAAGGACAAAGGGATGCAAACTCAATATGAAGTGAATAATTTCTCTAGATTAACTTTGCTCTCAAAGTTGAATTCTTCTCCTCCTTTCCATAGCTTGGATTTGGCCTATTTTTAGCCTTCAAGTAGAAATAAAAGGTCGAGTCAGAACATTTCTAGTATATGGAAGGTCAAGGATCATGGATCTCGTGATGTGACATGGAAACCTGACACCATTTTTTAATTTTGGGCACAAATCCCGATGTATGTGGGCTGAAGTGGTGCAACCTGTGTATACACATGTTCTACTATAGGCATGGCGTGTATATGTGAAAAACTAATGTTTTTAGCTCTGGGATTTACAAAAAGGGACTTCAAGTCTGCATAGGGAAATGGAAAAAGGCCTTTTGTGCAAGTTTGCATAGGGCGAGGCAAATCTTGCTATAACAACAACCCCAAGGACTCCCACCTTCACATGACCCCCATGATCATTCCATTCCACTTGTCCCTAGTAGTATTCATCTCAATGATTGCCTTTATGGTCACCCATTTTCCCAAAACAATGAAATTGAGAAAATTGTTCAAAATTTTTTAGTTGAGGGTGTCATGTATCCTAGTACCAGCCCTTATTCTTCTCCCATCATCATGGTCATAAATAAAGAAGGTATGTGGCACATGTGCCCTGATTTTCAAGCCCTCAACAAAATTACGATCAAAGATGAATTTCACATTCCCATCATTGATGAGTATTTGGATGAACTGAGTGGTGCCCAATTCTTTACCAAACACAATCTATGTTCTAGCTACCACCAAATAGGTACAAAGGAGGTTGATATTCCCAAAACTTCATTTCATACTCATGAAGGCCATTATGAGTTCTTGGTCATGCCCTTCTTCCTATGCAACGCACCCTCCACTTTCTAAATTCTCATGAATCATGTCCTTCACCCTTTCCTCCATCAATTTGTACTGGTCTTCTTTGAGGATATCCTCATTTATAGTAAAACTTGGCAAGCCCATCTTTCCCATGTGGATCAAGTCTTACATTTACTGTCTCAACACAAACTCTTTCTCAAACAGTCTAAATGTTCCTTTGGAGGTTTTGAGGTAGAGTACTTGGGCCATATTATTGCTAAGGATGATGTCTATGTGGATCATAAGAAAATAGAAGCTACGAAGGACTTGCCCCATCCTAAAACTCTTAAAAGTTTGAGAGGTTTCCTGGGTTTAACTGGATATTATCACAAGTTTGTTCAGAATTATGGAAAAATTGCAGCCCCACTCATTGTTGTCCTTAAAAATAATGCTTTCAATTGGAATATGGCCACTAGGCAATCCTTCCAAGCTTTGAAAGAGGCTATGTGTACGACTCTTGTTCTAGCATTGTCTAACTTCACAAAGACTTTTGTTTTCAAATNTGGTGATAATATATGATGTTAGCACATTTAATAGCATAATCCATCAACATTCATAACAAATACGCCCATGGAATAACAATTCAAATATTCGCAAGATATTAATTGGACGAGAAAACAGTATTTCTATTAAAATGTAATCAACAGAAGTGAATGAATTATAAACTTCTGTGTCGGCACGGTTCAGAACCGAGAAACTAAGTTCCTTCCAGCTAGGCCTCCACCACTTCAATCCTCCACCAAAGGAAAGCTCATATAAGAGAGACAATGAGGTTCTCAATCAAGTAGGGAATAGCTTGGGGGCTGAACAATGTGTTCAGACTTAAAGGAAAAATGGATGCAGACCCAATATGAAGTGAATAATTTCTCCATACTAACTTTGCTCTCAAAGTTGAATTCTTCTTCTCCTTTCCATAGCTCAGATTTGGCCTATTTTTAGCCTTCAAGTATAATTGAAGGGTCGAGTCAGAACGTTTCTAGTATGTGCAAGGTCAAGGATCATGGATCTCGTGACGTGACATGGAAACCCGACACCATTTTTTAATTTTGGGCACAAATCTCGATGTACGCGAGATGTAGTGTTGAAACCTGCGTATACGCATGTTGTACTATAGGCAGAGCACGTATATGTGAAAAAATAACGTTTTTAGCTCTTGGATTTACAAAAAGGGACTTCAAGTCTACATAGAGAAATGGAAAAAGGTCTTTTGTGCAAGTTTGCATAGGGTGAGGCAAATCTTGCTATAACAGATTTCCCCTAATGTGTGAGGTCAAAGGAGTATCTGCGATGACCGAAATACATTATAAGACCCAGAAGTGGAGTAATGGGGACCCAGTTGGAAGAACTAGTTGCTCATTACAATCTGTACTGACTTTGCACACATGGTTGCCAATTTGAATTACACTGGAGATCCATGTGAAAATATACCAAATAGTTGTCCATGGCCATGAATAGGTAATACAAAGGTGGGTACATGCCAAAGGCTGTCACAGTCACGAACAAGGCCCAGTAAAACCAGTCTCAAAATCAATCTGAAGATATATGTATACCATGGAGTACAATCTGATCTCCCATGATCATTGAAGTCACACAAGTACTAGTCCAATGAAAGGTAGCAACAAATTAAGGAAGCTGCGACTATAATCTGATGTCTTTAAGTCTTCTACACAATCCGCCAAAGGTGCAAGTCTACATCGTATGAATAAAGAAGTTGAGGTCGAACACAATGAGACTTCGTTTGATTACCAGTAATTGAGGTATATCGTTAACAAACGCGAGACAACCTACTAATGATGAAAGTAGGTATGAAGGCACCGAGTACATTCTTACAAGTGTGAATAAAGGATTCGGGGTCGAACACTTGAAGAATCCATCGATCATGATACATTGATGTATTCCCAACTGGCGATGGCAAGAGAACCTGCCACTAATGACTGCGAGCCTCTAGGTACTCATAGGACTCTAGGTCTCATCTCCAGAATAGATGAGCTAAATTCGATGGAAGGAGACCCATTGAAAGGAGAGCATTAAGGCATCTCTCATCATTCAACACGAGGTACAAAGCAGGAGCTTGATGATTTGGAGGAAATCGGACGAAGAATATGTTCACGAACCAACGACCCTGTGCATCTTTTGCGTGTTCCAGATGCAAGTGGTACACAAAAAAGTCCCTCTGAATAGTAGCCAATAAGGAAAAATTTTGAAAAAGGAGAGGAAACCACCAATAAGGCTAATGGCATCTAAGACACTGCACGAATCCCAATGTGTGAATAGATGTCTTGTTGTCGAACACATGGGAAACCACCTAGTCAGCGACCAATGATGAAATGTTGTCTGCTAGGTTCAAGGTTACCTACCAATGAGAAAAGTAGGACCAGGGTGCATAATAGAACTACAACTTCATGTGATTCTGAGACAGAATGAGGGTATGGCCGACATGCAAAGTCAAGAGTTCCGAGGAATGGTCGACACAGGTTGATAGACATCCTTTGAACAAGAGCATGAGACATATGGAAGACTCTGGTAGCATAGACTCAATGATGAAACTTTGAGATGCAGGAGGCATCAATCAAATTCTCCATAGGGACTGGAAGAGTAACTAGTCGGGGGAATAAACTCTCTGTAACGAACTCAGCTTCCTAAGGTCATGCTAAACCCAAAATTTTGATGACAAGTGGACTAAAAAATTTTGTGCTCTTTTCAAAGGCGACACGACTACTGACAATATAAGATAATATTCCCTTCCAACTCGTCTTTTTTTGTTTTTTTATAGTCAAATGAATGCTATGATACATAGGAGGAAACGAGTGTTGCAATTGAGAAAAACTAGTTCCAGCAGTGGAACATACCTATGCTCAATGCAGGGAGGTGCATACGGGAGATGGACACTTGGGGGAATGTTTCCTCCTGGGTATAGGGTGTCAAGCTGCAAATAATATTAACAAGGCTTTGCTTAGTCGAGGATGCAAATTACTGAGGGAAACAACTTATAACGCAAAAGCGAGAATCGACAATAGGCTCAATACTGCAAGCAAGGGCATGAGATGCAATTACAACTTAACGCCAAAAAATGTCCGTTTTCGTAATCTTAGTCTACTTGGTTTTAAAAAGGGATAAACTTGCACCAAATAGACGTCCTTTCAAATCCAATTTACGAGTGTGAAAGAGACAAGGTCACTCGACAATCTTTTCATTTTTTAAAAACGAGTCGGAAAAGAGCTTAAATCAAACTTGCTTGGGGGGTTTCTAGGCAACATTTCATGGGGGAGGCCAAGGTTCCCATGCAGGATTTCTATTAAAGGTCAAAAACTTACGAATAACTAACACAAGCTTGGGAAAAACCAAAGCTCTCCAAGTCGAGGAGGATAAAGTGCTAGTAGAGGTTACCTTCTCCATGATATATCAGATAACATCTCTTACTTGAAAAGGCATAGGAGGAGGAGTTGGGTACCCCACAATACCATTCTAGTCAAAGTGAACCTCTCCAAGACTTGGAGGAAGAGTACTCGGGGAGAGTAAAACACTCTCTTGCTCAGAAGATGTAGTACTAGAAATTCTTATGACATGGTATAGAATGTATAGAACTAGAACTAGAAGAGCGGGATCGACCAAAAATTACATCGGTGTAACCACTTATTCAATCATTGGTTGAATAAGATGTGAGACAACAAGGTCAAGAGATGCATCACCACCAAAAATAGGAGTGGTGTCAGTCAGATATTGCATCGACAGGACCGCTGGTTGAACAAGATGCGAGACAACAAGGTCAAGAGACGCATCAAACCCTAAAGGAAGAGGGGTGTCAGCCGAAGATTGCATCGACATGACCATTGTATCAACCACATGGGAAACATAGTGTTGGGAAACCATAGACGTCTTAGAACCCGAAGGGCCCCTAGGTGAGGACCATGCTTTTGGTATCCAAGCAGTAGTAGGACACAAACGAGTAAGGTGATCTCCTTCACAAATCCTACAAAGTAACTTGAGCTTATGTCTTACACGTTTAGGCTTCTCAACTGTATGAATGTCCCCAACATCATTCACAATGGCTGGAGACATGCTCTCAACATGACCGGTAGAGGCTGGAGGTTCATCTCCCACATGATGTACAAAGGTTGGATATGTGATGTCAGTATGGCTCACAATGACTAGAGTGGTGCCCCCAACATGACTTGCAGTGACTGGTTGTTGGTCTTCAACATGGCATGCAGAGGTTGTCAACCAATCCCCAACATGACTAAAAACATTTGGTGATATAATGCCAGTATGACCTATAGTGACTGGACTTGCGGCAATGGTGGGTTGTGGCATTTGAGACCAAGGTTATGAGAAAGACGGTTTTGGAAAATTGCAGGCCAAGAAGGGTTTTGGTATACACCATGGCCCTGTCTGGTAGGATAGTATCCTCCTCCATACTGATTCATAAAGGGGTGTAATGGAATCGACACTGAGGAAGCCAATTGCGAAGAGAAAGCGACATGACACTGGTTAGTCATGTGAGGATACATGTTTCCCCCAGACAAAGGAACTTCGTGAAGGGGGTTGCCCATGCTATAACAACAACTCCCTTCAGATGAAACACTAGAGGACAGACAAAGGTCCACCATGGGAAAAGCATTCGTAGGAACTGACATAGAGGAATAAGGATAGGTGGTTAGAGTGTAATAAGTAGAATAAACACCCATTTGAGCACTGGTTCCTGAAAAAACGTGGCTAGGATTGGATCCGTAAGAGGGGAGATTCCAACCCCCCACAGTGAGAGTCAGTTGAGGGACATGAATCCTATCAAACGAAGATATGGACAATGGAGTTATCGTGACCCCAGATCCAAAACTAGGATTCATATAAGCATGAAAGGGAGAAGATGGAAAGGGTGAAGGCATGTTTGACATATCAATAAGAAAATGATTAAAGACCCAAGGCATGGAATGAGTGTCGTAATTCTGCATACCAATATGAAAAGCGAACAGATTCATCCCCGTGAAATGAGTAAATGTCATGGGGGAGGTAACGGTAAATGAGGGAGTCAAAGGAACTCCACCATCCATGATAATGACAACTCAAGGCATGGTATACAATCCTAAGGTCAACTAATAATCAGAGAGCACACCAAAAATAATCAAACGACCAATATGCACACAAACAAGATAAAGTGGTTGAAAGGGGCCTCCCTCTGTAAAGTAGGTATTCCTCACCCAAGAGGGGCCTGAGACTCCCTGCTAAAGATTGGAGGTATCATAATCAATTATAAGGGTCCTCGTGGGCTTAACAACTAGTCGGTCAGATCCCCTCGAAGAGGTAATCCTCCATAAAGGTTGTGTGTTTTCCAACCCTTATCTGACCCAGGGTACCTACAGAATAATCTCTGTAAGTAACCTATGTGGTACCTAAGTCAAGTAACTAAGAAACCACGGTATAACTGATGCACATGCGAACAGTCGTAAGTCAGGTCCACAATATGGGGAGGGTAACAAAGCTCGAAACCTTGAAAGCATCGCCTCTCACAGAGGTAGGGGTACTAGTAAGATCCCCATATACGAATAGATCCCCAGAAATATATCTGACGCTAAGAAGGTATCGGGGGGATATCCCTTCAACCAACCTCACACGACCTCATGCTTAACTCCGGTGTAAGCAAAGCCTCCTGATATTACCGATTATATAATGGATTTCTCCACTCCTTTAGTCATACACATATGTTGATTTAATAGCCTTGGAGAAGTTTACTCACAAAATCCTAGTCCAAGGCTCTAAATCCTAATCTAGTTTGTGCACCCTAGAAAAATTAAATCGTTACTAATCAATTTTAAATTATAGAGTTACTTTTAGTGGTCGTGCTTACTCAAAAAGGTGTGGTCGTGAAACTAGTGATGTTATGACTCAACAAGTAAAATAAATGAATATGAATACAATGCAAAGTCCCAACTTCAATTCCCAATAAATGATATGCTTTTCGAAATGCAATTCTCAATTCAGTTATGCAATTCTAAATAAAATGTAATCTTTCTTTACATGTACTAAGATCAATGATAAAGACTTCAAAAGATCAAAATGCCAACAATGTAAAATGCCTAATATTTTTGTATTTTCAATACAAAGGAATGAAAATGCAAGGGCTGAACAACAGCTTGATATAAAAACTCTAATGTGTGTAAACATAGACAAACCAAGTAGGATATCAAGGAGCAATAACACCCAACCCAAGATGCAAGGACAATCAAATGTAAAGGATGATGAGAAAGGCACCGCCCAAAAATTCAACCAAAGAAAGATTTCCTGTCAATACACAGACACTTAACAATCATAACAAAGACCCAAGAAGACTCGGCAATCATCAAAACCTACCCAACAACCAAGCAACAAAGGGTGATGTACGTGGTTATTCAAGGGAAAAGTGCGTATATACGCATTTTCAAAAGGACAACACATGTATGTACGTGATTTCCAGGCAAAAACCCACATATATGTGTCAAAACACAATCAAGTTAAGGAGAAGGCTAAGAAACTCAAACTCAGAGTGAACAAAGCCTGTCAAGCAATCATACGACAATAAACTCAATACAAACGAGAGCAATCTAAGGAGAAAAACACTCCAAACCCTGAAAAAGAAGATTCTATCCCCAGTATGGTCGCCAATTATGTTAAGAGGAAAATCTCTCTATGGCTAGGGGCAAACCACAACAGACAAAAATGACAGCATAAATCAACTCTAATCTCAAGTATGCTATATAAACAAATATGCTAGCAAGATAAGATAAAAGGACTACCTCGTTCAGACGTTCAATGAAGTCCACCGTTGAGCACTCGACTTAAAGAAATACACCTGCAACTAGTCCTCAACAACCAAGAAACAAAATAATATGGTTATAATATATGATGTTAGCACATTTAATAGCATAATCCATCAACATTCACAACAAATACGCCCATGGAATAACAATTCAAATATTTGCAAGATATTAATTGGACAAGAAAAGAGTATTTCTATTAAAATGTAATCAACAAAACTGAATGAATTACAAACTTCTGTGTTGGCACGGTTCGGAACCGAGAAACCAATTTCCTTCTAGCCGGGCCTCCACCACTTCAATCCTCCATCAAAGGAAAGCTCATATAAGAGAGACAATGAGGTTCTCAATCAAGTATGGAAGAGCTTGGGGGCTGAATAATGTGTTCAGACTTAAAGGACAAAGGGATGCAAACTCAATATGAAGTGAATAATTTCTCTAGATTAACTTTGCTCTCAAAGTTGAATTCTTCTCCTCCTTTCCATAGCTTGGATTTGGCCTATTTTTAGCCTTCAAGTAGAAATAAAAGGTCGAGTCAGAACATTTCTAGTATATGGAAGGTCAAGGATCATGGATCTCGTGATGTGACATGGAAACCTGACACCATTTTTTAATTTTGGGCACAAATCCCGATGTATGTGGGCTGAAGTGGTGCAACCTGTGTATACACATGTTCTACTATAGGCATGGCGTGTATATGTGAAAAACTAATGTTTTTAGCTCTGGGATTTACAAAAAGGGACTTCAAGTCTGCATAGGGAAATGGAAAAAGGCCTTTTGTGCAAGTTTGCATAGGGCGAGGCAAATCTTGCTATAACAACAACCCCAAGGACTCCCACCTTCACATGACCCCCATGATCATTCCATTCCACTTGTCCCTAGTAGTATTCATCTCAATGATTGCCTTTATGGTCACCCATTTTCCCAAAACAATGAAATTGAGAAAATTGTTCAAAATTTTTTAGTTGAGGGTGTCATGTATCCTAGTACCAGCCCTTATTCTTCTCCCATCATCATGGTCATAAATAAAGAAGGTATGTGGCACATGTGCCCTGATTTTCAAGCCCTCAACAAAATTACGATCAAAGATGAATTTCACATTCCCATCATTGATGAGTATTTGGATGAACTGAGTGGTGCCCAATTCTTTACCAAACACAATCTATGTTCTAGCTACCACCAAATAGGTACAAAGGAGGTTGATATTCCCAAAACTTCATTTCATACTCATGAAGGCCATTATGAGTTCTTGGTCATGCCCTTCTTCCTATGCAACGCACCCTCCACTTTCTAAATTCTCATGAATCATGTCCTTCACCCTTTCCTCCATCAATTTGTACTGGTCTTCTTTGAGGATATCCTCATTTATAGTAAAACTTGGCAAGCCCATCTTTCCCATGTGGATCAAGTCTTACATTTACTGTCTCAACACAAACTCTTTCTCAAACAGTCTAAATGTTCCTTTGGAGGTTTTGAGGTAGAGTACTTGGGCCATATTATTGCTAAGGATGATGTCTATGTGGATCATAAGAAAATAGAAGCTACGAAGGACTTGCCCCATCCTAAAACTCTTAAAAGTTTGAGAGGTTTCCTGGGTTTAACTGGATATTATCACAAGTTTGTTCAGAATTATGGAAAAATTGCAGCCCCACTCATTGTTGTCCTTAAAAATAATGCTTTCAATTGGAATATGGCCACTAGGCAATCCTTCCAAGCTTTGAAAGAGGCTATGTGTACGACTCTTGTTCTAGCATTGTCTAACTTCACAAAGACTTTTGTTTTCAAATGTGATGCTTCTAGGAAAGGAATTGGGGCCATTCTCATGCAAGACAACAAACCTTTGGCCTTCACTAGCAAACAAATTTCTAAGAGACACTTGGGAAAATCCACCTATGAAAAGGAAATGTTGGCTATTGTGCATGTGGTGGATCTCTAGCATCCTTACTTTCTTGGGCAACGCTTCCAAATTAAAATTGATCATCGTAGCCTCAAATATTTTTTGGAATAAGGAATTTCATACCCTGAGCATCATAAGTGGTTGACCAAAATGTTCAGCTATGAGTATGAGACCATTTACAAGAAGGGAAAATAAAATGTGTTCGTCGATGCTCTTTCTAGGAAATATGAAGAAGACGGGTCCCTCTTTTCACTCTTCTTCATTGTAACCAATTGGTTAAATATTGTTCTCTAGTAATGGTTGGCAAGATACCAAATTTCTAATATAATCCAACAATTGCAACAAGACCCTCATGCATCTTTGGGATACTCTTGGAAAAATGAGGAGCTTCGCTATAAAGGCCACATGTATTTGAGAAAACAACCCCACTTTAAATACATTGTGCTCTCTGAACTTCATGCTTC
>JZKD02S2230022.1:0-38056 GCA_000966675.3 Picea glauca
GACTATGAAGTTTTTGTAGACTCAGAAGAAATCAAGACTCAGAGTAAGCCTAACCTTAGAAAGGATCAGATGGGAAAATGAGACATCTTCTAGGACTAGCAGATAGATTCCATGATTTGATAAGACTATATCGTAGCTTTAGATACCTCTAGGAGACATGAAATCCCCTGAGAAGATTCCCTTGTTTTAGTGATAGAGAAGGAAGCCAGTCAAAAGGAATGGGATATGGATTTTTCCTTGAGACTAGAAGGGAATTCAAGTGGTGAATTCCAATATTGATCTTGTTGGGTATGTGTTATATTCTTTGCACGAGTAGTAGTGTCTGAGTGCCTGCGCCGGGTGCGCAGGGGGGCAGAGCCCCCCGCGCGGGGGTTCAGGGGCAGCGCCCCCGAATTTTTTCTTTTTGGGCCGACATATTTCTGGGACGACATATTTTCGGGACCACATGATATTAGGTGGTTTTCGGCACATGGTTTTTTGCCGATGGTTTTTTATTTCTGGTTAAGGAATTAGGGTTTTGGACTAATCCAGGTCATTGGGTTAGGGTTTTGGATGTCGCTGGCTCCTATATGTATATTGTAAACAATGTAACACAATGTGTATCAATGTAATATATGCTGGTTTTCCCGGTTTGGGTTTCCAGGTGAAAAATCTCTGTGTAATGTTTGTATTTGCCATTGCATCTTTTCTGTTCTTTTCTGAATATCAGTTTGCAGTAGATATTGTACAAGGTTAGAATTTACAATAATGACACTACAGGGTCGAGACTCATAAACAACATGCCGCTTCCACATATACGGTTGGACCAAGAGAAATCACAGACATCCAGTGGGGCAACCTCACATAATACATCATCCTTGAAGGGTTGTATGTCGTATGAAAATTGACACTACTAGCTGACATGAAGATCGCATCCTTGGAGAAGGCACTTGATGTTGTATGGTTGCGTGTCTGGTGTTGTTGACAATCCCAACAATTTGATGACCTCTACTGAGAAGATTTTCTTCTGGCTTCCGATATCAACAATAAAATGCACTAGGGTCCCCTTCACCCACATTTGTGAATGAAAATGGTGCTCCCCCTCTTCAGGATCTATTGGATATTTTTTGGAGACTGCGTCAATAATCTATCCTTTATCAATATTTTCATAATCAGATTTTGAATCAGGTTTCGGCTCCATGTATTTGATTTCGGCCACCAATGACTATTTTGAGAGACATTCATCGTTGTTGTGCCAGAGGATTTTGTGGAAATTGCACCATTTTCTAGTGTCCTTCTTTGTCTTCCAGTGACCCTTCTTTTCCTGTGTCTTGGACTGGTTTTTGGGAGACTATTTTTTAGGGCCATCTTTGTCATACTTCAGTTGTTGTGGATTTTCAAACCCGAACTCCCATTTCTTCTTGTGCTTAAATTTCTGCTCGATTTTAACATTATATCGATAAGCAACACTGAGTGATGAGATATCAAGAAAATCCATTTCAGTTTGGATGTATCTCTGCAGGGCCCCACGGTATTTCAAAACCAAATGTCGTTCAGAGTCTTTGATACCTAGCTTGGTGCACAAGGTATGCAAGGTATTGGTTAACTCTAGAAATTCTTGGCCCCTCTCTTGCAACAATGTGGTCCATCTCATGTATTGGTCCTCATAGTTGCCAATAGGGTAATATTGTTCCTTTACTTCATCCAAAAAAAAATCTCAGGTGGGCTCGACCCCATATATTCCATACTCCTCTATGGAATTTTTCTCTCAGTAATTTTTCCACCAATTTTTGACATGGGGGAGAGATTTAAGGAGTGTCAAGGTGATATTTTCCTTTTCGAAAAAATTAGGAATAGAGAAATAACCTTCTAACATACTTAACCATTTGTCTAGGGCATGCACATCTATCTGACCTTCAAATATGGGAATATCAAAATTAGCTTGTACCTTAAAAGGTGAGCTGCCTCGGAAGTGGTTGCTTGATGAATATGTTCTTGATGTTATCAGAAGGTTTTGAATTATGTGGAAAAAATTCTCCATCATTTCGTCCCTCTGTCACGTGAGAGCTTGCTCAAGCAGCAGATTGATAGAATCGCCTTCTCTGTCATTTTTATTTTCTTCTGCAATTGAGGGTTTCTTGAGTATGTGAGAGTGTTTTTCCTCAAGAGAGATAAGCTCAAGACCCAACTTTCTATACTTGGACCTCTTCTGGGACATGCACTAAAAAATGATCAAGAGCAACCTACTTTAATACCACTAATCTGGATTATTTTCGGTACAAAATGAGAGCGCAAATATAATAAAGAAATGCACAGAGATATCACAAATATTAAATAATATAATAGAAATGTATCAGAGATGAAACCATAAACACATATATATATTAATACATGATTTCTATTAATGAAATAAATGTACAGAGACTATAAAAATACAAAGTGAAAGACTCGTTAGAATGGTGGCAGCTTATCTCTGAGAAGAGATGTGACAGCTACTCACATCCAAAAGAAGATCATTACAATGTTGCTATGAAGTCCTTTTTACAATAAACATGAATTCCAAAAATCCTCGACATCCAAAAACCTAACCCTAGGCGATGAAGTGCCAAAGGTCATGTGGGCCATGTTTGGGTAAGTTAGTACATCAACTTCCTGAGGTCGTAACGTTTGCATACGATCTCCATTTTAGGCGTCTGATAGCCCGTTGAAAAGGTAACATCAAGGAGATTCATTTTGGGGGATTAATAATGCCTATGATTATCATTAAGAAGATTTATGTTGAACAAACTTCATTTAGGCCCTCAAAATGGCCCCAGAAGTTAAAACTGCGAAAAATAGTAAATTGCCAAAATTGCAAGAAAATTGTTTTGAGCCAGTTGGAAAAGGTTGGTGGCCACTGATATCCATTTGGATCGATACTTCCTCTTTATAAATAAATTTTATCCATTGGATTGAGTTCCCGGAGGGGGGGGGAAAGTGTTTTTGAATCTAAATCTTGGTGAGTGTTTTTCCTTGGTGGAGATGTCATGCTGCTCAGTTTGTGGAAGGCTATCATGGGCATGTGGTTGGAAGGGTTGGACCATTTTAACTAGTCTGGATACATGAGATTATTTTTTGCAAAAGGATTATTTACACTTTTCTACAATCTTGTCAACTTGCTTGTGTTGGATAGAAGGTGCTTGGGCCGAGGCTCTAGTGGTTGAAGTATCCTTTTCTTCACCTTTTGAAAAGATTGTGAAGAAGTTGAATTTTGTAGTATGATATACTACCTTGCATTACTCTTTAGGTGGAAGAGTAGTCGGAACTACCTTTGGTATTCTGTATATATGACCCCCTAGAGAAACAATGACATTGCAAGGTCGAGACTCATAAACAACATGGTGTTTCCACATATATGGTTGGCCCAAGAGAACATCACAAACATCCAGTGGGGAAAAAACAAATAACACCTCACCTTTGAAGGGTTGGATGTCATATGACAATCAACACTGCTGGTTGACATGGAGATCTTATCCTTGGAAAAGCCACCTGATATTGTATGGTTGCATGTGTGGTGTTTTCGAGAATCCCAACTGTTTGACGACCTCTGCTAAGATGAGTTTCTTATGGCTTCCGCTATCAACAATAAAATGCATTGGGGTCCCCTTCACCTACATTTGTGAATGAAAAAGGTGCTCCCCCTATTTAGGATCTATTGGATATTCTGGTTGAATTTTTGTGGTCCCGACAATAGAAGTGGGGTTTGCATCAATGATCTGTCCTTTACCAATATTTTCATAATCAGATTTTGAATGAGGGTTCAACTCCTTGTCTTTGATTTCGGCCACCAATGAATTTTTTGAACGACATTCATTGGTGTTGAGCCAGGGACTTTTGTGGAAATCACACCATTTTTCGGTGTCCTTCTTTGTCTTTTTGTGACCCTTCTTTTCCTGTGGCTTAGACTGGTTTTCGGGAGACTATTTGTTAGGCCTGACTTTTTCATACTTTGGTTGTTGTGAATTTGCAGACCCGAACTGGCATTTGTTCTGGTGCTTAAATCTCTGCTTGATTTTAACAACATATCGATAAGCATCACCGAGTGATGAGACATCTAGAAAATCCATTTCAGTTTGGATGTATCTGTGTAGGGCCCAACGGTATTTCACAACCAAATGTCATTCGGAGTCTTTGATACCCATCTTGGTGCATAAGGTATGAAATGTATTGGTGAAATTTAGAACTGCTTGGCCCCTCTCTTGCTGCAATGTGGTCCATCTCAGGTACTCATCCTCATAGTTGCCAACAGGGTAATATTGTTCCTTTAACGCATCCAAAAAAAAATCCCAAGTGGGCTCGACCTCATATATTCTAGACTCCTCTGTGGATTTTTTCTCCCAGTAAGTTTCCCACCAACGTTTGACATAGCGGAGAGATTTAAGGGGTGCGAAGGTGATATTTTCCCTATCATAAAAAGTATGAACAGAGAATTAACCTTCTAACAGATTTAACCATTTTTCTAGGGCATCTGCATGTATCTGACCTTCAAATACGGGAATATCAAAATTGACCTATACCTTAAAAGGTGATGTGCCTCCAAAGTGGTCTCTTGATTGAAAATTCTCCATCATCTCATCCTTCTGTCGCATGAGAGATTTCTCAAGCAACAGATTGATAGAATCGTTTTCTTTGTCCTTTTTATTTTCTTCCGCCATTGAGAGCTTATTGGGTGTGCGAGAGTGGTTTTCCTCAAGAGAGAAAAGATCGGGTCCCAACTTTCTATACTCGAACGTCGTTAAGGACATGCACTAAAAAATGGTCAAGAGCAACATGCTCTAATACCACTGATCCGGATTATTTTCGACACAAAATGAGAGCGCAGATATAATAAAGAAATTCACAAATATATCGCATATATTCAGTAATATAACATAAATGTATCATAGCTGCAACCATAAAATCATATATACTGTAATACATGATTTCTATTAATGAAATACATGTACAGAGACTGTAAAAATACAGAGTGAAAGACTCGCTAGAATGGCGATAGCTTATCTCTGAGAAGAGATGTGACGGCTACTCGCATTCGTAAGAAGATCATTAAAATGAGTCTCTGAAATCATTTTTAAAATAAGCATGAATGCCAAAAACCCTTGACATCCAAAATCCTAACCCTAGGAGATGAAGCGCCAAAAGTTATGTGGGCCCTGTTTAGGTAAGTTAGTACATCAACTTCCCGAGATCGTAACTTTTGCATACGATCACCGGTTTAGGTGTATGATAACCTGTTAGAAAGGTATCATAGAGGAGATTCATTTGGGGGGCTTAATCATGCCTTCAACTATCACTAAAAATATTGATCTTGAAAAACCTTCATTTAGGCCTTCAAAATGGGCCCAAAAGTTAAAACTGCTAAAAATAGTGAATTGCCAAAATTGCCAGAAAATTGTTTTGAGCCAGTTGGAAAAGGTGGGTGGCCACTGATATCCACCTAGATCAACCCTACCTCCTTAGGAATAAATTTTTTCCATTGCGTTGAGTGCCCAAGGGAGAGGAAAAAAGCGTTTGCTGAATCTTAATCTTGGTGAGTTGCTTGCCTTACTAGAGACGTCACATTGCTCGATTTGTGGAAGGCTATCACAAGCATGTGGATGGAAGGGTTGGACCTTTTTATCCAATCTGGATACCTGATATTATTTTGTTTAGAAGGAATCTTTACACTTTTCTACATTCTTGTCGACCTGCTTCTGTTTGATAGAAGGTGCTTGGGTTGAGGTTGTAGTGGTTGCAGTATCCTTTTGTTCAACTTTTGAACAGATTGTGAAGAAGATGAATTTTGTAGTATAAGATACTACCTTGCGACATTTTTTAGGTGGAGCAGTAGTCGAAACTACCTCTGGTATTCTGTAGAGATGACCCCCTAGAGAAACAATAACACTGCGAGGTCGAGACTCATAAACAACATGGCGCTTCCACATATATGGTTCGCCCAAGAGAAAATCATAGACATCCAGTAGGGAAACATCACATAATACCTCATCCTTGAGGGGTTGGATGTCGTATGCCAATCGACACTATTGGCTGACACAAATATCTCATCCTTGGCGAATCCACCTGATGTTGTATGGCTGTGGGTGTGGTGTTGTTAACAATCCCAACTATTTGCAACCTCTAGTGAGATGAGGTTCTTCTAGATTTTGCTATCAACAACAAAATGCAGTGGGGTCCCCTTCACCCACATCTGTGAATGAAAAAGGCACCCCCCCTCTTCAGGATATGTTGGTTCTTCTGGTTGAATTACTGCGGTCGTGACAATAGTAGTGGAGACTGCGTCAATGATCTATTCTTTACCAATATTTTCAAAATCAGATTCTAAATCAGGGTTCATCTCCTTGTCTTTTATTTCGGCCACCAATGACTGTTTTGAGCGACATTCATCGGTGTTGTGCCAGGGTATTTTGTGGAAATCACACCATTTTCCGGTGTCCTTCTTTGTCTTCCCCTGACCCTTCTTTTCCTATGGCTTGGACTAGTTTTCAGGAGACTTTTTGTTAGGGTCGTCTTTCTCATACTTTAGTTCTTGCAAACTTGCAAGCCCGAACTCCTGTTTGTTCTGGTGCTTAAATTTCTGCTCGATTTTATCATCATATAGATAAGCAACACAAAGTGATGAGATATCCAAAAAATCCATTTCAGTTTGGATGTATCTATGTAGGGCCCCATGGTATGTCAGACCTAAATGTCATTCATAGTCTTTGATACCCATCTTGGTGCACAAGGTATGGAAGGTATTGGTGAAATCCGAAACTGCTTGGCCCCTCTATTTCGACAGTGTGGTCCATCTCATGTACTGGTCCTCATAGTTTCCAACAAGGTAATATTGTTCCTTTACCACATCCACAAAAAACTACCAAGTGGGATCGGCCCCATATATTCCAAACTCCTCTGTAAAAAATTTCTCCCAGTAAGTTTGCCACCAATGTTTAACATGGGGGTGAGCTTTAAGGAGTGCGAAGGTGATCTTTTCCATGTCAGAAAAATTAGGAACAAAGAAATAACCTTCTAACAGATTTAACCATTTGTGTAGGGCATGCACATCTATCTAACCTTCAAATATGAGAATATCAAAATTGGCATGTACCTTAAGAGGAGATGTGCCTCCAAAGTGGTCTCTTGATGAATATTTTCCTGATGTTATCAGCAAGTGTTGAAATATGTGGGAAAAATTATCCATCATTGCATCCCTCTATCGTGTGAGAGCTTGCTCAAGCAATACATTGATAGAATCGCCTGCTCTGTCATTTTTATTTTCTTCTGCAATTGAGATTTTCTTGGGTGTGAGAAAGTGGTTTTCCTCAAGAGAGATAAGTCCAAGACCCAAATTGATATACTCAAACCACGTCAGGGAAATGCACTAAAAAATGATCAAGAACATCCTTCTCTGATGCCACTAATCTGGATTATTTTCGGTATGAAATGAGAGCGGACATATAATAAAGAAATGCACAGATATATTGCAGATATTCAATAATATAATACAAATGTATCATAGATGCAACCATAAACACAAATATAAAGTAATACATGATTTCTATTAATGAAATAAATGTATAGAGACTGTAAAAATACAGAGTGAAAGACTCGCTAGAATGGTGGCAGCTTATCTTTGAGAAGAGATGTGACAGCTACTCACATCCACAAGAAGATCATTACAATGAGGATTTGAAGGCCTTTTCAAAATAAACATGAATTCCAAAAATCCTTGACATCCAAAAACCTAACCCTAGGAGATGAAGCGCCAAAAGTCACGTGGGCCCCATTTGGGTAAGTTAGTACATCAACTTCTCGGGGTCGTAATTTTTGCATACAATCTCTGTTTTAAGTGTATGATAGCCTATTGGAAAGGTACCATCAAGGAGATTCATTTTGGGGTCTCAATCATTCCTACAACTATCATTGAGAAACTCGATGATGAAAAACCTTCATTTAGGCCCTCAAAATGGCCCTGGAAGTTAAAACTGCTAAAAATAGTAAATTGCCAAAATTGCAAGAAAATTGTTTTGAGCCCGCTAGAAAAGGTTGGTGGACACCGATATCCACTTGGATAAATCCTCTCTCTTTATAAATAAATGGTATCCATTGCGTTAATTTCCCGGAGGGGAGGAAAAATCATTTGTTGAATCTGAAGCTTGGTGAGTTTCCTGCCTTGGTGGAGACGTCACGTTGCTCGGTTTGTGGAAGGGTTGGAAAATTTTAGCCAATCTAGATACATGAGATTATTTTGTGCAGAAGGATTATTTACACTTTGCTACAATCTTGTCGACCTGCTTTTGTTGAATAGAAGGTGCTTGGGGCGAGGTTGTAGTGGTTGCAGTATCCTTTTATTCACCTTTTGAACAGATTGTGAAGAAGTTGAATTTTGTAGTATGGGATACTACCTTGCATTACTTTTTATGTGGAACAGTAGTCGAAACTAGCTCTGGTATTTTGTAGAGATGAACTGCCAGAGAAACAATGACACTGCAGGGTCGAGACTCATAAACAGTACGACGCTTCCACATGTATGGTTGACCCAAGGGAACATCACAAACATCTAGTGGGGAAACATCACATAATACCTCCTCCTTGAAGTATTGGATGTCATACGACAATCGACACTACTGGCGGACATGAAGATCGCATCCTTAGAGAATCCACTCGATGTTGTTGCATGTGTGGTGTTGTCAACAATCCTAACCATTTGATGACCTCTGCTGAAATGAGTTTCTTCTGGATTCTGCTATCAACATTAAAATGCACTAGGGTCCCCTTCACCCACATTTGTGAATGAAAAAGGTTCTCCCCCTCTTTAGGATCTATTGGATCTTCTGGTTGAATTGTTGTGATCGCAAAAATAACAGTGGGGTCTACGTCAATGATCTATCCTTTACCAATATTTTTAGAATCAGATTTTGAATCAGGGTTCATCTCCTTGTCTTTGATTTTGGCCACCAATGAATTTTTTGAGCTACATTCATTGGTGTTGTGCCAAGGCCTTTTGTGGAAATCACACCATTTTTTGGTGTCCTTCTTTGTCTTCCTGTGACCCTTCTTTTCCTGTGGTTTGGACTGTTGTTCAGGAGACTATTTGTTAGGGACATATTTGTCATACTTTGGTTGTTTTGGATTTTCAAACCTGAACTGTCGTTTGTTATGGTGCTTAAATTTAGAAAATCTAGAAAAATGCATAAAATCTAAAAAAAATCCATTTCAGTTTGGATGTATCTGTGTAGGGAACCACAGTATTTCATAACTAAATGTCATTCAGAGTCTTTGATACCCATGTTGGTGCGTTAGGTATGGAAGGTATTGGTGAACTTAGGAACTTCTTGGCCCCTCTCTTGCCACAATGTGGTCCATCTCATGTACTTATCCTCATAGTTGCCAACAGGGTAATATTGTTCCTTTACCGCATCCAGAAAAAAATCCCAAGTGGGCTCGACCCCATATATTCCAAACTCCTCTGTGGAATTTTTCTACCAGTAAGTTTCCCACCAATGTTTGACATAGGGGAGATATGTAACGGGTGTGAAGGTGATACTTTCCCTGTTGAAAAAATTATGAACAGATAAATAACCTTCTAACAGATTTAATCATTTGTCTAGGGCATCCGCATCTATCTGACCTTCAAATACGGGAATATCAATATTGACCTGTACCTTAAAAGGCAAGGTACCTCCAAACTGGTCGCATGATGAATATGGTCCTGATGGTATCGGCAGGCATTGAAGGATGTGGAAAATATTCTCCATCATCTCATCCCTCTGTCACATGAGAGCTTGCTCAAGCAATAGATTGATAGAATCGTCTACTCTGTCCTTTTTATTTTATTTCTTCATTGACGGTTTCTTAGGTGTGAGAGAGTGGTTTCACTCAAGAGATAAAAGATCGAGACCCAAATTTCTATACTCATACCTCTTCAAGGACATGCACTAAAAAATGATCAAGAGCAGCCTACTCTAATACCATTGATCCAAATTATTTTCGGCACGAAATGAGAGCGCAAATATAATAAAGAAATTCACAAAGATATCACATATATTCAATAATATAATAGAAATGTATCATATATTCAACCATAAACACAGATATATTGTAATACACAATTTCTATTAATGAAATAAATGTACAGAGAGTGTAAAAATACAGATTGAAAGACTCGCTAGAATGGCGGTAGCTTATCTCTGAGAAGAGATGTGACAACTACTCGCATTCGCAAGAATATCATTAAAATGAGGCTCTGAAATCCTTTTTACAATAAAAACGAATGCAAAAAACCGTTGACATCCAAAAAACTAACCCTAGGAGATGAAGCGCCAAAATTCATGTGGGCCCCGTTTGGGTAAATTAGTACATCAACTTCCCGGGGTCGTAACTTTTGCATACGATCTCTAGTTTAGGCGTATGATATCCTGTTGGAAATGTATCATAGAGGAGATTAATTTTGGGGGATTAATCATGACTTCATCTATCACTGAGAATCTCGATACCAAAAAATATTCATTTAGGCCCTCAAAATGGCCCCGAAAGTTAAAACTGCTAAAAATAGTAAATTGCCAAAATTGCCAGAATTTTTTTTTGAGCCAATTGGAAAAGTTTGGTGGCCACTGATATCCACCTTGATCAATCCTACCTCCTTAGGAATCAATGGATTCCATTGCATTGAGTCGCTAGAGAAGAGTAAAAAGCGTTTGTTGAATCTAAATCTTGGTGAGATGCTTGCCCTACTGGAGATGTTGCACTGCTCAATTTGTGGAAGGCTATCACGAGTATGTGGATGGAAGGGTTGCACATTTTTATCCAATCTGGATACATGATATTACTTTGTGCAGAAGGAATCTTTACACTTTGCTACAATCTTGTCGACCTGCTTCTGTTGGATAGAAGGTGCTTGGGCCGCGACTGTAGTGGTTGCAACATCCTTTTGCTCACCTTTTGAAAAGATTGTGAAGAAGATGAATTTTGTAGTATGAGATACTACCTTGTGACATTTTTTAGGTGGAATAGTAGTTGGAACTACCTCTGGTATTCTGTAGAGATGACTCCCCAGAGAAACAATGACACTGCAGGGTCGAGATTCATAAATAACATGGCGCTTCCACATATATGGTTGACCTAAGAGAACATCATAGACATCCAGTGGGGAAACATCACATAATACCTCATCCTTGAAGGGATGGATTTTGTCTGACAATCGACACTTTTGGCTGACACGAAGATCTCATCCTTAGCGAATCTAATCGATGTTGTATGCTTGCGGGTGTGGTGTTGTCGACAATCCCAACTGTTTGACGACCTATGCTGAGATGAGGTTCTTTTGGCTTCCGCTATCAACAATAAAATGCAGTGGGGTCCACTTCACCCACATCTATGAATGAAAAAGGCACTCCCTATCTTGAATATCTATTGGTTCTTCTCGTTGAATTGTTGTGGTCACGACAATAGTAGTGGAGACTGCGTCAATGATATGTCCTTTACCCAATGATCTGTCCTTTACCAATATTTTCAGAATCAGGGTTCGGCTCCTTGTCTTTGATTTCAAACACTAATGACTATTTTGAGTGACATTCACCATTGTTGTGCCAGGGGATTTTTTGGAAATCACACCATTTTCCAGTGTCCTTCTTTGTCTTCACATGACCCTTCTTTTCCTGTGGCTTGGACTAGTTTTCGGGAGACTGTTTGTTAGGCCCATCTTTTTCATACTTTGGTTGTTGCGGATTTACAGAAACGAACTCCCATTTTCTCTGGTTCTTAAATTTTTTCTCAATTTTAATAGCATATCGATAAGGAACACTGAGTGATGAGATATCTAGAAAATCCATTTCAGTTTGGATGTATCTATGTAGGGCGCCACGGTATTTCAGAACCAAATGTCATTCGAAATCTTTGATACCCAGCTTGGTGCACAAGGTATGGAAGGTATTGGTGAAATCCAAAACTTCTTGGCCCCTCTCTTGTTGCATTGTGGACAATCTCATGTATTGGTCCTCATAGTTGCCAACAGGGTAACACTGTTCCTTTACTGCATCCACAAAAAAATCCCAAGTGGGCTCGGCCCCATATATTCCAGACTCCTCTGTGGAATTTTTCTCCCAGTAAGTTTTCCACCAATGTTTGACATTGGGGATAGATTTAAGGAGTGCAAAGGTGATCTTTTCCCTATCGAAGAAATTAGGAACAGAGAAATAACCTTCTAACAGATTTAACCATTTGTCTAGGGCATGCACATCTATCTGACCTTCAAATATAGTAATATCAAAATTGGCATGTACCTTAAAAGGTGAGGTCCCTCGAAAGTGGTCACTTGATGAATATGTTCCTGATGTTATCATCAGGTGTTGAAATATGTGGGAAAAATTATCCTTCATTTCGTCCCTCTATTGCGTGAGAGCTTGCTCAAGCAACAGATTGAGAGAATTGTCTGCTCTATCATTGTTTTTTTCATTTGCAATTGACAGTTTCATGGGTTTGTGAGAGTGGTTTTCCTCAAGAGAGATAATCTCGAGACCCAAGTTTCGAGACCCAAGTTTCTATCCTCGAACCTCGTCGGGGACATGCACTAAAAAACAATCAAGAGAAGCCTACTCTGATACCACTAATCCGGATTATTTTCAGTAGGAAATGAAAGCGGAGATATAATAAAAAAATGCACAGAGATATCACAGATATTCAATAATATTACAGAAATGTATCAGATATGAAACCATAAACATATATATAAAGTAATACACAATTTCTTATAATGAAATAAATGTATCGAGATTGTAAAAATACACAGTGAAAGACTCGCTAGAATGGTGGCACCTTATCTCTGAGAAGAGATGTGATGGCTACTCACATCCACAAGAAGATCATTACAATGAGGCTCTGAAGGAATTTTTACAATAAATAGGAATTCCAAAAGTCCTCGACTTCCAAAAACCTAACTCTAGGAGATGAAGCACCAAAAGTCATGTGAGCCCCATTTGGATAAGTTAGTACATCAACTTCCCAGGGTCGTAACTTTTGCATATGATATCCTTTTTAGGCGTATGATATCCCATTGGAAAGGTAAATTAAAGGAGATTCATTTTGGGGGATCAACCATGCCTAAGGTTAAAATTAATAATATATGCTGAAAAACCTTGATTTAGGCCCTCAAAATGGCCTCGAAAGTTAAAACTGCTAAAAATAGTAAATTGCCAAAATTGCAAGAAAATTGTTTTGAGCCAGTTGGAAAAGGTTGGTGGCCACCGATATCCACCTAGATAATTCCTCCCTCTTTATAAAGCATTGGTATCCATTGTGTTGAGTTCTAGGAGGGGAGGAAAAATCATTTGTTGAATCTGAATCTTGCTGAGGTTCTTGCCTTGGTGGAGACATCGCGTTGCTTGGTTTGTGGAAGGCTATCATGGGCATGTGATTGGAAGGGTTGGACCATTTTAACCAGTCTGGATACATGAGATTATATTGTGCAGAAGGATTATTTACACATTACTACAATATTGTCGACCTGTTTCTGTTGGATCGAAGGTTCTTAGGCCGAGGCTGTAGTGGTTGCAGTATCCTTTTGTTCACCTTTTGAACAGATTGTAAAGAATTTAAATTTTGTAGTATGAGATACTATCTTGCGTTTATTTTTAGGTGGAACAGTAGTTAGAAATACCTCTGTTATTCTATAGATATGACCCCCCATAGAAACAATGAAACTGTAGGGTTGAGACTCATAAACAACATGGCGCTTCCACATATATGGTTGGCCAAAGAGAACATCAGAAACATCCAATGGGGAAACATCACATAATACCTCATCCTTGAAGGTTTGGATGTCGTATGAAAATTGACACAGCTGGATGACACGAATATCTCATCCTTGGCAAAGTCACCCGATGTTCTATGGTTGCGCATGTGGTGTTGTTGACAATCCCAACTGTTTCACAACCAAGGGTCGCGTGAGAGCTTGCTCAAGCAATAGATTGATAGAATTGTCTGCTCTGTCCTTTTTATTTTCTTCCGCCATTGAGGGTTTCTTGGGTGTGCGAGAGAGGTTTTCCTCAAGAGATACAAGCTCAAGACCCAACTTTTTATACTCGGACCTCATCAAGGACATGCACTAAAAAATGATCAAGATCATCCTGCTCTGATACCACTAATTTGGATTATTTTCGGCATGAAATGAGAGCGTGGATATAATAAAGAAATTCACAAAGATATCATAGATATTCAATAATATAAAAGAAATGTATCAAATATGAAACCATAAACACAGATATACTATAATACACGATTTCTATTAATGAAATAAGTGTACCGAGACTGTAAAAATACAGAGTGAAAGACTTGCTAGAATGGCGGTAGGTTATTTCTGAGAAGAAATGTTATGGCTACTCGCATTTGCAAGAAGATCATTAAAATGAGGCTCTGAAATCATTTTTACAATAAAAATGAATTCCCCAAACCCTTTACATCCAAAAACCTAACCCTACAAGATGAAGCGCCAAAATTCATGTGGGCCCCCTTTGGGTAAATTAGTACATCAACTTCCCGGGGTCGTAACTTTTGCATATGATCTTTGGTTTAGGCGTATGATAGCCCATTGGAAAGGTATCGTTGAGGATATTCATTTTTGGGGCTTAATAATTCCTTCAACTATCACTGGGAATCTCTATCTCGATAAACCTTCATTTAGGCCTTAAAAATGGCCCCGGAAGTTAAAACTAATAAAAATAGTAAATTGCAAAAATTGCTAGAAAACTGTTTTGAGCCAGTTGGAAAAGGTGGGTGGCCACTAATATCCACCTGGATCAATCCTGCCTCCTAAAGAATCAATGGTGTCCATTGCGTTGAGTGCCCAGGCGAGAGGAAAAAGCATTTGTTGAATCTGAATCTTGGTGAGTTGCTTGCCTTATTGGAGACGTCGTGCTGCTCATTTTGTGGAAGGCTATCACGAGCATGGGGATGGAAGGGTTGGACCATTTTATCCAATCTAGATACATGATATTATTTTGTGCAGAAGGAATGTTTACACTTTTCTACAGTCTTGTCGACCTGCTTCTATTCGATAGAAGGTACTTGGGCCGCAGCTGTAGTGGTTATGGTATCCTTTTGTTCACCTTTTGAACAGATTGTGAAGAAGCTAAATTTTGTAGTATGAGATACTACCTTGTGACATTCTTTTGGTGGAACAGTAGTTAGAACTACCTATAGTATTCTGTAGAGATGACCCCCCAGAGAAATAATTACACTATGGGGTTGAGACTCATAAACAACATGGCGCTTCTACATATATGGTTGGCCCAAGAGAACATCACAAGAATCTAGTGGGGAAACATCACATAATAACTCATCCTTGAAGGGCTGGATGTCGTATAACAATTGACACTACTGGCTAACACAAATATCTCATCCTTGGCGAATCCACCAAAATGTTGTATGGCTACAGGTGTGGTGTTGTCGTCAATCCCAACTGTTTGACGACCTCTACTGAGATGAGGTTCTTCTATATTCCGGTATCAACAATAAAATGAAGCAGGGTCCCCCTCACCCACATCTGTGAATGAAAAAGGCACTCCCCCTCTTCAGGATCTGTTGGTTCTTCTGGTTGAATTGTTGCGGTCATGACAATAGTAGTGGAGACTGTGTCAATGATATGTCCTTTACCAATATTTTCAGAATCAGATTCTGAATCAGGGTTCGGCTCCTTGTCTTTGATTTTGGACACCAATGACTGTTTTGAGTGACATTCATCGTTGTTGTGCCAGGGGATTTTGTGGAAATCACACCATTTTCCAGTGTCTTTTTTATCTTCTTGTGACCCTCCTTTTCCTGTGGCTTGGACTGGTTTTTGGGAGACTATTTTTTAGGCCCATCTTTGTCATAATTCGATTTTTGTGGATTTGCAGACCCAAACTCCCATTTGTTCTGGTGCTTAAATTTCTTCTCAATTTTAAAAACATATCGATAAGAAACACCAAGTAATGAGATATCCAAAAAATCCAATTCAGTTTGGATGTATCTGTGTAGGGCCCCATGGTATTTTAAAACCAAATGTTGTTCAAAATCTTTGATACCCAGTTTGGTGCACAAGGTATGGAAGGTATTGGTGAAATCTAGAACTGCTTGGCCCCTCTCTTGCCACATTGTGGTCCATATCATTTATTGGTCCTCATAGTTTCCAACAGGGTAATATTGTTCCTTTACTGCATCCACAAAAAAATCCCAAGTGGGCTCGACCCCATATATTCTAGACTCCTCTGTGGAATTTTTCTCCCAGTAAGTTTGCCACCAATGTTTGACATGGGGGAGAGCTTTAAGGAGTTTGAAGGTGATATTTTCCCTATTGGAAAAATTAGGAATAGAGAAATAACCTTCTAACATATTTAACCATTTGTCTAGGGCATGCACATCTATCTGACCTGCAAATATGGCAATATCAAAATTGGCATGTACCTTAAAAGGAGAGGTTCCTCCAAAGTGGTAGATTCATGAATATGTTCTTGATGTTATCAGCAGGTGTTGAAATATGTGGGAAAAATTCTCCATCATTTCCTCCCTCTGTCACGTTAGAGCTTGCTCAAGCAACAGATTGATAGAATCGCCTGCTCTGTCATTTTTATTTTCTTCTCCAATTGAGGGTCTCCTGGGTGTGCGAGAGTGTTTGTCATAAAGAGAGATAATCTAGAGACCCAACTTTCTATACTCAGACCTCGTCAGGGATATGCACTAATTAACGATCAAGAGAAGCTTGCTCTAATACCACTAATCTGAATTATTTTCGGTATGAAATGAGAGTGGAGATAAATAAAGAAATGCACAGAGATATCACAGATATTCAATAATATAACATAAATGTATCAGAGATGAAACCATAAACACAGATATAAACTAATACATGATTTCTATTAATGAAATAAATGTACAGAGACTGTAAAAAATAGAGTGAAAGACTCACTAGAATGGTGGCAGCTTATCTCTGAGAAGATATGTGACGGATACTCACATCCACAAGAAGATCATTACAATGAGGCTCTGATGCCCTTTTTACAATAAAAAGGAATTCCAAAAATGATCGACATCAAAAAAACTAACCCTAGGAGATGAAGCGCCAAAAGTCATGTGGGCCCCATTTGGGTAAGTTAGTACATCAACTTCCCGGGGTCGTAACTTTTGCATATGATATTCATTTTAGGCGTATGATAGCCCGTTGGAAAGGTAAAATAAGAGAGATTCATTTTGGGGGATCATACATGCCTATGGTTATCATTAAGAAGCTCAATGCTGAAAATCCTTGATTTAGGCCCTCAAAATGGCCCTGGAAGTTAAAACTACTAAAAATAGTAAATTTCCAAAATTGCAAGAAACTTGTTTTGAGCCAATTGGAAGAGTTTGGTGGCCACCAATATACACCTAGATGAATCCCCCCTCTTTATAAAGAAATGGTATCCATTACATTGAGTTCTCAGAGGGGAGTAAAAAGCGTTTATTGAATCTGAACTTGGTGAGTTTCTTGCCTTGTTGGAGGCATCGCGTTGCTCATATTGTGGAAGGCTATCATGGGCATGTGGTTGGAAGGGTTGGACCATTTTAAATAGTCTGGATGCATGAGATTATTTTGTGTAGAAGGATTATTTAAACTTTGTTACAATCTTGTCGACCTACTTCTGTTGGATAGAAGGTGCTTGGGCCGAGGCTATAGTGGTTGCAGTATCCTTTTGTTCACCTTTTGAACAGATTGTGAAGAAGTTGAATTTTGTAGTAGGAGATACTACCTTGTGTTTCTTTTTAGGTGGAACAGTAGTCGGAACTACCTCTGGTATTCTGTAGAGATGACCTCCTAGAGAAACAATGAAACTACTGGGTTGAGACTCATAAAGAATATGACACTTCCACATATATGGTTGGCCCAAGAAAACATCACAGACATCCAGTGGGGAAACATCACATAATACCTCATCCTTGAAGTGTTGGATGTTGTATGAAAATCAACACTGCTGGTTGACACAAAGATCTCATCCTTGGCGAAGCCACCTGAAGTTGTATGGTTGCACGTGTGGTTTTGTTGACAATCCCAACTGTTTGACGACCTCTGCTGAGATGAGTTTCTTCTGGCTTCTGCTATGAACAATAAAATGCACCAGGGTCCCCTTCACCCACATTTGTGAATGAAAAAGTTGTCCCCCCTCTTCAGTATCTATTGGATCTTCTGGTTGAATTGTTGCGATCGCGACAATAGCAGTGGGATCTGCATCAATGATCTGTCCTTTACCAATATTTTCAAAATCAGATTTTGAATTAGGGTTCAGCTCCTTATCTTTTATTTTGGACACCAATAAATTTTTTGACTGACATTCATTGGTGTTGTGCCAGGGAATTTTCTGGAAATCGCACCATTTTCCAATGTCCTTCTTTGTCTTCATGTGACCCTTCTTTTCCTGTGGCTTGGACTAGTTTTCGGGAGACTGTTTGTTAGGGCCATCTTTGTCATACTTTGGTTGTTGCAGATTTGTAGACCCGAACTGCTATTTATTCTGGTGCTTAAATTTCTGCTTGATTTTAACAACATATCGATAAGCATCATCGAGTGATGAGATATCCAGAAAATCCATTTAAGTTTGGATTTCTTTGTGTAGGGCCCCACGGTATTTCATAATCAAATGTCATTCAGAGTATTTGATACCCAGCTTGGTGCATAAGGTATGGAAGGTATTGGTGAAATACAGAACTTCTTGGCCCCTCTCTTCGTGTAATGTGGTCCATCTCATGTACTCATCCTCATAGTTGCCAATAGGGTAATACTATTCCTTTAACGCATCCAGAAAAAAGTCCCAAGTGGGCTCCACCCCATATATTCCAGACTCCTCTATGGAATTTTTATCCCAGTAAGTTTCCCACAAATGTTTGACATAGGGGAGAGATTTAAGGGGTGCAAAGGTGATATTTTCCCTGTCGAAAAAATTATGAATAGAGAAATAACCTTCTCACAGATTTAACCATTTTTCTAGGGCATGAACATCTATCTGACCTTCAAATACGGGAATATCAAAATTGACCTATACCTTAAAAGGTGAGTTTCCTCCAAATTGGTTGCTTGATGAATATGTTCCTGATGTTATCAGCAGGCATTGAATGATGTGGGAAAAATTCTCCATCATCACGTCCCTTTGTCGCGTGAGAGCTTGCTCAAGCAACAGATTGATAGAATCGTCTGCTCTGTCCTTTTTATTCTCTTCCACCTTTGAGGGTTTATTGGGTGTGTGAGAGTGGTTTTCCTCAAGAGAGACAAGCTCGATACCCAACTTTCTATACTCAGACCTCGTCAAGGACATGCACTAAAAAATGATCAAGAGCAGCCTTCTCTGATACCACTGATCCAGATTATTTTCGGCACGAAATGAGAGTGTAGAGATAATAAATAAATTCACAAAGATATCGCAAATATTCAATAATATAACAAAAATGTATCAGAGATGCAAGCATAAACACATATATACTATAATACATGATTTCTATTAATGAAATAAATGTACAGAGACTGTAAAAATACAGAGTGAAAGACTCGCTAGAATGGCGATAGATTATCTCTGAGAAGAGATGTGATGGCTACTTGCATTCACAACAAGATCATTAAAATGAGTCTATGAAATCCTTTTTACAATAAACATTAATTCCAAAAACCCTTGACATCCAAAATCCTAACCCTAGGAGATGAAGCGCCAAAAGTCATGTGGGCCCCATTTGGGTAAGTTAGTACATCAACTTCCTAGGGTCATAACTTTTGCATACAATCTCTCATTTAGGTTTATGATAGCACATTGGAAATGTATCATCGAGGAGATTCATTTTTGGGNATTTTGGGGGATTAATCATGACTTCATCTATCACTGAGAATCTCGATACCAAAAAATATTCATTTAGGCCCTCAAAATGGCCCCGAAAGTTAAAACTGCTAAAAATAGTAAATTGCCAAAATTGCCAGAATTTTTTTTTGAGCCAATTGGAAAAGTTTGGTGGCCACTGATATCCACCTTGATCAATCCTACCTCCTTAGGAATCAATGGATTCCATTGCATTGAGTCGCTAGAGAAGAGTAAAAAGCGTTTGTTGAATCTAAATCTTGGTGAGATGCTTGCCCTACTGGAGATGTTGCACTGCTCAATTTGTGGAAGGCTATCACGAGTATGTGGATGGAAGGGTTGCACATTTTTATCCAATCTGGATACATGATATTACTTTGTGCAGAAGGAATCTTTACACTTTGCTACAATCTTGTCGACCTGCTTCTGTTGGATAGAAGGTGCTTGGGCCGCGACTGTAGTGGTTGCAACATCCTTTTGCTCACCTTTTGAAAAGATTGTGAAGAAGATGAATTTTGTAGTATGAGATACTACCTTGTGACATTTTTTAGGTGGAATAGTAGTTGGAACTACCTCTGGTATTCTGTAGAGATGACTCCCCAGAGAAACAATGACACTGCAGGGTCGAGATTCATAAATAACATGGCGCTTCCACATATATGGTTGACCTAAGAGAACATCATAGACATCCAGTGGGGAAACATCACATAATACCTCATCCTTGAAGGGATGGATTTTGTCTGACAATCGACACTTTTGGCTGACACGAAGATCTCATCCTTAGCGAATCTAATCGATGTTGTATGCTTGCGGGTGTGGTGTTGTCGACAATCCCAACTGTTTGACGACCTATGCTGAGATGAGGTTCTTTTGGCTTCCGCTATCAACAATAAAATGCAGTGGGGTCCACTTCACCCACATCTATGAATGAAAAAGGCACTCCCTATCTTGAATATCTATTGGTTCTTCTCGTTGAATTGTTGTGGTCACGACAATAGTAGTGGAGACTGCGTCAATGATATGTCCTTTACCCAATGATCTGTCCTTTACCAATATTTTCAGAATCAGGGTTCGGCTCCTTGTCTTTGATTTCAAACACTAATGACTATTTTGAGTGACATTCACCATTGTTGTGCCAGGGGATTTTTTGGAAATCACACCATTTTCCAGTGTCCTTCTTTGTCTTCACATGACCCTTCTTTTCCTGTGGCTTGGACTAGTTTTCGGGAGACTGTTTGTTAGGCCCATCTTTTTCATACTTTGGTTGTTGCGGATTTACAGAAACGAACTCCCATTTTCTCTGGTTCTTAAATTTTTTCTCAATTTTAATAGCATATCGATAAGGAACACTGAGTGATGAGATATCTAGAAAATCCATTTCAGTTTGGATGTATCTATGTAGGGCGCCACGGTATTTCAGAACCAAATGTCATTCGAAATCTTTGATACCCAGCTTGGTGCACAAGGTATGGAAGGTATTGGTGAAATCCAAAACTTCTTGGCCCCTCTCTTGTTGCATTGTGGACAATCTCATGTATTGGTCCTCATAGTTGCCAACAGGGTAACACTGTTCCTTTACTGCATCCACAAAAAAATCCCAAGTGGGCTCGGCCCCATATATTCCAGACTCCTCTGTGGAATTTTTCTCCCAGTAAGTTTTCCACCAATGTTTGACATTGGGGATAGATTTAAGGAGTGCAAAGGTGATCTTTTCCCTATCGAAGAAATTAGGAACAGAGAAATAACCTTCTAACAGATTTAACCATTTGTCTAGGGCATGCACATCTATCTGACCTTCAAATATAGTAATATCAAAATTGGCATGTACCTTAAAAGGTGAGGTCCCTCGAAAGTGGTCACTTGATGAATATGTTCCTGATGTTATCATCAGGTGTTGAAATATGTGGGAAAAATTATCCTTCATTTCGTCCCTCTATTGCGTGAGAGCTTGCTCAAGCAACAGATTGAGAGAATTGTCTGCTCTATCATTGTTTTTTTCATTTGCAATTGACAGTTTCATGGGTTTGTGAGAGTGGTTTTCCTCAAGAGAGATAATCTCGAGACCCAAGTTTCGAGACCCAAGTTTCTATCCTCGAACCTCGTCGGGGACATGCACTAAAAAACAATCAAGAGAAGCCTACTCTGATACCACTAATCCGGATTATTTTCAGTAGGAAATGAAAGCGGAGATATAATAAAAAAATGCACAGAGATATCACAGATATTCAATAATATTACAGAAATGTATCAGATATGAAACCATAAACATATATATAAAGTAATACACAATTTCTTATAATGAAATAAATGTATCGAGATTGTAAAAATACACAGTGAAAGACTCGCTAGAATGGTGGCACCTTATCTCTGAGAAGAGATGTGATGGCTACTCACATCCACAAGAAGATCATTACAATGAGGCTCTGAAGGAATTTTTACAATAAATAGGAATTCCAAAAGTCCTCGACTTCCAAAAACCTAACTCTAGGAGATGAAGCACCAAAAGTCATGTGAGCCCCATTTGGATAAGTTAGTACATCAACTTCCCAGGGTCGTAACTTTTGCATATGATATCCTTTTTAGGCGTATGATATCCCATTGGAAAGGTAAATTAAAGGAGATTCATTTTGGGGGATCAACCATGCCTAAGGTTAAAATTAATAATATATGCTGAAAAACCTTGATTTAGGCCCTCAAAATGGCCTCGAAAGTTAAAACTGCTAAAAATAGTAAATTGCCAAAATTGCAAGAAAATTGTTTTGAGCCAGTTGGAAAAGGTTGGTGGCCACCGATATCCACCTAGATAATTCCTCCCTCTTTATAAAGCATTGGTATCCATTGTGTTGAGTTCTAGGAGGGGAGGAAAAATCATTTGTTGAATCTGAATCTTGCTGAGGTTCTTGCCTTGGTGGAGACATCGCGTTGCTTGGTTTGTGGAAGGCTATCATGGGCATGTGATTGGAAGGGTTGGACCATTTTAACCAGTCTGGATACATGAGATTATATTGTGCAGAAGGATTATTTACACATTACTACAATATTGTCGACCTGTTTCTGTTGGATCGAAGGTTCTTAGGCCGAGGCTGTAGTGGTTGCAGTATCCTTTTGTTCACCTTTTGAACAGATTGTAAAGAATTTAAATTTTGTAGTATGAGATACTATCTTGCGTTTATTTTTAGGTGGAACAGTAGTTAGAAATACCTCTGTTATTCTATAGATATGACCCCCCATAGAAACAATGAAACTGTAGGGTTGAGACTCATAAACAACATGGCGCTTCCACATATATGGTTGGCCAAAGAGAACATCAGAAACATCCAATGGGGAAACATCACATAATACCTCATCCTTGAAGGTTTGGATGTCGTATGAAAATTGACACAGCTGGATGACACGAATATCTCATCCTTGGCAAAGTCACCCGATGTTCTATGGTTGCGCATGTGGTGTTGTTGACAATCCCAACTGTTTCACAACCAAGGGTCGCGTGAGAGCTTGCTCAAGCAATAGATTGATAGAATTGTCTGCTCTGTCCTTTTTATTTTCTTCCGCCATTGAGGGTTTCTTGGGTGTGCGAGAGAGGTTTTCCTCAAGAGATACAAGCTCAAGACCCAACTTTTTATACTCGGACCTCATCAAGGACATGCACTAAAAAATGATCAAGATCATCCTGCTCTGATACCACTAATTTGGATTATTTTCGGCATGAAATGAGAGCGTGGATATAATAAAGAAATTCACAAAGATATCATAGATATTCAATAATATAAAAGAAATGTATCAAATATGAAACCATAAACACAGATATACTATAATACACGATTTCTATTAATGAAATAAGTGTACCGAGACTGTAAAAATACAGAGTGAAAGACTTGCTAGAATGGCGGTAGGTTATTTCTGAGAAGAAATGTTATGGCTACTCGCATTTGCAAGAAGATCATTAAAATGAGGCTCTGAAATCATTTTTACAATAAAAATGAATTCCCCAAACCCTTTACATCCAAAAACCTAACCCTACAAGATGAAGCGCCAAAATTCATGTGGGCCCCCTTTGGGTAAATTAGTACATCAACTTCCCGGGGTCGTAACTTTTGCATATGATCTTTGGTTTAGGCGTATGATAGCCCATTGGAAAGGTATCGTTGAGGATATTCATTTTTGGGGCTTAATAATTCCTTCAACTATCACTGGGAATCTCTATCTCGATAAACCTTCATTTAGGCCTTAAAAATGGCCCCGGAAGTTAAAACTAATAAAAATAGTAAATTGCAAAAATTGCTAGAAAACTGTTTTGAGCCAGTTGGAAAAGGTGGGTGGCCACTAATATCCACCTGGATCAATCCTGCCTCCTAAAGAATCAATGGTGTCCATTGCGTTGAGTGCCCAGGCGAGAGGAAAAAGCATTTGTTGAATCTGAATCTTGGTGAGTTGCTTGCCTTATTGGAGACGTCGTGCTGCTCATTTTGTGGAAGGCTATCACGAGCATGGGGATGGAAGGGTTGGACCATTTTATCCAATCTAGATACATGATATTATTTTGTGCAGAAGGAATGTTTACACTTTTCTACAGTCTTGTCGACCTGCTTCTATTCGATAGAAGGTACTTGGGCCGCAGCTGTAGTGGTTATGGTATCCTTTTGTTCACCTTTTGAACAGATTGTGAAGAAGCTAAATTTTGTAGTATGAGATACTACCTTGTGACATTCTTTTGGTGGAACAGTAGTTAGAACTACCTATAGTATTCTGTAGAGATGACCCCCCAGAGAAATAATTACACTATGGGGTTGAGACTCATAAACAACATGGCGCTTCTACATATATGGTTGGCCCAAGAGAACATCACAAGAATCTAGTGGGGAAACATCACATAATAACTCATCCTTGAAGGGCTGGATGTCGTATAACAATTGACACTACTGGCTAACACAAATATCTCATCCTTGGCGAATCCACCAAAATGTTGTATGGCTACAGGTGTGGTGTTGTCGTCAATCCCAACTGTTTGACGACCTCTACTGAGATGAGGTTCTTCTATATTCCGGTATCAACAATAAAATGAAGCAGGGTCCCCCTCACCCACATCTGTGAATGAAAAAGGCACTCCCCCTCTTCAGGATCTGTTGGTTCTTCTGGTTGAATTGTTGCGGTCATGACAATAGTAGTGGAGACTGTGTCAATGATATGTCCTTTACCAATATTTTCAGAATCAGATTCTGAATCAGGGTTCGGCTCCTTGTCTTTGATTTTGGACACCAATGACTGTTTTGAGTGACATTCATCGTTGTTGTGCCAGGGGATTTTGTGGAAATCACACCATTTTCCAGTGTCTTTTTTATCTTCTTGTGACCCTCCTTTTCCTGTGGCTTGGACTGGTTTTTGGGAGACTATTTTTTAGGCCCATCTTTGTCATAATTCGATTTTTGTGGATTTGCAGACCCAAACTCCCATTTGTTCTGGTGCTTAAATTTCTTCTCAATTTTAAAAACATATCGATAAGAAACACCAAGTAATGAGATATCCAAAAAATCCAATTCAGTTTGGATGTATCTGTGTAGGGCCCCATGGTATTTTAAAACCAAATGTTGTTCAAAATCTTTGATACCCAGTTTGGTGCACAAGGTATGGAAGGTATTGGTGAAATCTAGAACTGCTTGGCCCCTCTCTTGCCACATTGTGGTCCATATCATTTATTGGTCCTCATAGTTTCCAACAGGGTAATATTGTTCCTTTACTGCATCCACAAAAAAATCCCAAGTGGGCTCGACCCCATATATTCTAGACTCCTCTGTGGAATTTTTCTCCCAGTAAGTTTGCCACCAATGTTTGACATGGGGGAGAGCTTTAAGGAGTTTGAAGGTGATATTTTCCCTATTGGAAAAATTAGGAATAGAGAAATAACCTTCTAACATATTTAACCATTTGTCTAGGGCATGCACATCTATCTGACCTGCAAATATGGCAATATCAAAATTGGCATGTACCTTAAAAGGAGAGGTTCCTCCAAAGTGGTAGATTCATGAATATGTTCTTGATGTTATCAGCAGGTGTTGAAATATGTGGGAAAAATTCTCCATCATTTCCTCCCTCTGTCACGTTAGAGCTTGCTCAAGCAACAGATTGATAGAATCGCCTGCTCTGTCATTTTTATTTTCTTCTCCAATTGAGGGTCTCCTGGGTGTGCGAGAGTGTTTGTCATAAAGAGAGATAATCTAGAGACCCAACTTTCTATACTCAGACCTCGTCAGGGATATGCACTAATTAACGATCAAGAGAAGCTTGCTCTAATACCACTAATCTGAATTATTTTCGGTATGAAATGAGAGTGGAGATAAATAAAGAAATGCACAGAGATATCACAGATATTCAATAATATAACATAAATGTATCAGAGATGAAACCATAAACACAGATATAAACTAATACATGATTTCTATTAATGAAATAAATGTACAGAGACTGTAAAAAATAGAGTGAAAGACTCACTAGAATGGTGGCAGCTTATCTCTGAGAAGATATGTGACGGATACTCACATCCACAAGAAGATCATTACAATGAGGCTCTGATGCCCTTTTTACAATAAAAAGGAATTCCAAAAATGATCGACATCAAAAAAACTAACCCTAGGAGATGAAGCGCCAAAAGTCATGTGGGCCCCATTTGGGTAAGTTAGTACATCAACTTCCCGGGGTCGTAACTTTTGCATATGATATTCATTTTAGGCGTATGATAGCCCGTTGGAAAGGTAAAATAAGAGAGATTCATTTTGGGGGATCATACATGCCTATGGTTATCATTAAGAAGCTCAATGCTGAAAATCCTTGATTTAGGCCCTCAAAATGGCCCTGGAAGTTAAAACTACTAAAAATAGTAAATTTCCAAAATTGCAAGAAACTTGTTTTGAGCCAATTGGAAGAGTTTGGTGGCCACCAATATACACCTAGATGAATCCCCCCTCTTTATAAAGAAATGGTATCCATTACATTGAGTTCTCAGAGGGGAGTAAAAAGCGTTTATTGAATCTGAACTTGGTGAGTTTCTTGCCTTGTTGGAGGCATCGCGTTGCTCATATTGTGGAAGGCTATCATGGGCATGTGGTTGGAAGGGTTGGACCATTTTAAATAGTCTGGATGCATGAGATTATTTTGTGTAGAAGGATTATTTAAACTTTGTTACAATCTTGTCGACCTACTTCTGTTGGATAGAAGGTGCTTGGGCCGAGGCTATAGTGGTTGCAGTATCCTTTTGTTCACCTTTTGAACAGATTGTGAAGAAGTTGAATTTTGTAGTAGGAGATACTACCTTGTGTTTCTTTTTAGGTGGAACAGTAGTCGGAACTACCTCTAGTATTCTGTAGAGATGACCTCCTAGAGAAACAATGAAACTACTGGGTTGAGACTCATAAAGAACATGGCACTTCCGCATATATGGTTGGCCCAAGAAAACATCACAGACATCCAGTGGGGAAACATCACATAATACCTAATCCTTGAAGTGTTGGATGTTGTATGAAAATCAACACTGCTGGATGACACAAAGATCTCATCCTTGGCGAAGCCACCTGAAGTTGTATGGTTGCACGTGTGGTGTTGTTGACAATCCCAAATGTTTGACGACCTCTGCTGAGATGAGTTTCTTCTGGCTTCTGCTATGAACAATAAAATGCACCAGGGTCCCCTTCACCCACATTTGTGAATGAAAAAGTTGTCCCCCCTCTTCAACATCTATTGGATCTTTTGGTTGAATTGTTGCGATCGCGACAATAGCAGTGGGGTCTGCATCAATGATTTGTACTTTACCAATATTTTCAAAATCAGATTTTGAATTAGGGTTTAGCTCCTTATCTTTTATTTTGGACACCAATAAATTTTTTGACCGACATTCATTGGTGTTGTGCCAGGGACTTTTCTGGAAATCACACCATTTTCCAATGTCCTTCTTTGTCTTCATGTGACCCTTCTTTTCCTGTGGCTTGGACTGGTTTTCGGGAGACTGTTTGTTAGGGCCATCTTTGTCATACTTTGGTTGTTGCAGATTTGTAGACCCGAACTTCTATTTATTCTGGTGCTTAAATTTCTGCTTGATTTTAACAACATATCGATAAGCATCATCGAGTGATGAGATATCCAGAAAATCCATTTAAGTTTGGATTTCTTTGTGTAGGGCCCCACGGTATTTCATAATCAAATGTCATTCAGAGTATTTGATACCCAGCTTGGTGCATAAGGTATGGAAGGTATTGGTGAAATACAGAACTTCTTGGCCCCTCTCTTCGTGTAATGTGGTCCATCTCATGTACTCATCCTCATAGTTGCCAATAGGGTAATACTATTCCTTTAACGCATCCAGAAAAAAGTCCCAAGTGGGCTCCACCCCATATATTCCAGACTCCTCTATGGAATTTTTATCCCAGTAAGTTTCCCACAAATGTTTGACATAGGGGAGAGATTTAAGGGGTGCAAAGGTGATATTTTCCCTGTCGAAAAAATTATGAATAGAGAAATAACCTTCTCACAGATTTAACCATTTTTCTAGGGCATGAACATCTATCTGACCTTCAAATACGGGAATATCAAAATTGACCTATACCTTAAAAGGTGAGTTTCCTCCAAATTGGTTGCTTGATGAATATGTTCCTGATGTTATCAGCAGGCATTGAATGATGTGGGAAAAATTCTCCATCATCACGTCCCTTTGTCGCGTGAGAGCTTGCTCAAGCAACAGATTGATAGAATCGTCTGCTCTGTCCTTTTTATTCTCTTCCACCTTTGAGGGTTTATTGGGTGTGTGAGAGTGGTTTTCCTCAAGAGAGACAAGCTCGATACCCAACTTTCTATACTCAGACCTCGTCAAGGACATGCACTAAAAAATGATCAAGAGCAGCCTTCTCTGATACCACTGATCCAGATTATTTTCGGCACGAAATGAGAGTGTAGAGATAATAAATAAATTCACAAAGATATCGCAAATATTCAATAATATAACAAAAATGTATCAGAGATGCAAGCATAAACACATATATACTATAATACATGATTTCTATTAATGAAATAAATGTACAGAGACTGTAAAAATACAGAGTGAAAGACTCGCTAGAATGGCGATAGATTATCTCTGAGAAGAGATGTGATGGCTACTTGCATTCACAACAAGATCATTAAAATGAGTCTATGAAATCCTTTTTACAATAAACATTAATTCCAAAAACCCTTGACATCCAAAATCCTAACCCTAGGAGATGAAGCGCCAAAAGTCATGTGGGCCCCATTTGGGTAAGTTAGTACATCAACTTCCTAGGGTCATAACTTTTGCATACAATCTCTCATTTAGGTTTATGATAGCACATTGGAAATGTATCATCGAGGAGATTCATTTTTGGGTCTTAATCATGCCTTCGACTATCACTAAGAATCACGATCCCGAAAAACCTTCATTTTTTCCCTCAAAATGGCCCCGAAAGTTAAAACTGCTAAAAATAGTAAATTGCCAAAATTACCAGAAAACTGTTTTGAGATAGTTGGAAAAGGTGGGTGGCCACTGATATCCACATGGATCAATATTTCCTCCTTACAAATAAATGGTGTCCATTTCGTTGAGTGCCTAAGGGAGAGGAAAAAGCGTTTGTTGAATCTGAATCTTGGTGAGTTGCTTGCCTTACTAGAGACGTCGCGCTACTCGGTTTGTGCAAGGCTATCACAACCATGTTGATGGAAGGGTTGGACCTTTTTATCCAATCTGGATACATGATATTATTTTGTGCAGAAGGAATATTTACACTTTGCTACAATCTTGTTGACCTACTTCTATTCGATAGAAAGTTCTTGGGTCAAGGCTGTAGTGGTTGCAGTATCCTTTTGTTCACCTTTTGAATAGATTACAAAGAAGATAAATTTTGTAGTATGATATACTAACTTGCGACATTTTTTAGGAGGAACAATAGTCAGAACTACCTTTGGTATTCTGTAGAGATGACCCCTCAGAGAAAAAATGACACTGCGGGGTCGAGACTCATAAACAACATGGCACTTCCACATATATGGTTGGCCCAAGAGAACATCATAGAAATCCAGTGGAGAAACATCACATAATACCCCATCTTTGAAGGGATGGATGATGTATGACAATCGACACTGTTGGCTAACATGAAGATCGCATCCTTGGCAAATCCACCCGATGTTGTATGGTTGTGGGTGTGGTGTTGTCGACAATCCCAACTGTTTCATGAACTCTATTGAGATGAGGTTCTTATGGATTTTTCTATCAAAAATAAATGAAACGGGGTCCCCTTCACCCAAATATATGAATGAAAAAAGCACTCCCCCTCTTCAGGAACTGTTGGTTCTTCTGGTTGAATTGATGCGATCGTGACAATAGTAGTGGACACTACGACAATGATCTAACCTTTACGAATATTTTCACAATCAGATTCTGAATTAGGGTTCAACTCCTTGTCTTTGATTTTGGCCACCAATGACTATTTTGAGTGACATTAATCATTGTTGTGCTAGGGGACTTTGTGGAAATCACACCATTTTCCAGAGTCCTTCTTTGTCTTCCCATGACCTTTCTTTTCCTATGGCTTGGACTTATTTTCGAGAGATTGTTTGTTAGGCCCATCCTTGTCATACTTCGGTTGTTGCGGATTTATAGACCTGAAATCCCATTTNCTATTTATTCTGGTGCTTAAATTTCTGCTTGATTTTAACAACATATCGATAAGCATCATCGAGTGATGAGATATCCAGAAAATCCATTTAAGTTTGGATTTCTTTGTGTAGGGCCCCACGGTATTTCATAATCAAATGTCATTCAGAGTATTTGATACCCAGCTTGGTGCATAAGGTATGGAAGGTATTGGTGAAATACAGAACTTCTTGGCCCCTCTCTTCGTGTAATGTGGTCCATCTCATGTACTCATCCTCATAGTTGCCAATAGGGTAATACTATTCCTTTAACGCATCCAGAAAAAAGTCCCAAGTGGGCTCCACCCCATATATTCCAGACTCCTCTATGGAATTTTTATCCCAGTAAGTTTCCCACAAATGTTTGACATAGGGGAGAGATTTAAGGGGTGCAAAGGTGATATTTTCCCTGTCGAAAAAATTATGAATAGAGAAATAACCTTCTCACAGATTTAACCATTTTTCTAGGGCATGAACATCTATCTGACCTTCAAATACGGGAATATCAAAATTGACCTATACCTTAAAAGGTGAGTTTCCTCCAAATTGGTTGCTTGATGAATATGTTCCTGATGTTATCAGCAGGCATTGAATGATGTGGGAAAAATTCTCCATCATCACGTCCCTTTGTCGCGTGAGAGCTTGCTCAAGCAACAGATTGATAGAATCGTCTGCTCTGTCCTTTTTATTCTCTTCCACCTTTGAGGGTTTATTGGGTGTGTGAGAGTGGTTTTCCTCAAGAGAGACAAGCTCGATACCCAACTTTCTATACTCAGACCTCGTCAAGGACATGCACTAAAAAATGATCAAGAGCAGCCTTCTCTGATACCACTGATCCAGATTATTTTCGGCACGAAATGAGAGTGTAGAGATAATAAATAAATTCACAAAGATATCGCAAATATTCAATAATATAACAAAAATGTATCAGAGATGCAAGCATAAACACATATATACTATAATACATGATTTCTATTAATGAAATAAATGTACAGAGACTGTAAAAATACAGAGTGAAAGACTCGCTAGAATGGCGATAGATTATCTCTGAGAAGAGATGTGATGGCTACTTGCATTCACAACAAGATCATTAAAATGAGTCTATGAAATCCTTTTTACAATAAACATTAATTCCAAAAACCCTTGACATCCAAAATCCTAACCCTAGGAGATGAAGCGCCAAAAGTCATGTGGGCCCCATTTGGGTAAGTTAGTACATCAACTTCCTAGGGTCATAACTTTTGCATACAATCTCTCATTTAGGTTTATGATAGCACATTGGAAATGTATCATCGAGGAGATTCATTTTTGGGGCTTAATCATGCCTTCGACTATCACTGAGAATCGCGATCCCGAAAAACCTTCATTTTGGCCCTCAAAATGGCCCCGAAAGTTAAAACTGCTAAAAATAGTAAATTGCCAAAATTGCCAGAAATTTGTTTTGAGATAGTTGGAAAAGGTGGGTGGCCACTGATATCCACCTGGATCAATATTTCCTCCTTAGGAATAAATGGTGTCCATTTCGTTGAGTGCCCAAGGGAGAGGAAAAAGCGTTTGTTGAATCTGAATCTTGGTGAGTTGCTTGCCTTACTAGAGACGTCACGCTACTCGTTTTGTGCAAGGCTATCACAACCATGTTGATGGAAGGGTTGGCCCTTTTTATCCAATATGGATACATGATATTATTTTGTGCATAAGGAATATTTACACTTTTCTACAATCTTGTTGACCTGCTTCTATTCGATAGAAAGTTCTTGGGTCAAGGTTGTAGTGGTTGCAGTATCCTTTTGTTCACCTTTTGAATAGATTATGAAGAAGATAATTTTTGTAGTATGATATACTAAATTGCGACATTTTTTAGGAGGAACAATAGTCAGAACTACCTTTGGTATTCTGTAGAGATGACCCCTCAGAGAAAAAATGACATTGCGGGGTCGAGACTCATAAACAACATGGCGCTTCCACATATATGGTTGGCCCAAGAGAACATCATATACATCCAATGGAGAAACATCAAATAATACCCCATCCTTGAAGGGATGGATGATGTATGACAATCGACACTGTTGGCTGACATGAAGATCGCATCCTTGGCAAATCCACCCGATGTTGTATGGCTGCGGGTGTGGTGTTGTCGACAATCCCAACTGTTTCACGAACTCTATTGAGATGAGGTTCTTATGGCTTTTGCTATCAACAATAAATGAAACGGGGTCCCCTTCACCCACATCTATGAATGAAAAAATCACTCCCCCTCTTCAGGAACTGTTGGTTCTTCTGGTTGAATTGATGCGATCATGATAATAGCAGTGGACACTGCGACAATGATCTAACCTTTACGAATATTTTCACAATCAAATTCTGAATCAGGGTTCAACTCCTTGTCTTTGATTTTGGCCACCAATGACTATTTTGAGTGACATTAATCATTGTTGTGCTAGGGGACTTTGTGGAAATCGCACCATTTTCCAGAGTCCTTCTTTGTCTTCCCGTGACCTTTCTTTTCCTATGGCTTGGACTGATTTTCGAGAGATTGTTTGTTAGGCCCATATTTGTCATACTTCGGTTGTTGCGTATTTATAGACCTGAAATACCATTTATTATGGTGCTTAAATTTATACTCGATTTTAACAGCATGTCGTTAAGAAACACCGAGTGATGAGATATCCAGGAAATCCATTTTAGTTTGGATGTGTCTCTGTAGGACCCTATGGTATTTCAGAACCAAATGTCGTTCGGAGTCTTTGATACCCATATTGGTCTGTAAGGTATGGAAGGTATTGGTGAACTCCATAAATTCTATGTCCTCTCTTGCTGTAGTGTGGTCCATCTCATGTATTGGTCCTCATAGTTGCCAACAGGGTAATGTTGTTCCTTTACCGCATCCACAAAAAAATCCTAAGTGGGCTCGACCTCATATATTACAGACTCCTCTGTGGAATTTTTCCCCCAGTAAGTTTTCCACCAATGTTTGACATGGGGGAGAGATTTAAGGAGTGCAAAAGTGATCTTTTCCCTGTCGAAAAAATTAGGAACAAAGAAATAACCTTCTAACAGATTTAACCATTTGTCTAGGGCATGTGCATCTATCTGACCTTCAAATATTGGAATATCAAAATTGGCATGTACCTTAAAATGCGAGGTGCCTCCAAATTAGTCGCTTGATGAATATGTTACTAATGTTATCAACATGTGTTGAAAGATGTGGGAAAAACTATCCATGATTTCGTTCCTCTGTCACGTGAGAGATTGCTCAAGCAACATATTGATAGAATCGCCTGCTCTGCTGTTTTTATTCTCTTCTACAATTAAGGTTTTCTTGGGTGTGCGAGAGTGGTTTTCCTCAAGAGAGATAAGATCGAGACCCAAATTTCTATACTTTGACCTCATCGGGGACATGAACTAAAAAATGATCAAGAGTAGCCTACTCTGATACCACTTATCCTTCTTATTTTTGGTACGAAATGAGAGTAGAGATATAATAAAGAAACGCATAGAGATATCACAGATATTCAATAATATAACATAAATGTATCAGAGATGCAAACATAAACATAGATATAAAGTAATACATGATTTCTATTAATGAAATAAATGTACATAGGCTGTAAAAATACAGAGTGAAAGACTTGCTAGAATGGTGGTATCTTATCTCTGAGAAGAGATGTGACGGTTGTTATCACTGAAATTTCGTCTTCACATGGCGACAAGAACTCCACATCATCAAAATAGCAATGAAGTCACTCATGGCACTGAATTAATCTCACAGCACTCCAGAAGGGAAAAAAAACTATACAAAGTAACCAAAAATTGAAATGTGCTTTACATCAGATTGATGCGCGCACATGCGCGGGACAAAAACGTGTTTTGCGTGCATGCGCGCTCGACGCGCAACTGTCCACACAAAAAGCCGCGCATCTGCTAATACGGTGCATTAATTGCATAGGTCGGCCTCTCGACCGCCTACAAACCGGCCCCCAAGGTGATCTGACCCTCAAATCAGAGTCGGCCTTACAAAAATGGTGGATTAAATGACCTAAGTGAACCCTAATGCACCCCTATTCACACCTGGAGAAGGTTACAGAACCGCCCTTGAAAATGTTATAAAAGGCTGTGAGGACTCATTGTTTCAACAGAGAATTCGAAGCATCGTTATGCTGTCCAGATGACTCAGAGCTCAGCCTTTGACAAACAACTCATCAACAGTGTAACCCAGAGTTCTTTCATCACTCAGTTCAGTTCTATTCAGTTGTAAGGAAAGCATTGTGTTGAGGGCCCCGAAGAGCCTTCCGCTGGAGGGAGAAGGAACCCCTGGTCCCTCTCTTCTGCATGTGCTCTGGTTTCAATAAAGCACCTGCCAGAAACCTTTGATGACACTTGTGTCTGATGTTTAATGTTCTTTGTCCATTTTCGTAGTATTGTTTGCTTTCAGTTCATAGTTAGATTATAGTTTGTTTTTGTTTATATTAACCCTTTTGCTCCACAGCATCCTGTTCTGCCTTGCCGAGCCCAACAGGGCATGCTAGCATTCCTATTTTTGCTCACCCGGTGATGATTCAAACGTGAACAGACTGGCGACTCCACTGGGGAGTTTAGGTATCAAATCCCCCCTCAATTGGGTTTAATTCGCTTTCCTTTTTGTTTTATTAACCTGCAGGGACACAAACCGGCCTCCGCCGACCTGCGAACCAGTCGATTCACAGGAGAATCGAGAGAAATTCATTCAGAATTTATTTCTCAGTAACTTATCGCAAGCGCGCGGGTATTCCACCCCACAGACGCGCGCATGCGCTTTGGTTCTTAATACAACATGCGCGCACGCGCAACACACGCATCTGTCCATACTTACAGCCGCGCATGGGACCTAAATTTTTCATTGTAAGGTTTTGGATGTGGGGTAATTCAGTTTCCTTCTCAAGAATGATGTCATGCATGCTCTAAATACTGCACCACTTAGACCCCTCAACTTATAAAGGGGATAGTCAAACAAACATAGGCACTTAGGTGGATAAAAATCATTTTTCCCTTATTTGCTTTTCGCCACGTGGATGGCTTGCTTTGATTCATAATCTAAGTTGAACATCGGATTCTAATCACATCTAAACTCACATTCGGGACTAGAAGTTGCAAGTAACTATCTTGAGTATGCTCTTCTCTCGCGCCATCAAGCGACCTTGAGAATCAGAAAAAGATTGTGAAAACGATCTCATCTCCCTTTAACAAAAATTTCAAAACTTTTAGGAGAGGACAACGGCTCTTTCGAGACCCCTCTTATTTTCATTTTTCAAACGCATTCTTGTAACATACATGCCCACATGTCAACAAAGCTGGAATAGTGTTTGAATTTCTGCTTTCTTAGATCAGAAAACTAGGAGAGTTTAAAAGTTTGTAACGGGCCCACACATGCCCACATGTTCNAGGTGATTTGACCCTCAAATCAGAGTCGGCTCTGCAAAAACGGTGGATTAAATGACCTAAGTGAACCCTAATGCGCCCTTATTCACACCTGGAGAAGGTTACAGAGCCGCCCTTGAAACTGTTATAAAAGGCTGTGGACTCATTGTTTCAACAGGGAATTTGAAGCATCGTTACGTTGTCCAGATGAATCAGAGCTCAGCCTTTGACAAACAACTCATTAGCAGTGTAACCCATAGTTCTTTCATCACTCAGTTCAGTTCTATTCAGTTGTAAGGAAAGCATTGTGTTGAGGGCCCCGAAGAGCCTTCCGCTGGAGGGAGAAGGAACCCCTGGTCCCTCTCTTTTGCGTGCGCTCTGGTTTCAATAAAGCACCTGTCTGAAACCTTTGATGACACTTGTGTCTGATGTTTAATGTTCTTTGTCCATTTTCGTAGTATTATTTGCTTTTAGTTCATAGTTAGATTATAGTTTGTTTTTGTTTATATTAACCCTTTTGCTCCACAGCATCCTGTTCTGCCTTGCCAAGCCCAACAGGGCATGCTAGTGTTCCTATTTTTGCTCACCCGGTGACGATTCAGACGCGAACAGACTGGCGACTCCACTGGGTAGTTTAGGTATCAAATCCTCCCTCAATTGGGTTTAATTCACTTTCCTTTTTGTTTTATTAACCTGCAGGGACACAAACCGGCCTCCTCCGACCTGCGAACCAGTCGATTCACAGGAGAATCAAGAGAAATTCATTCATATCTTCTTTCTCAGTAACTTATCGCAAGCGCACGGGTATTCCACCCCATAGACGTGTGCATGCGCTTTGGTTCTTAATACAACACGCGCGCACGTGCAACACGTGCATCTGTCCATACTTACAGTCGCGCATGGGACCTAAATTTTTCATTGTAAGGTTTTGGATGTGGGGGAAGTCAGTTTGCTTCTCAAGAATGATGTCATGCATGCTATAAATACTGCAACACTTAGACCCCTCAACTTATAAAGGGGATAGTCAAACAAACATAGGCACTTAGGTGGATAAAAATCATTTTTCCCTTATTTTCTTTTCTCCACGTGGATGGCTTGCTTTGATTTNGCCACGTGGATGGCTCATTTTGCTTTATAATCTAAGTGGAACATCAAATCACATCTAAACTCACATTCGAGACTAGAAGTTGCAAGTAACAATCTTGAGTATGCTCTTCTCTCGCACCATCAAGCGACCTTGAGAATCAGAAAAATATTGCAAAAACGATCTCATCTCCCTTTAAACAAAATATTTCAAAACTTTTAGGAGAGGACAACGGCTCTTTCGAGACCCCTCTTAGTTTCATTTTTCAAACGCATTCTTGTAACGGGCCCATACATGCCCATATGTCAACAAAGCTAGAATAGTGTTTGAATTTCTGCTTTCTTAGATCAGAAAACTAGGAGAGTTTAAAATTTTGTAACGGGCCCACACATGCCCACATGTTCAAATCTAGGATAGTTTCATGCTTTTTCTATATTAACTCACACACAGGGAGTTAAAGGATAGTAACGGACCACAATGTCCACATGCTAGTTTCCTAGGGATTTTAAAATTCCGCAAGGTTGTACCAATGGCATCTAGTTGATTTAGGTAATCAAACTCTTGTAAAGGACCAAGCGATGTCCACATACTGCAAGGTGACATCTAAATAACTAAAATTTTGGTACACTTTCACTCACACACAAAAGTCACTTTTGCACTCACATAGCCTCTTCCCGAAACGTGGCAGTTTAAGTAGGTTTCCTCAAAAGGGATTCTGAAAAACCCCATCCCTTCTTGACGGGACTATCCACTCCCACTTTTAATCAAAAGAGGTCGGTTTACACCCCCAGCCTCACAAAACAATTTCATCTAAATTTTTTCTAAAAACTCAGTAAGTTTTCCTCCACAGGAGGTGCCAAAAGAAGTTTTTAGTCTAGGTAGGATTTCGGGGATAGGCATCCAAATAAATCCCCGTTATCTGGTTCTCACATCTTTCAAACATAAAATTTGACAAATAGGGAACTTTCAAATCCTCCAAGTCCAGCGTTCCAATCACCATAAGGCAGGGAGATACCCGTGAAGGGTCGAAGGCCGAGGTCCGGTTGTTCTGTGCGTCCCC
>JZKD02S2230033.1:11449-23195 GCA_000966675.3 Picea glauca
GGTAAAGTGTGGGGCGGGCTTGGTATGGTAGGGGGGTTAATTGGACTGATTGGTTCTGTAGGCGGACTGTGAGGTATTTCTGGAGAGTCTGGAGAGTTTTGTGGTTGTTGTTCCTGAAGATTTTCAGGAATTTCAGCGGCTTCTTGGGGATGTATAGGTGGGTTGTTTAGTGGAAGGTTTTGTTGGGAAAAACCCTTTTGGATAAGCAGTTGAACGAGACGGTGATGGGTGAGTGAAAGGGCGGGATCTTTATCCTTTTTACAGCAGTGCGACATATTTTTGAGACAACCGAGCAGATAATAAGGGATGTTCACCAAACTATTATGTCGTAAATGAGACAATAAGAGAAAATCGTGCTGGTAGACTACCTGGTATCGGCCTTCGCAGGTAAGGTAGTGTTTGACGAATTTTGCAACTTTCGGCCATGGGGGCGACAACGAGCTAAGTCGGACACCCCGGCCTTTAAATTCAATTTGTTCCTCTGGTGAGAGGAAGTCCCGCTGGGCATTTAGGATGATATGTTTGTGGCTGAACAGGCAAGTGCCATTGGTAGGGAGACCCGAAACCTGCGCTATATCCTCTTCTGTAACTGAGATTTGAACCCCTTGAACAATGGAATGATCTCCCTGGAGATTTTGAGCAAATTGCAGAACCTGTTGTTGATCAAACCCCTGGAGTCTCTAAAAATAACTGAGCCATCCTGCCTGCAGAAAAATTTGATAGGCTTCTGGATACAGTTCTAGCAGGGCTGTCGTGGCGGGTTCATACCGTATTACAGAGCCTCCCATGGCTATCAGCTCGGTAAAATACATCGTTAAAGAGTTGAGCAACAGCTTCTGTGCAGAGTAATTTTTTCAAGTGAGGGCATGCAAATGGTGGTGAGATGAACGAAAGGATGGTAAATAGGAATGACGGTGGTGAATTCGTGTGAAATGATGGTATAAAAGTTTGATATGTCCTCCCCCCCCCTCGTCAAGTGTGGCTAGTAATGATTTCACTCGAGTGGTCATAATGATTTGGAATCTTCTCATTAACTATAGGTTAACTGTATTACATAAAATTTACATACCTCGCCTTACCTTCTGATTTGTGCTGCAAACAAAATATAATGCATGTCTACGATAGTTCTATAGTGGTCGTGGCAGAGACTTTTGATTTGTTAGATGAGTTGTATCAAGGATTTGTTGACTGGAAGGACAAAATGTAGTATGAGAGCACAAAAGCTTGCTGACAGATAATGTTGAAAAGTTGGTGTTTCAGCAACAGAGAAGAAGGGGTGAAACAATTGTTGGATGGTATTGTTTCGTCAATGGAAACTGTGAAGAATTTTCAGACTGTAGCGAAAAGTTGTTGATAATGGTATTTTAGAAAAGAAAGGGGCGAAACAATTGTTGGATGGTGTTGTTTCGTCGATGAGGAAATGTGAAGAGCTGTTGAACAGTGGTGTTTCAGTAATGGAAGAAAATGGCGGGAATTTTGCTGACAATGGTGTTTCAGCAATAGGGAAAAATGATAAAAGGTTGATGACAGTGGTGTTTCAGTAATGGGGAAAATGGTGAAAGTTTGCTGACAGTGGTGTTTCAACAATAGAAAAGAGAGGGCGAAACAATTGTTGGACGGTGTTGTTTCGTCAATGTGAAGAATTGCCGAACTGTAATGTTTTGGCAATAGGGAGAAGGCGAAAATTTGTTGTGAATGGTGTTTCAGCAATGGGGAGAATGGTGAAAGGTTGTTGAACAATGATAAGGGGAAAAGGTGTGGGGTTGCTGACAGTGGTGTTTCAGCAATGGGGAAAGTCAAAAAGTCGTTGAACAATGGTGTTTCAGCAATGAAGAAAGAGAAAAGGGTTGCTGACAGTGGTGTTTCAGCAATGGGAAAGCTTGTCTCTTCGTGAAGTAGGATCGTCCCTTCCTAGTGGCCTGTGCTTTGATCGGGAATCTGCAAAAATCGATTGCAACATGGTATTTCTTGACAGGGATTATTAGTAAATAAAATATAATCTTATACTAAAGAAATTAACTTAAAAAGAATTAATTGCAATGAGGGGTAGAAGCCCCCTCTAAAAAGAGGTAATGGGAGTCTGCCACACATGTGGCCTTAAAATCTTCTTTGGAAATAGGGCGCTGGTACAGACAGAGTCGATGACCATTTACAAGTAACGGTGTTTTGGAGTCATCGATTGTGAGGAGCCTTACTGTTCCATTGGGGAAAACAGTGTCTACTACGTAGGGTCCAAGCCATCTTGTACGCAGTTTCCCTTGAAATTCTTTGAACCGAGAGTCATACAGTAGGGCCCAATTACCTTTTTGGAACTGCTTATTCTTGATAGTTTTGTCATGCCATTTTGATCCTTGCTGTTGAATTATGGTTGTTTGATGAATGGCATCTAGTCTTTTCTCGTCCAATTCATTAAGCTATTGCAACCTGGTTGTCTGTGCATCGGTCAAATCAAGGTTGACAGCTAAAGCAGTCCTTAAGGTTTTTATTTCAAATTCCACAGGGAAGACAACACTCTTTCCATAGACTAATTCATAGGGAGAGAATCCTATAGTATTTCTCCAGGTATTTTTGTAGGCCCATAATGCTTCAGGGAGCCTGTAGGACCAATCCTTTCTGTTTTCCTTCACTGTTTTTGTGAGAATGGCCTCTAATACTTTGTTTGTGCTTTAAACCTATCCATTGGCTTGGGGGTGGTATGCTGTAGTCATTCTATGCTGGATATGATATTTTTGAAGGGTGGATTTGAAACCATGAGAAGTGAAAGGAGGTCCTCCGTCTGTAACTAATTCTCTTGGCACTCCAAATCTGATGAAGTTGTCTTTAAATAAGAAATTTATAACTGCTCCTTCGGTTTCTCTGTGGAGTGCTTTGGCTTCCACCCATTTAGTCATGTAGTCTGTGCAGACCACTATGTAAACTTTTTGATTGGATGGGGGGTTAATGGGTCCTACAAAGTCTAAGGCCCATAGTTCAAATGGTTCAAGTACTATATGGGGGTTTAATGGAATTTCATCTCTATGATTAGGTTGGCCTACTCTTTGGCAGCTATCACAGACCCAGACATATTTCTTTGCATCTTTGAAGAGTGAGGGTCAATAGTACCCCATCCTGAGAATTTTATGTGTTGTTCTCTTATCAGCAAAATGCCCTCCACAAGGGCCATCATGACAAGNTGAAGGCTACCTATCTCCTAACAGAGAACAGGACCCTAATTCCTTCCCAAGCAGAAACCTTCAGCACCAGTCTCTGATTAGCACACTCATGAAAATAATTGAAGGCTAACTATTTCTAACAGAGAACAGGACCCTAATTCCTTCCCAAGCAGGAACCTTTAGCACCAATCTCTGATTAGCACACTCGTGAAAATAATTGAAGGCTAATTATGTCTAACAGAGAACAGGACCCTAATTCCTTCCCAAGAAGGAACCTTCAGCACTAGTCTCTGATTACCAAGCTTTCATAAATTCATCACACAGGATTGCTAGCTAAAATGATTAACAGTTACCCAAGCATGAACCACATGAAAACAATGTAACGTTCAGTAAAGCAGAGTTTTTAGCAAGACAGAGTTCAGTAGTGTTTCAGCAAAGTAGAGTTCATTAAAGTAGTGTTTCAGCAAAACAGAAATTAATCAAGGCATAAACAGAGATCACACTAACACACTATAAAACTAACGGGTGAATATTGTGAAGAAGGTGGGCCCTCCCTTCTCACAAGATTTCCCTGAAACGAAAAGGCTAGAGAGAAATGCTCTGAATAGTCTTTTATTCATCTATCAATGTATCATATTACAATCTGAAATGAAGTACGTCCTTCTCTGTAAAACCTTCTTAGTACAAAAACCAGAGATGATCTCGAATGGTGATTTCCTCTTATTTAAAGAGGAGAATCCCTTCGATACAATTGATCAACAAATTACAGGTGTATATCTGAGTCCTATTCTTAGTCAGATCGACCTTCTAAACCGGAATAGGATATCCTAATCTCCCGCAACATAATGCTATTACAAGTGCTGAGTGAGGTGTTGTTGTTGTGGTTGGAGTAACAACTTCTTTATTTGTTTCTTGTTATTGTTGTTGTATGTTGTTTTGACATCGCAAATCGTGGGCTGTTTCAGCCACGGGATTTGCGTTCTGACTGTTTCAGCACTTCTTAGGTAGCAGCGATGGTTGATGCTTGGCTCACGGTGCAGTTGTTGTAGTCAATCTGTGTGAGTTTTTTTTCAGCATCATTGACCATGGACTGTGTAACAGCTTCCTCTATGTTTCAGCATCATTGACCATGGACTGTGTAACAGCGTCCTCTGTGTTTCAGCATCGTTGACCATGGACTGTGTAACAACTTCTTTTGTGTTTCAGCATCGTCAACCATGGACTGTGTAACAGCTTCTGTGTTTCAGCATCGTCGACCACAGACTGTGTAACAGCTTATGTGAGTTGTTGTTTCAGCAACAGGCCTCAATGCTAATCTTCAGTTTGAACTGTTTCAACACTTATACGTTTCTAATCAATGGTTAAGTATGAGAGTGATGTAAAATTATATGCAAAATAGATTAAACATGTAGTAAAGAGAAGAGACATTGTATACCTTTGGAAAGATAGGATAAAGTGATAATATGAGTTTAAATGTGAGTGAAACAAGAGTGTAATGGTGGCAAAAAGTATGGACAAAAAGGTACATTGTGTGGTCCTAACAACGGCTAAGATAGTTTCGCGATTTCGCATATCGCGAATTCGAGAGGTTAGGGAACCCCGTTCCTTTGACTTTCTATTGAGCGACATGACGATCTTTCGTCACGAGTCCTATGATTCAATGGTATAGATCTGATCTTGATTCAACGACTCAGATCATATCGCGATTTCGGCATTCTTGTTGCAAAGTGTTTCGACACTCCAACTTCTGGTATCTGAAACCTTGATAGCCAAAACTCTGAAATGGAGTTGGACCACCACTTCGATCTTGCACTTTAAAGAACGTGTAGGTTCTTCCTGATCCAACGATGGTCGGACCCTGCGCTCGGATCTAATGCTAGAGATCTGTCCTCCATCTTTGCGCTCCTCCTGTCTGGATTCAGATCTGACGGTCATCTGAATGGGATCCAACGATCAATGTTGCTTCTTTGCCCGAGCTTACACATCCTCCTTACTTAGAAGAATTTATAAGTGTCAAAGGCCTCGACCTTTGATCCGCCTGAGATCCTGAGTACGCTATCTCTCTTGAGCTTTGGCAATGAGTTAACCTTGTCCCTGGTGCACACCTACGCACTATGTGTGACTCTGCGCTAATCCTCCTTAGCTTACGTTGTCCCTGTTTTTCCATCGATGCACACTCTGATCTTGCCATCAATGAAAAGCACACACTTTCTGTAAAACATGCCAACATATTGTCCATATAATTCTTGTAAGTGCTTGGTGTAGATAGTGGATATTAAATGTTAATTGTATTCTTAGGAAAAACTTGATAGTTGGTAAGTATTTATTGTTTCTAATTTTCCTAAATGGTTTCTCAAGCCAGCTTGGGCCTCCTTTAAACCTTCAAATGAATTTTTAACTTGGACTTGAAGCTCTCCTATATTATCTTAATTAAGATTGTTTTAATCTCTTAAATTATTATCCTATGATTTGTCCTCCTGCTCAATCATACTCGTGGCTACTTGAAATGTTACGTGTAGTGGATTATCCTGTCACGCCATGAATAAATAAGGTTGATGTATTATTAAATTCAAAACTTGATTGGTCGCGCGCCCTGAAAGGAATGTTGATTTATGTTTAATTCAGTAATTAGATCACATGTGCACCTTGAAAATAATGTTGATTTATTGTTTAATTCAGTAATTTGATTAACTGCGTGCCTTGAAATAAAATAGATGTTTGCCTTTGTGCCATGAAAATAAAATCTATGGTTACACCTGTGCCTTAAAATAATGTTGTTATATGATCGAATAAGCATTTATATCCTCTTGCACCATGTAAAATAAAGTAGATTTCTCATGCACCATGAATAATATTGATGTATGGTTGATTGAGTATTTAGACTTCTCTTGCGACATGAATAATATCAATGTATGAATGAATGAGAAATTAGATTCTCTTGCGCCATTAACAGTAATGATGTTGATTGATTGAGCTAGTTGGTTTTCGACTTGATTGTGTTAGTGGGATTAGACACCTCCTTGTTCCTTAGAACAATCGTCAGCCCTGAGAACTTAAGTGGTCAAAATCAATCGGATGAATCATGGGCTTAAGAGTTGCTTATGTGTCATGGAGGTCCTAACCTTGCAGGGTAGGTTGGGTAGGTAGTCATTTTAATATTCAACATCTGGTTGATCATTGTTTATAATTTGCTTCAGTTGATTGTGATGTGTTGAACTGTGTCGCTAGTTATGTTTATGTGTTGGTCAGGTGTCACTATCATTTATGTTGATGTGTTGGTTGTGTCGTTATTGATTACAATGATGAGTCGCTTGTAATGCTTTTAATTATGATGTTATTTGGTTATGTGTTGCTATGAATTATTGGTTGATGTTAATTTCCTAATGCTTTAAAAAAAATTACCTATTGTGCTTCGCTTTTTCTAGTCATAACGGAGGGGATGTTACAATAATATAGAATTAAAATTCACTTTCGCAAAACAAATAATTATCAACGCTACTGTAAGAGCTCTAATTGAGATTGAGGATTTCCTGTGAAGACTTTAAATTAACGTAGAGTAATTGTGGAAGTAATGTTGGCATGTAGATCCAATGGTTATGCGGTCATTAAATGCATATGCTAACAACTCATATCTGTCTCCATTTGTGCGGCAAGGCCAGAGTCACCATAACTGACTGCAAATTTTAGTCGTGTCAAAGCAAAAAACAACCATTATCTAAACCCAAAATCCAAATACTATTACAATTAACAACACCATTCAATGAAACAGTGTTTGTCAAAAAATTAGGGTAAACACGTGCTTTGCATAAAACATTTTTATTTCGTAGATCTCCATTAGTTATATCTCTCATTGCATGCATGCATAGCACATGGAAGGCTCTTGCGAAGCTCGCTAGCCAGGTGGAGTGGGGTGTTGGGTAGCCAATCGATTTAGGTTGTCGACTGTTCTTGCCCTTCCTCCATGGTTATTTCATGTAGCTTGGCCAATGAAATATTTGGTGCAGGTATCTTAGGGACTATATGCGGAGCCAGAGTTCATGTCTCTATGGAATTTTGGGGAGAAACACCTCTTGAAAATGAAATTAGTGTGCCTCTAGAGAGATACCATAATCTGGAATTGGCATTTTCCACCCTAAACAATATGTTCTTTCACTCCGCTTTTGCCTTTGGAAATGGGGCAGTCAACAAGGAAATTTTTACGGATGCTAAGGTTTACAGATGCTAGTATCACTCCAATCTAAAGATGCTACTACTCAATATAGTGTCACTCCAGAGATGTTGTTGTGGGTGGGAAATCCCTCCTATGGACTAGCACTAAGGGTTTTATCATGCATGCAGAAATGACCTAAAGATTCTTACTTTTTACCATCATCTCATGCCTAGACCCCCATTACTCATATNATTTAAAGAGGAGAATCCCTTCGATACAATTGATCAACAAATTACAGGTGTATATCTGAGTCCTATTCTTAGTCAGATCGACCTTCTAAACCGGAATAGGATATCCTAATCTCCCGCAACATAATGCTATTACAAGTGCTGAGTGAGGTGTTGTTGTTGTGGTTGGAGTAACAACTTCTTTATTTGTTTCTTGTTATTGTTGTTGTATGTTGTTTTGACATCGCAAATCGTGGGCTGTTTCAGCCACGGGATTTGCGTTCTGACTGTTTCAGCACTTCTTAGGTAGCAGCGATGGTTGATGCTTGGCTCACGGTGCAGTTGTTGTAGTCAATCTGTGTGAGTTTTTTTTCAGCATCATTGACCATGGACTGTGTAACAGCTTCCTCTATGTTTCAGCATCATTGACCATGGACTGTGTAACAGCGTCCTCTGTGTTTCAGCATCGTTGACCATGGACTGTGTAACAACTTCTTTTGTGTTTCAGCATCGTCAACCATGGACTGTGTAACAGCTTCTGTGTTTCAGCATCGTCGACCACAGACTGTGTAACAGCTTATGTGAGTTGTTGTTTCAGCAACAGGCCTCAATGCTAATCTTCAGTTTGAACTGTTTCAACACTTATACGTTTCTAATCAATGGTTAAGTATGAGAGTGATGTAAAATTATATGCAAAATAGATTAAACATATAGTAAAGAGAAGAGACATTGTATACCTTTGGAAAGATAGGATAAAGTGATAATATGATTTTAAATGTGAGTGAAACAAGAGTGTAATGGTGGCAAAAAGTATGGACAAAAAGGTACATTGTGTGGTCCTAACAACGGCTAAGATAGTTTCGCGATTTCGCATATCGCGAATTCGAGAGGTTAGGGAACCCCGTTCCTTTGACTTTCTATTGAGCGACATGACGATCTTTCGTCACGAGTCCTATGATTCAATGGTCTAGATCTGATCTTGATTCAACGACTCAGATCATATCGCGATTTCGACATTCTTGTTGCAAAGTGTTTCGACACTCCAACTTCTGGTATCTGAAACCCTGATAGCCAAAACTCTGAAATGGAGTTGGACCACCACTTCGATCTTGAACTTTAAAGAACATGTAGGTTCTTCCTGATCCAACGATGGTCGGACCCTGCGCTCGGATATAATGCCATAGATTTGTCCTCCATCTTTGCGCTCCTCCTGTCTGGATTCAGATCTGACGGTCATCTGAATGGGATCCAACGATCAATGTTGCTTCTTTGCCCGATCTTACACATCCTCCTTACTTAGAAGAATTTATAAGTGTCAAAGGCCTCGACCTTTGATCCGCCTGAGATCCTGAGTACGCTATCTCTCTTGAGCTTTGGCAATGAGTTAACCTTGTCCCTGGTGCACACCTACGCACTATGTGTGACTCTGCGCTAATCCTCCTTAGCTTACGTTGTCCCTGTTTTTCCATCGATGCACACTCTGATCTTGCCATCAATGAAAAGCACACACTTTCTGTAAAACATGCCAACATATTGTCCATATAATTCTTGTAAGTGCTTGGTGTAGATAGTGGATATTAAATGTTAATTGTATTCTTAGGAAAAACTTGATAGTTGGTAAGTATTTATTGTTTCTAATTTTCCTAAATGGTTTCTCAAGCCAGCTTGGGCCTCCTTTAAACCTTCAAATGAATTTTTAACTTGGACTTGAAGCTCTCCTATATTATCTTAATTAAGATTGTTTTAATCTCTTAAATTATTATCCTATGATTTGTCCTCCTGCTCAATCATACTCGTGGCTACTTGAAATGTTACGTGTAGTGGATTATCCTGTCACGCCATGAATAAATAAGGTTGATGTATTATTAAATTCAAAACTTGATTGGTCGCGCGCCCTGAAAGGAATGTTGATTTATGTTTAATTCAGTAATTAGATCACATGTGCACCTTGAAAATAATGTTGATTTATTGTTTAATTCAGTAATTTGATTAACTGCGTGCCTTGAAATAAAATAGATGTTTGCCTTTGTGCCATGAAAATAAAATCTATGGTTACACCTGTGCCTTAAAATAATGTTGTTATATGATCGAATAAGCATTTATATCCTCTTGCACCATGTAAAATAAAGTAGATTTCTCATGCACCATGAATAATATTGATGTATGGTTGATTGAGTATTTAGACTTCTCTTGCGACATGAATAATATCAATGTATGAATGAATGAGAAATTAGATTCTCTTGCGCCATTAACAGTAATGATGTTGATTGATTGAGCTAGTTGGTTTTCGACTTGATTGTGTTAGTGGGATTAGACACCTCCTTGTTCCTTAGAACAATCGTCAGCCCTGAGAACTTAAGTGGTCAAAATCAATCGGATGAATCATGGGCTTAAGAGTTGCTTATGTGTCATGGAGGTCCTAACCTTGCAGGGTAGGTTGGGTAGGTAGTCATTTTAATATTCAACATCTGGTTGATCATTGTTTATAATTTGCTTCAGTTGATTGTGATGTGTTGAACTGTGTCGCTAGTTATGTTTATGTGTTGGTCAGGTGTCACTATCATTTATGTTGATGTGTTGGTTGTGTCGTTATTGATTACAATGATGAGTCGCTTGTAATGCTTTTAATTATGATGTTATTTGGTTATGTGTTGCTATGAATTATTGGTTGATGTTAATTTCCTAATGCTTTAAAAAAAATTACCTATTGTGCTTCGCTTTTTCTAGTCATAACGGAGGGGATGTTACAATAATATAGAATTAAAATTCACTTTCGCAAAACAAATAATTATCAACGCTACTGTAAGAGCTCTAATTGAGATTGAGGATTTCCTGTGAAGACTTTAAATTAACGTAGAGTAATTGTGGAAGTAATGTTGGCATGTAGATCCAATGGTTATGCGGTCATTAAATGCATATGCTAACAACTCATATCTGTCTCCATTTGTGCGGCAAGGCCAGAGTCACCATAACTGACTGCAAATTTTAGTCGTGTCAAAGCAAAAAACAACCATTATCTAAACCCAAAATCCAAATACTATTACAATTAACAACACCATTCAATGAAACAGTGTTTGTCAAAAAATTAGGGTAAACACGTGCTTTGCATAAAACATTTTTATTTCGTAGATCTCCATTAGTTATATCTCTCATTGCATGCATGCATAGCACATGGAAGGCTCTTGCGAAGCTCGCTAGCCAGGTGGAGTGGGGTGTTGGGTAGCCAATCGATTTAGGTTGTCGACTGTTCTTGCCCTTCCTCCATGGTTATTTCATGTAGCTTGGCCAATGAAATATTTGGTGCAGGTATCTTAGGGACTATATGCGGAGCCAGAGTTCATGTCTCTATGGAATTTTGGGGAGAAACACCTCTTGAAAATGAAATTAGTGTGCCTCTAGAGAGATACCATAATCTGGAATTGGCATTTTCCACCCTAAACAATATGTTCTTTCACTCCGCTTTTGCCTTTGGAAATGGGGCAGTCAACAAGGAAATTTTTACGGATGCTAAGGTTTACAGATGCTAGTATCACTCCAATCTAAAGATGCTACTACTCAATATAGTGTCACTCCAGAGATGTTGTTGTGGGTGGGAAATCCCTCCTATGGACTAGCACTAAGGGTTTTATCATGCATGCAGAAATGACCTAAAGATTCTTACTTTTTACCATCATCTCATGCCTAGACCCCCATTACTCATATGTAAATACAAGGCTCAAAAGATTAAGTTGACGTACCTTATTCTTCGTGTTTGATGTAGATCCCTTTTCGCGCTTGGTCGTTCTTTGACTACAACTCTCCTCCCAATGCTAACCTGCATTCACTAAAGACAAACAAAGAACTCCACATGCATTTAATCTATGAACTAATGGGTTAGAGATTTAATCAATCATACAATCAATATTCCAATAATGACAATCTCATATGGCGGGATGGGAAAAGAAATTATTTTATTAACTTCACAATGATACCTTACAATGATAAAGTCAGCTACTGCTCCTTGATCCTGGTCCTGGGATCTTCTTCCATTGTCTTCCAACTGCTTTTCTCTATAAAAAAATTTGCACAAGGATGGCTAAAGGTTGGGACAAAGGGAATGCTTAATCAGGTATAGTTTATTTACTATGATTCTCCTCTTCCAAATGGGACCCCTAACCCTTCTTTTATAGGCTAGAAGAAGCTAGGTATTTGGTCGAATGTTCGGCCATGCATGGCCG
>JZKD02S2230055.1:17826-38052 GCA_000966675.3 Picea glauca
CAGGGGCATCTAAGCCGTCAAAATCACTCGGGGATCGCACCCGGCCTGAGCCACACCAACCCTTAACATGGTTGGATTTTTTGTCCCTGCAGGTTTCGAACCGGTGACTTTAACAACACGGAGTGACTTAACAACACACTCCGTCACCGACTGTCCTACACCTCGGGGACGAGATCAAGCACATGTTACTGTCCTTGTCTTAATAGATTTTCACCTACTAGATTGTGCTAGAAACCCTACCTCTTGAAGAAATGTGCTATATCCCTACCATTGTAGCACTCTAGCATCATTTTCTTCATCAAGCCATTATTTACTTCAAGCTTGAGCTAAATAAGAAGGAAAACTGCTAGGGCCTAGCGTTACCTACTATTGCAATATTGTAATTGCAAAGAGTATTCTATTTATTATTGGTGTATTATTCATTAGATCAATCCCCTTTTGAGGATTGATCATGTTGGGTATTGTAAATGACCAAATCCCCTTTTACGGATTGGTCAAACCCTAATTGTAATAGGCAGAATGAGAAGTCATCCCCCAAAATATATTAAAGTGGTTTCAACCACCCAGAAGAGAAGTCATCCCTGCCAGTGAAAAGACACCTCAGTTTACACTTGCCGAATTGTATAAATAAGAGAGGCTAGTGCCTTATTTGGACACAAACTCACTTGTTCATGAGAGCGTAAGTTTGGAGCTGCACTTGGAGAAGAAGGAAGAGAGAGAGAGGCAGATTCTTGGGAGAGGAATTTCTGTATTGTTTGAACTATCTCTTACCATTGTATTGGCTATCTATATTAAGGAAGTTTTTGTTGGGTTTTATCCCCCATGAGGTTTTCCCAGGATAAATGTTGTGTCTCTTGTGATTGTGTATTTCTCAGTGGTCTTATCTATGTTATGGTTATCTAGTGAATTGAAAAGAAACCTAATAATATCTTAAACCTTAATATGGTTTCAGAGTTAAGCTAAAGAGAGCATCTTTCACAACAAGACGAAAAATGTCATTGTTGTCGTACATGCAAATTAGGGATTTTTATTGAAGAATAATTACATCCCCAAAACCATATAGAAAAGTGTGCCCTTCCCCAAGGATCACTTTGGCATTTTCAACACAACTTTTCAGTGGCTAGATCTCCCCGAAAGTGAAACCCTAGTTTTCACAAAGTAACAGAAGTACCAGAAAACTAAAAGTACCGGAGTACTAGAAGCACCAAAAAACCATAAGCATTAGTCCATAAATCCGTTGATCAAGTTTGAAGGGATAAAAGTTGGATTTTCTAAAATATAGCCACACCAGGATACCCGCCTCAGCCAAGTGCACCTCCTGGTAAGTTCATAATTCAATTTTGAGCATTTTCATTTTTTGGTCTTTTCCCTAGATCCAGGTAAAAGATGTCTGCAAGCACTAAGCTTGTTGACAAGCTAGAAGGTATGGAAAACTTTCATGCCTAGAAGTATAGGATTGGACTCATTCTTGAATAGAATGACCTAGCAAGATTCGTCAAAGAAGAAGTACCTTTTATCACACGGTTTCTAGCAAGGATAAAAGGCTATAAATTGGAGAGTCAAACTGGTGTAACAGGAACCAATCCCACCCAATGTCACCACAATGGGATGGTTCTTTCTATTTCGGGTGGTAAGGCGCAACGGAGACATCCCCGGTGACTTGGGTTTTTGAGAAGGCAAAGGATTAGAAGATAAAGTTGTTATTCCCCCCTCACAAGTCACTACCGAGCAGATAGTCTGTCCAAAGGCCAATAATAAAGTAAAATCCCCAAAGAGATACACCTTCCTCAGACAAAGCAACAATAAATTGATATATGAAATCTTTGATCAATGGGTTATTACTTCATGTAAATTAATGACTATCTCATACATTTATAAGAAATTGATAATAAATATTGACGAAGTCAATGTTTATAAATAGCAATGAAAATTATGTCACTTCTTCAATAAATGTTGAAACAAAATGGCATTCAATGTAATAAATCAACACTTCATTCAAGTAATGCCTTCAATCACCATTCAATTGCTTATGAACACAAAATGTTTAGCTGTACCAATGATATTATAGCTAAGTATGATGGAAGCAAAAGGTTAATTAGGTTAGTTCCTAATATAGGGTTAGTAATTAGGGTTTGATTCAAGATTTTAAAAGTTGTTGTGATCAGGTTCACTACAAAGCAAGGTGTCTTTTTAGATCAGTGCCTTAGGGTTAATGGAGTCAAATAGTGAAGGACACAAGAGCTAAAGGAGGAAAAGGTAAAAATAGATAAGGACTAGAGGGAGAAGCTTTGAGGTGTTGCTGAAGCAAGGCCTCAAAGTAAAAACCCTAGGGGAAAGAGGCTCGCCTTGGTGTAGGAGAACTAGGCCTCTATGCTCTCTCCTCCTTCCTTAACTCGATGGCAATCACGGCTAGATGAAGATGAAGCATAAAACCAAGAAAAGAAAGTTTCATGAAGCAGAGTATTGCTACATCAAGGCTCTATCAGCAAACCCTATAAAAATTGGCCCAAAGTGTAGAAAACCTAGGCTTAAGGAATCTCCTTCTTCTCAGCTTATGAAAGGTATGGCTAGTAAAAAATGAAGAGAGAAATGAGAATGTAACAACGGCTAGGATCTCTCCTTCTTCAATCAATGGATGAAAATTATCTCAATCGAGACATGAGATAAGGACCTACTTGTGTGCTTTTCACTTAGGGTTTTGTTCAACAAAATTATAAACATATGCAAGAAATGAAACTACAACCATTCATTAAAGAATTTTTGCAGAAAAATACTTACATATCACCAAGAAAAAGCATTGCAAACCCTAGTTGTAACACCTTCCATTAAGAGAAATGCCAAATTATGCCAAGAAAATCCTCCTTCAACAAGTGTGCATCACTAAATTAGCCAATAACCCAAGAGAGGGCGCAAATTTTAGACCTCCTTAAGGAGTGAGTGAGTTGTTATCAAAAAATGAAGGTGAAAATCCTTCATTTATACAGTATCATGACCTAAATTTACATTTTAGGTCATGTAAAAGGCCGAAGAGGCCAAAATACTAAAATCATATTGTTTTACATTAAATTGTCAAATTAAAACCCTAATCAAGCTGAAAATAGATAACAAGCCCCTCTAAGGGAGACGTTAGCCCCTTCTAGGGAAAATGGAGCATCATGGAGAAAATTGTTAGCCCTCCTTGGGCTTCTCCAACCTGCCACACGTGCCAATACTACCCAGTCTACCTCCCAAGACGTCCATCATGCTAGGTGACATCATGGTCATGATGGGTGATGTTCTAGGCCTTCCAAGGCTAACGTTCCACTGAAAAAGGGCCAATCCCCCTAGATCAAGCTCTGTCTGGGTGTCTCTGGTGGAACGTCCTCTTCTTCTCCGGTGCAAAGCCCCTAATCCATATTTGTCCTGTATCTTCCCTCTGATGGGTATCAAAATCCATATGGTGGGATCTTAAGCCCCATGGAGCTCCGAACTGATCATCTCCCCATGTGTACCAGTCCAAATAGAACCTTTCCATCAGGAATGGTCCTGCACATCAAAAGATATGCCCTCCATGGGCTGATCAGTCACATGGATCATAGCATTGTCAATCACATATCATCATCAATATTATTAAACATGTGCATAAAATCCCTAATACATTAGTTAACATCTCAAAGACGTTACACAAGCCTACAATACAAGTTTGGAGGAAAAGACAAGGCGTCTTATTGGGCTAGTGTACACTGGAAAAGAAAAGTTCTCGGAAGAGACCTCATCCAAGCCATGTAACGAGGTGATGTGGTCAGGGGATGTCCAAGCATCTTGGTGAAATGAGGGCCAAGGATGAAAGATATGTTATCTGTGGGTGCCTTTGTTAGAAGGTGAGTTGTACCTATCCTGGATGCATTCTTTCCAAGCCCATTCTTGCCTTTTATTCTTTTTATTCTTTTATCTTTTATTGCTTTTTTTTCAAGAGCTAATCATGGGACACTACCCTGGCGTGGTGACCAATGGTGACAACGTTACCCACAAGTACTTTCACATAAATGAGAAGGTTGTCTCGTGATGAGACCCCCTTTCCCTTGGCCATGCAACCAAGAGTCACTGCCCTGGCGTGGTAACCAGATAGTGGCAATGTCATACTGCTAGGTATCCATGGACCTAATAGGTTGGCTCGTGATGAGACACCCTATCCTCTGGTTAGGTATTGTTTTATTACTTTTTTGGGTCCCTTTTGTTTCTTGCTAAGAATCCTTTTATTGCTTTCTCTGGGATCCCTGGGCGAAGCATCTTGAGGTTTTATTCTTAGGATTTTATCTTTTACCAGCTTTCTTTTACCTTCTGGGCCTTTAGCCCCTTCTTCCCACGAAATACGATGCAGTCCTGAAAATATGTCAACCTAGAACCCAGATAAGTGGAAAGGAATAAGTGAGTGGGAAGTAAGATGAAAGAGGTGGTGTTGTTAAGGGAGAAGANGGAAAACTTTCATGCCTAGAAGTATAGGATTGGACTCATTCTTGAATAGAATGACCTAGCAAGATTCGTCAAAGAAGAAGTACCTTTTATCACACGGTTTCTAGCAAGGATAAAAGGCTATAAATTGGAGAGTCAAACTGGTGTAACAGGAACCAATCCCACCCAATGTCACCACAATGGGATGGTTCTTTCTATTTCGGGTGGTAAGGCGCAACGGAGACATCCCCGGTGACTTGGGTTTTTGAGAAGGCAAAGGATTAGAAGATAAAGTTGTTATTCCCCCCTCACAAGTCACTACCGAGCAGATAGTCTGTCCAAAGGCCAATAATAAAGTAAAATCCCCAAAGAGATACACCTTCCTCAGACAAAGCAACAATAAATTGATATATGAAATCTTTGATCAATGGGTTATTACTTCATGTAAATTAATGACTATCTCATACATTTATAAGAAATTGATAATAAATATTGACGAAGTCAATGTTTATAAATAGCAATGAAAATTATGTCACTTCTTCAATAAATGTTGAAACAAAATGGCATTCAATGTAATAAATCAACACTTCATTCAAGTAATGCCTTCAATCACCATTCAATTGCTTATGAACACAAAATGTTTAGCTGTACCAATGATATTATAGCTAAGTATGATGGAAGCAAAAGGTTAATTAGGTTAGTTCCTAATATAGGGTTAGTAATTAGGGTTTGATTCAAGATTTTAAAAGTTGTTGTGATCAGGTTCACTACAAAGCAAGGTGTCTTTTTAGATCAGTGCCTTAGGGTTAATGGAGTCAAATAGTGAAGGACACAAGAGATAAAGGAGGAAAAGGCAAAAATGGCTAAGGACTAGAGGGAGAAGCTTTGAGGTGTTGCTGAAGCAAGGCCTCAAAGTAAAAACCCTAGGGGAAAGAGGCTCGCCTTGGTGTAGGAGAACTAGGCCCTTGTGCTCTCTCCTCCTTCCTTAACTCGATGGCAATCACGACTAGATGAAGATGAAGCATAAAACCAAGAAAAGAAAGTTTCATGAAGCAGAGTGTTGCTACATCAAGGCTCTATCAGCAAACCCTAGAAAAATTGGCCCAAAGTGTAGAAAACCTAGGCTTAAGGAATCTCCTTCTTCTCAGCTTATGAAAGGTATGGCTAGTAAAAAATGAAGAGAGAAATGAGAGTGTAACAACAGCTAGGATCTCTCCTTCTTCAATCAATGGATGAAAATTATCTCAATCGGGACATGAGATAAGGACCTACTTGTGTGCTTTTCACCTAGGGTTTTGTTCAACAAAATTATAAACATATGAAAGAAATGAAACTACAACCATTCATTAAAGAATTTTTGCAGAAAAATACTTACATATCACCAAGAAAAAGCATTGCAAACCCTAGTTGTAACACCTTCCATTAAGATAAATGCGAAATTATGCCAAGAAAATCCTCCTTCAACAAGTGTGCATCACTAAATTAGCCAATAACCCAAGAGAGGGCGCAAATTTTAGACCTACTTAAGGAGTGAGTGAGTTGTTATCAAAAAATAAAGGTGAAAATCCTTCATTTATACAATATCATGACCTAAATTTACATTTTAGGTCGTGTAAAAGGCCGAAGAGGCCAAAATACTAAAATCATATTGTTTTACATTAAATTGTCAAATTAAAACCCTAATCAAGCTGAAAATAGATAACAAGCCCCTCTAAGGGAGACGTTAGCCCCTTCTAGGGAAAATGGAGCATCATGGAGAAAATTGTTAGCCCTCCTTGGGCTTCTCCAACCTGCCACACGTGCCAATACTACCCAGTCTACCTCCCAAGACGTCCATCATGCTAGGTGACATCATGGTCATGATGGGTGATGTTCTAGGCCTTCCAAGGCTAACGTTCCACTGAAAAAGGGCCAATCCCCCTAGATCAAGCTCTGTCTGGGTGTCTCTGGTGGAACGTCCTCTTCTTCTCCGGTGCAAAGCCCCTAATCCATATTTGTCCTGTATCTTCCCTCTGATGGGTATCAAAATCCATATGGTGGGATCTTAAGCCCCATGGAGCTCCGAACTGATCATCTCCCCATGTGTACCAGTCCAAATAGAACCTTTCCATCAGGAATGGTCCTGCACATCAAAAGATATGCCCTCCATGGGCTGATCAGTCACATGGATCATAGCATTGTCAATCACATATCATCATCAATATTATTAAACATGTGCATAAAATCCCTAATACATTAGTTAACATCTCAAAGACGTTACACAAGCCTACAATACAAGTTTGGAGGAAAAGACAAGGCGTCTTATTGGGCTAGTGTACACTGGAAAAGAAAAGTTCTCGGAAGAGACCTCATCCAAGCCATGTAACGAGGTGATGTGGTCAGGGGATGTCCAAGCATCTTGGTGAAATGAGGGCCAAGGATGAAAGATATGTTATCTGTGGGTGCCTTTGTTAGAAGGTGAGTTGTACCTATCCTGGATGCATTCTTTCCAAGCCCATTCTTGCCTTTTATTCTTTTTATTCTTTTATCTTTTATTGCTTTTTTTTCAAGAGCTAATCATGGGACACTACCCTGGCGTGGTGACCAATGGTGACAACGTTACCCACAAGTACTTTCACATAAATGAGAAGGTTGTCTCGTGATGAGACCCCCTTTCCCTTGGCCATGCAACCAAGAGTCACTGCCCTGGCGTGGTAACCAGATAGTGGCAATGTCATACTGCTAGGTATCCATGGACCTAATAGGTTGGCTCGTGATGAGACACCCTATCCTCTGGTTAGGTATTGTTTTATTACTTTTTTGGGTCCCTTTTGTTTCTTGCTAAGAATCCTTTTATTGCTTTCTCTGGGATCCCTGGGCGAAGCATCTTGAGGTTTTATTCTTAGGATTTTATCTTTTACCAGCTTTCTTTTACCTTCTGGGCCTTTAGCCCCTTCTTCCCACGAAATACGATGCAGTCCTGAAAATATGTCAACCTAGAACCCAGATAAGTGGAAAGGAATAAGTGAGTGGGAAGTAAGATGAAAGAGGTGGTGTTGTTAAGGGAGAAGATGATGGATTTTCATAAATCCCCTCCAATGATAAACTAAAACCTACAGACACAGACTTGATAGGGCACCCTGTCAGTCCCCCCAAACATGGTTAAGTGGGCAAGTGTAAGATCCAAGCGGTTGTTAGAAATAGAAGGAATCAGATGCATACATTCAATGGTTTTGATGATCAAAGTGACACATACCATGATACCTGGACTGATAACCTCGTGGAGCAAGAACCATCTCTGACACAGGAACAAGCCGATGGTGATGGATGTTGTTGTTGCTGAAAAGACAAAGATGTTGGAAGAAAGAAAAGGTGGTCCCTCCAGGGACATGCTAAAGTCAATACTGCTCTTGGTACTCCATATCTAGGACATGTGGGCCTTGAGACATGATCTCCTAGTTATCCCTAAAAGTGGGGGATAACATATATATATATATATACTGAAATAAAACAATCAATAGTGTGAATGTGAAAGCAAAGTAACATGCAATGCAAATGGTATAATACACAAATGCAAGAATTCCTACTTACCTGCACTTACTTTTGGTGTTAGGTTCCCCCACCTTGGTGGGGTTTGAGGAGGTTCCTGCTGATCAGTAATGGGCACCTTCTTCCTTCCAAAGTGGACAAATAGTAGGAGTCATTTACTAATTCTCTTCCAACCTTGAAAGGTCTGAGCCATGACTGAGTGCTTCCTTTGACATTAGTTGGCTCTCCCTTCTGGGTATCCCACATCCATACTACAACTCCTTCCTTGTACTTTTTTATTTTGTACTTGGATTTCCCTTGGACGACCCTGGTGTATTTTGCAAAGAGAGGAGGGTGGGATTCTGCTGTAAATACGTCTTGCTGGGACAGATGAATCCATACATTGTATTTTGGTATTTTTAGTATCTTCATAGTCCCAGTTTCCTTGTCTTTGAATTAATCTAGAAGTTGTTGGTATTATTCCTTCTTGGGCCATTTAATATGATCAAATTCTTCTTCTGTTGCAAAAGGCATATCTTTTGGAGAATACTTTTGAAGAGTTTGTATGATCTCATCATGTTCCTTGTCATTTTTTACGTGGTGATTAGTTTCTTTCACATGGGTTTTGTTTACTGGATCATTTAGGAGACAACCTATTATTCCATATTTCAGAGGTAATTCTATAAAGGAGAGGTCCATCTCAAGGGTGCCACCCAACATTGAGGCAAATTTCCTAGACAATAACATTCCCCACACATCTAGGATGTCTACTATCATGATGTCAATGTGGATTACTTTCTCAGGGTACTCTTTAAGGAAAACTTCCACATTCTAAACTACTCCATGTGTGGGTATGGCTTTAGATTCGAAGCCACACACATTCCTATAACGGAGTGTGACTTTCAACCCTAATTGTTCCATGACTTTAAAGGACATTATGTTGGCACCTGCCCCTGTATCCAACATGCAGTTGTTGAGGCTCTTGTTGTTCATTATTAAATTCATGAAGAAGGGAGGATTTTCACTGTATTGGACCCTGAAGTGATTGGCTTGCAACATGATAGGAGGGTCCATGGGTCCATCTGATTCTTGAAAGAAATTTTCAAAGCGTTTTTTGATCGATGGGACCTTAATGACTTATTTCAGGAGGATAATTACATGCATCTTGGATAGTGCCCCCTCAAAGTCAAAGTTTAATTTATCCCCTTCATTCTTGGACGTCTTGGGGAGAAGTATGTCTAGTGGGGTTTTTGTTTGGTCAGTGGCGGGTTGGTTCATATTTTTTCTCCTATATACCTAGAACTCTTGTTTCTTTAGATTTTCTCTTGATTCCTGGTTTAGATTGTTTATTACCGCCATTGTGGCTGACCTGGTTTCTTGTTTCATGGCCTCTTGATGTTCTTCAGTCGTGATATTTATATGAGGGCATTCCATGAGATGGCCTATATTTTTCACTTGTTGATGGCCATTATCACTGTAAGGACATTCATGCTCCCAATGTGCTTCATTACATTCTAAGCACCAAGGGTTTTCATCAACAATGTTTGTAGGGGCTAAGGTGTTTGGAACTTCTTGCTCATTATTTGGTTTNTGTAAAAGGCCGAAGAGGCCAAAATACTAAAATCATATTGTTTTACATTAAATTGTCAAATTAAAACCCTAATCAAGCTGAAAATAGATAACAAGCCCCTCTAAGGGAGACGTTAGCCCCTTCTAGGGAAAATGGAGCATCATGGAGAAAATTGTTAGCCCTCCTTGGGCTTCTCCAACCTGCCACACGTGCCAATACTACCCAGTCTACCTCCCAAGACGTCCATCATGCTAGGTGACATCATGGTCATGATGGGTGATGTTCTAGGCCTTCCAAGGCTAACGTTCCACTGAAAAAGGGCCAATCCCCCTAGATCAAGCTCTGTCTGGGTGTCTCTGGTGGAACGTCCTCTTCTTCTCCGGTGCAAAGCCCCTAATCCATATTTGTCCTGTATCTTCCCTCTGATGGGTATCAAAATCCATATGGTGGGATCTTAAGCCCCATGGAGCTCCGAACTGATCATCTCCCCATGTGTACCAGTCCAAATAGAACCTTTCCATCAGGAATGGTCCTGCACATCAAAAGATATGCCCTCCATGGGCTGATCAGTCACATGGATCATAGCATTGTCAATCACATATCATCATCAATATTATTAAACATGTGCATAAAATCCCTAATACATTAGTTAACATCTCAAAGACGTTACACAAGCCTACAATACAAGTTTGGAGGAAAAGACAAGGCGTCTTATTGGGCTAGTGTACACTGGAAAAGAAAAGTTCTCGGAAGAGACCTCATCCAAGCCATGTAACGAGGTGATGTGGTCAGGGGATGTCCAAGCATCTTGGTGAAATGAGGGCCAAGGATGAAAGATATGTTATCTGTGGGTGCCTTTGTTAGAAGGTGAGTTGTACCTATCCTGGATGCATTCTTTCCAAGCCCATTCTTGCCTTTTATTCTTTTTATTCTTTTATCTTTTATTGCTTTTTTTTCAAGAGCTAATCATGGGACACTACCCTGGCGTGGTGACCAATGGTGACAACGTTACCCACAAGTACTTTCACATAAATGAGAAGGTTGTCTCGTGATGAGACCCCCTTTCCCTTGGCCATGCAACCAAGAGTCACTGCCCTGGCGTGGTAACCAGATAGTGGCAATGTCATACTGCTAGGTATCCATGGACCTAATAGGTTGGCTCGTGATGAGACACCCTATCCTCTGGTTAGGTATTGTTTTATTACTTTTTTGGGTCCCTTTTGTTTCTTGCTAAGAATCCTTTTATTGCTTTCTCTGGGATCCCTGGGCGAAGCATCTTGAGGTTTTATTCTTAGGATTTTATCTTTTACCAGCTTTCTTTTACCTTCTGGGCCTTTAGCCCCTTCTTCCCACGAAATACGATGCAGTCCTGAAAATATGTCAACCTAGAACCCAGATAAGTGGAAAGGAATAAGTGAGTGGGAAGTAAGATGAAAGAGGTGGTGTTGTTAAGGGAGAAGACGATGGATTTTCATAAATCCCCTCCAATGATAAACTAAAACCTACAGACACAAACTTGCTAGGGCACCCTGTCAGTCCCCCCAAACATGGTTAAGTGGGCAAGTGTAAGATCCAAGCAGTTGTTAGAAATAGAAGGAATCAGATGCATACATTCAATGGTTTTGATTATCAAAGTGACACATACCATGATACCTAGACTAATAACCTCGTGGAGCAAGAACCATCTATGACACAAGAACAAGCCGATGGTGATGGATGTTGTTGTTGCTGAAAAGACAAATATGTTGGAAGAAAGAAAAGGTGGTCCCTCCAGGGACATGCTAAAGTCAATGCTACTCTTGGTACTCCATATCTAAGACATGTGGGCCTTGAGACATGATCTCCTAGTTATCCCTAAAAGTGGGGGATAACACACACACACACACACACACACACACACANATATATATATATATATATATATATATATATATATACTGAAATAAAACAATCAATAGTGTGAATGTGAAAGAAAAGTAACATGCAATGCAAATGGTATAATACACAAATGCAAGAATTCCTACTTACCTGCACTTACTTGTGGTGTTAGGTTCCCCCACCTTGGTGGGGTTTGAGGAGGTGCCCGCTGATCAGTAATGGGCACCTTCTTCCTTCCAAAGTGGACAAATAGTAGGAGTCATTTACTAATTCTCTTCCAACCTTGGAAGGTATGAGCCATGACTGAGTGCTTCCTTTGACATTAGTTGGCTCTCCCTTCTGGGTATCCCACATCCATACTACAACTCCTTCCTTGTACTTTTTTATTTTGTACTTGGATTTCCCTTGNTGTAAGGACATTCATGCTCCCAATGTGCTTCATTACATTCTAAGCACCAAGGGTTTTCATCAACAATGTTTGTAGGGGCTAAGGTGTTTGGAACTTCTTGCTCATTATTTGGTTTATAAAATTGGTTCCCCTTTTGAAATTTCCCTTTGTACGGGACCCTGGGTGCTTGGCTCTGGGATCTTTCCAAGTTGACTATCCTACTCATCATTTTCTCTTGATTTTTTATGATACCATCCATGGAAGCTTGTAACTTTGCTATACTGGCGCACAGGCCTGAGGTAGGTTCAGTATTGTGGACTAACATTGGCTTGGTGTCAATTTTTCCCCTTGGATTTGTGAAAGGATCAATATTAGATCAAAGAAGGTTTCCCTCAATTTTAGTAGCAAGTTCTTGGGATTCTTGGATGAATTGGGGGTTTTTGTCCCTAAGAAGATACCCTAATTGGACATTAAAAGACTTGGTGTAGATATGGACAAGGTAATCACCATTCGGATGATGGCTCACAGGGATCTTTTGCAGCAAAGTCTAAAACCTAGTGTGGAACTCCCAAATAGATTCATTCTCATGTTTCCAAAGGGAATTCAGTCGGGTAAGAAGCATGTTCGGGTCTTCTTTGATACTCCATCTTTAGAGAAAATATTCTTCTAGTTTTCCCATGGTTTTAATGCTACCATCGGGAAGGCTCAAGTACCAACACCTTGAAGCATCATAGAGTGTAGTGGAGAACAACTTCATGACTAAGTCTTCAACATCATCACTAATGGGATGAAGCTGAAAAAATGCCCAAAATTTTCTCATGTGTTCTTTGACACTGATTGCATCCATACCGGTAAATTTAGGCAACCACTTCTCATATTTGGGTGGAATTTTCCTAGGATATCCTGGTATGGCTGAAATGTCTAGTGGTTTGAAAAGAGTAGATGACCATTGTATTTGATTGTTGGTTGGGTTCGTTGTAGCGATCTGAGAACTAGACATGGTTTTCAAAAAAAGAATCTTTCTTAAAAGTGATTTTACAATAGGAGAGTTCTTGGGATGCTTCCTTTTGAAAGATAAAGGAGGATTATTGAACCTCTTTGTGTTTTATGGAGTTTATAGATAGTTTACCTGAAACTAACAAAGAAAAAGAGAAAAAACCCTAGTGGAGTCACCAAGTAAGCTTGTAAGAAGGAAACTCTAGAGGCAAGGCTTACCGAAAAGTGTCGTCTTGAGGAGAATTGACTCAGTGTTCCCCGAAAACAGTGCCAAAATGTTATCGCATGGTTTGTAGCAAGGATAAAAGGCTATAAATTGGAGATTCAAACTGGCGTAACAGGAACCAATCCCACCCAATGTCACCACAATGGGATGGTTCTTTCTATTTAGGGCGGTAAGGCCCAGGGGAGACATCCCCAGTGACCTGGGGTTTTGAGAAGGCAAAGGATTACAGGATAAAGTAGTTATTCCCCCCGCACAAGTCACCACCGAGCAGATAGTCCAGCCAAAGGCCAATAATAAAGTAAAACCCCCAAAGAGATACACTTGCCTGAGACAAAGAAACAATAAACTGATATATGCAAGATTTGATCAATGGGTTAGTACTTCATGTAAATTAATGACTATCTGATACATTTATAAGAAATTGATAATAAATATTGACAAAGTCAATGTTTATAAATAACAACAAAAATTATGACACTTCTTCAATAAATGATGAAACAAAATGGCATTCAATGCAATAAATGAACACTTCATTCAATTAATGACTTTAATCACCATTCAACTTCTTATGAACAAAAAATGTTTAGCTACACCAATGATATTATAGCTAAGGATGATGACAGAAAAATGTTAATTAGGTTAGTTCCTAAGCTAGGGTTTGATTCAAGATTTTAAAAGTTGTTGTGATCAGGTTCACTTCAAAGCAAGGTGTTTTTTTCGATCAGTGCCTTAGGGTTAATGGAGTCAAATAGTGAAGGACACAAGAGCTAAAGGAGGAAAAGGTAAAAAATCCTAAGGACTAGAGGGAGAAGCTTTGAGGTGTTGCTGAAGCAAGGCCTCAAAGTGAAAACCCTAGGGGAAAGAGGCTCACCTTAGTGTAGGAGAACTAGGCCCCGATTCTCTCTCCTCCTTCCTTAACTAGGTGGAAATCATGGCTAGTTGAAAATGAAGCATAAAACCAGGAAAAGAAAGTTTGATGAAGCATAGTGTTTCTACAGCAAGGATCCATCAGAAAACCCTAGAAAAATTGACCCAAAGTGTAGAAAACCTAGGCTTAAGGTGTCTCCTTCTTCTCATCTTATGAAAGGTACGACTAGCAAAAAATGAAGAGAGAAATGGGAGTGTAGAAACGAATAGGCTCTCTCCTTCTTCAATCAATGGCTGAAAATTCTCTCAATGGGGACATGAGACAAGGACCTACTTGTGTGAACCTAGGTTTTTTTTCAAAAAAATTATAAACATATGTGAGAAATGAAACTACAACCATTCATTCAAGAATTTTTGCAGAAAAATACTTACATATCACCAAGAAAAAGCATGCAAACCCTAGTTGTAACACCTTCCATTAAGAGAAATGCCAAAGTAAGCCAAGAAAATCCTCCTTCAAAAAGTGTGCATCAATAAATCATCCAAGAACCCAAGAGAGAGTGCAAATTTCAGACCTCCTTAAGGAGTGAGTGAGTTGTTATAAAAAAATGAAAGTGAAAATCCTTCATTTATATAGTATCATGACCTAAATTTACATTTTAGGTGATGTAAAAGGCCGACAAGGCCAAAATACTAAAATCATATTGTTTTACATTAAATTTTCAAATTAAAACCCTAATCAAGATGAAAAGAGATAACAATCCCCTCTAAGGGAGACGTTAGCCCCTTCTAGGGAAAATGGAGCATCATGGAGCAAAACGTTCGCCCTCCTTGGGCTTCTCCAACCTGCCACACGTGCCAATACTATCTAGTCTTCCTCCCAAGATGTCCATCATGATGGGTGACATCATGGTCATGATAGGTGACATCCTAGGCCTTCCAAGGCCATCACTCCACTGAAAAAGGGCCAATGTCCCTAGGTCAAGCTTCGTCAGGGTGTCTCTAGTGGAACGTCCTCTTCTTCTCCGGTGCAAAGCCCCTGATCCATATTTTTCCTGTCTCTTCCCTCTGATGGGTCTCAACATCCATCTAGTGGTCTCTTCAGCCCGATGGAGGTCCGAACTGATCATCTCCCCATGTGTACCGGTCCAAATGGCACCTGTCCATCGTGCATGGTCCTGCACATCAAAATATATTCCCTCCATGGGGTCATCAGTCACAGGGATCATAGCAATTTCAATCACATATCATCATCAATATTATTAAACATGTGCATAAAATACCTAATACATCAGTTAACAACTCAAAGACTTTACACAATCCTACAATACAAGTCTGGAGGAAAGGACAAGCTGTCTTATTGGGCTAGTGTCCACTAGAAACAGAAATTTCTTGGAAGAGACCTCATCCAAGCCATGTAAGTGGGTGATGTGGTCAGGGGATGTCCAAGCATATGGGTTCAATGAGGGAGAAGGATGCAAGAGATTTTACCTATGGTTTCCTTTGTTAGAAGGTGAGTTGTACCTATCCTGGATGCATTCTTTCCAAGCCCATTCTTGCCTTTTATTCTTTTTATTCTTTTATCTTTTATTTCTTTTTGTCCAAGAGATAATCAGGGGACACTTCCCTGGCATGGTGACTAATGGTGACAACGTTACACATAATTACTTTCACAGAAATGAGAAGGTTGGCTCGTGATGAGACTCCCTTTCCCTTGGCCATGCAACCAAGAGTCACTGCCCTGGCATGGTAACCAGCTGGTGGCAATGTCATACCGCTAGGTACCCATGGACCTAATAGGCTGGCTCATGATGAGACCCCCTATCCTTTGGTTAGGTCTTGTTTTATTACTTTTCCGAGTCCCTCTTGTTTCTTGCTAAGAAGCCTTTTATTTATTTCTCAAGGATCCCTGGGCGAAGCATCTCGAGGTTTTATTCTTAGGCTTTTATCTTTTACCAGCTTGTTTTTACCTTCTGGGACTTTATCCCCTTNTGTAAGGACATTCATGCTCCCAATGTGCTTCATTACATTCTAAGCACCAAGGGTTTTCATCAACAATGTTTGTAGGGGCTAAGGTGTTTGGAACTTCTTGCTCATTATTTGGTTTATAAAATTGGTTCCCCTTTTGAAATTTCCCTTTGTACGGGACCCTGGGTGCTTGGCTCTGGGATCTTTCCAAGTTGACTATCCTACTCATCATTTTCTCTTGATTTTTTATGATACCATCCATGGAAGCTTGTAACTTTGCTATACTGGCGCACAGGCCTGAGGTAGGTTCAGTATTGTGGACTAACATTGGCTTGGTGTCAATTTTTCCCCTTGGATTTGTGAAAGGATCAATATTAGATCAAAGAAGGTTTCCCTCAATTTTAGTAGCAAGTTCTTGGGATTCTTGGATGAATTGGGGGTTTTTGTCCCTAAGAAGATACCCTAATTGGACATTAAAAGACTTGGTGTAGATATGGACAAGGTAATCACCATTCGGATGATGGCTCACAGGGATCTTTTGCAGCAAAGTCTAAAACCTAGTGTGGAACTCCCAAATAGATTCATTCTCATGTTTCCAAAGGGAATTCAGTCGGGTAAGAAGCATGTTCGGGTCTTCTTTGATACTCCATCTTTAGAGAAAATATTCTTCTAGTTTTCCCATGGTTTTAATGCTACCATCGGGAAGGCTCAAGTACCAACACCTTGAAGCATCATAGAGTGTAGTGGAGAACAACTTCATGACTAAGTCTTCAACATCATCACTAATGGGATGAAGCTGAAAAAATGCCCAAAATTTTCTCATGTGTTCTTTGACACTGATTGCATCCATACCGGTAAATTTAGGCAACCACTTCTCATATTTGGGTGGAATTTTCCTAGGATATCCTGGTATGGCTGAAATGTCTAGTGGTTTGAAAAGAGTAGATGACCATTGTATTTGATTGTTGGTTGGGTTCGTTGTAGCGATCTGAGAACTAGACATGGTTTTCAAAAAAAGAATCTTTCTTAAAAGTGATTTTACAATAGGAGAGTTCTTGGGATGCTTCCTTTTGAAAGATAAAGGAGGATTATTGAACCTCTTTGTGTTTTATGGAGTTTATAGATAGTTTACCTGAAACTAACAAAGAAAAAGAGAAAAAACCCTAGTGGAGTCACCAAGTAAGCTTGTAAGAAGGAAACTCTAGAGGCAAGGCTTACCGAAAAGTGTCGTCTTGAGGAGAATTGACTCAGTGTTCCCCGAAAACAGTGCCAAAATGTTATCGCATGGTTTGTAGCAAGGATAAAAGGCTATAAATTGGAGATTCAAACTGGCGTAACAGGAACCAATCCCACCCAATGTCACCACAATGGGATGGTTCTTTCTATTTAGGGCGGTAAGGCCCAGGGGAGACATCCCCAGTGACCTGGGGTTTTGAGAAGGCAAAGGATTACAGGATAAAGTAGTTATTCCCCCCGCACAAGTCACCACCGAGCAGATAGTCCAGCCAAAGGCCAATAATAAAGTAAAACCCCCAAAGAGATACACTTGCCTGAGACAAAGAAACAATAAACTGATATATGCAAGATTTGATCAATGGGTTAGTACTTCATGTAAATTAATGACTATCTGATACATTTATAAGAAATTGATAATAAATATTGACAAAGTCAATGTTTATAAATAACAACAAAAATTATGACACTTCTTCAATAAATGATGAAACAAAATGGCATTCAATGCAATAAATGAACACTTCATTCAATTAATGACTTTAATCACCATTCAACTTCTTATGAACAAAAAATGTTTAGCTACACCAATGATATTATAGCTAAGGATGATGACAGAAAAATGTTAATTAGGTTAGTTCCTAAGCTAGGGTTTGATTCAAGATTTTAAAAGTTGTTGTGATCAGGTTCACTTCAAAGCAAGGTGTTTTTTTCGATCAGTGCCTTAGGGTTAATGGAGTCAAATAGTGAAGGACACAAGAGCTAAAGGAGGAAAAGGTAAAAAATCCTAAGGACTAGAGGGAGAAGCTTTGAGGTGTTGCTGAAGCAAGGCCTCAAAGTGAAAACCCTAGGGGAAAGAGGCTCACCTTAGTGTAGGAGAACTAGGCCCCGATTCTCTCTCCTCCTTCCTTAACTAGGTGGAAATCATGGCTAGTTGAAAATGAAGCATAAAACCAGGAAAAGAAAGTTTGATGAAGCATAGTGTTTCTACAGCAAGGATCCATCAGAAAACCCTAGAAAAATTGACCCAAAGTGTAGAAAACCTAGGCTTAAGGTGTCTCCTTCTTCTCATCTTATGAAAGGTACGACTAGCAAAAAATGAAGAGAGAAATGGGAGTGTAGAAACGAATAGGCTCTCTCCTTCTTCAATCAATGGCTGAAAATTCTCTCAATGGGGACATGAGACAAGGACCTACTTGTGTGAACCTAGGTTTTTTTTCAAAAAAATTATAAACATATGTGAGAAATGAAACTACAACCATTCATTCAAGAATTTTTGCAGAAAAATACTTACATATCACCAAGAAAAAGCATGCAAACCCTAGTTGTAACACCTTCCATTAAGAGAAATGCCAAAGTAAGCCAAGAAAATCCTCCTTCAAAAAGTGTGCATCAATAAATCATCCAAGAACCCAAGAGAGAGTGCAAATTTCAGACCTCCTTAAGGAGTGAGTGAGTTGTTATAAAAAAATGAAAGTGAAAATCCTTCATTTATATAGTATCATGACCTAAATTTACATTTTAGGTGATGTAAAAGGCCGACAAGGCCAAAATACTAAAATCATATTGTTTTACATTAAATTTTCAAATTAAAACCCTAATCAAGATGAAAAGAGATAACAATCCCCTCTAAGGGAGACGTTAGCCCCTTCTAGGGAAAATGGAGCATCATGGAGCAAAACGTTCGCCCTCCTTGGGCTTCTCCAACCTGCCACATGTGCCAATACTATCTAGTCTTCCTCCCAATATGTCCATCATGATGGGTGACATCATGGTCATGATAGGTGACATCCTAGGCCTTCCAAGGCCATCACTCCACTGAAAAAGGGCCAATGTCCCTAGGTCAAGCTTCGTCGGGGTGTCTCTAGTGGAACGTCCTCTTCTTCTCCGGTGCAAAGCCCCTGATCCATATTTTTCCTGTCTCTGCCCTCTGATGGGTCTCAACATCCATCTAGTGGTCTCTTCAGCCCCATGGAGGTCCGAACTGATCATCTCCCCATGTGTACCGGTCCAAATGGCACCTGTCCATCGTGCATGGTCCTGCACATCAAAATATATGCCCTCCATGGGGTCATCAGTCACAGGGATCATAGAAATTTCAATCACATCTCATCATCAATATTATTAAACATGTGCATAAAATACCTAATACATCAGTTAACAACTCAAGACTTTACACAATCCTACAATACAAGTCTGGAGGAAAGGACAAGCTGTCTTATTGGGCTAGTGTCCACTAGAAACAGAAAGTTCCTGGAAGAGACCTCATCCAAGCCATGTAAGTGGGTGATGTGGTCAGGGGATGTCCAAGCATATGGGTTCAATGAGGGAGAAGGATGCAAGATATTTTACCTGTGGTTTCCTTTGTTAGAAGGTGAGTTGTACCTATCCTGGATGCATTCTTTCCAAGCCCATTCTTGCCTTTTATTCTTTTTATTCTTTTATATTTTATTTCTTTTTGTCCAAGAGATAATCAGGGGACACTTCCCTGGCATGGTGACCAATGGTGACAATGTTACACACAAGTACTTTCACAGAAATGAGAAGGTTGGCTCGTGATGAGACTCCCTTTCCCTTGGCCATGCAACCAAGAGTCACTGCCCTGGCGTGGTAACCAGCTGGTGGCAATGTCATACCGCTAGGTACCCATGGACCTAATAGGCTGGCTCATGATGAGACCCCCTATCCTCTAGTTAGGTCTTGTTTTATTACTCTTCCGAGTCCCTCTTGTTTCTTACTAAGAAGCCTTTTATTTATTTCTCAAGGATCCCTGGGCGAAGCATCTCGAGGTTTTATTCTTAGGCTTTTATCTTTTACCAGCTTGTTTTTACCTTCTGGGACTTTATCCCCTTCTTCCCACAAGATAAGGTGAAGTCTTGAAAATAGGTCAACCTAGTGCCCAAACAAGTGGAAAGGGATAAGTGAGTGGGAAGCAAGATGAAAGAGGTGGTGTTGTGACGGGAGCGGGTGCTTGATTTTCAGAAATCCCTCCCAGTGCCAAACCAAAACCTACAGACACAGGCTTGCCAGGGCACCCTATCAGTCCCCCAAAACATGGTCAAGTGGGCAAGTGTAAGATCCAAGAAGTTTTTAGAAATAGAAGGAATCATATGCATACATTCAAAGTTTTTGATGATCAAAGTGACACATACCATGATACCTGGA